>JAOYMU010000002.1:40044999-40057607 GCA_025802295.1 Psammodynastes pulverulentus
TCAGTCAGTGAATTGCTACTATGCAAAATGGTTTTTAAACACCATGAGAAAGTATTTGTGAGAACATTATTTTAGAAGCAAAGAACTATAGATAAAGGTAAAGGTTCCCCTTGCACGTATGTGCTAGTCATTCCCAACTCTAGGGGGCGGTGCTCATCTCCATTTCAAAGCCAAAGAGCCAGCACTGCCTGAAGATTTCTCCGTGGTCATGTGGATGACATGACTAAATGCCAAAGGCGCACGGAACACTTGTCGATCAAAGGTAGTCCCTATTTTTCTACTTGCATTTTTTACATGCTTTTGAATTGCTAAGTTGACAGAAGCTGGGACAAGTAACAGGAGCTTACCCCGTTATTTGGCACTAGGGATTTGCACTGCTGAACTTCCAACCTTTTAGTCGACAAGCTCAGCATCTTAGTCACTGAGCCACCAGATCCCTTCTAGAACTATAGGCATCATTTATACTAAAATAAAGCCAAAGTCCTGGAAGGTCTATACCCTGCCAGGGCTTTGACAAGTATTTTAGGCAGTCATTTTGACCAGGCAGTGTGAAGGAAAATGTGAATTTATATATTTAAATGTATATTAAACTTATGGTATATAAACACCTATTGAAGAATTTAAATTGTTGATTTTGTTGATATAATAAATTTTGGTTTACATAATTGTAGATTATGAATGAACATTTCTTTCAAATGTACATTTTTTTAATGTAGGTTTCTTTATTTAGTTCAGCTGAACTCTGGACATAAAGTTGTACGGCTTCAATTCTGTTCCAACCAGAAATGTAAGTTTAGGATTGTAGCTGACGCAATTTATTCAATAAAGTTTATGATATTATTTTTGATAAAATGGTAAAAAAATATGGGCTATAAGATATTACTAGGGGAATTCAGTATTGGTTAAATTACTGTATCCAAAGAATACTAAAAAGTGGTACAGCTTGGTATACTACCTTGAATGCAATGCTGGTCATGTGCTTTGTGTGTTGTTCCTATTTTATTTTATTTTATTATTTTATTTTATTTTACTTTACGTTTTATTATTGTATTGTATTGTATTGTATTGTATTGTATTGTATTGTATTGTACTGTACTGTATTGTATTGTATTGTATTATTATATTGGTTTGGTTTATTATCAAATATTATTATATCATTGTTTTGAGACCATTCTCAGAGCAACTCTTTATTACCAACCTGGAGAAACGGTCTGAAAGGATGATTATTGGTTTAGCAATTAATACAAACTGGGAAGTGAGGCTAACACTTTGGAGGAGAAAGATCAGTGATGGGATTCAACAGGTTCGTACCTATTCACAAGAACCGGTTGTTAACTTTCTAAGCAATTCGGAGAACCGGTTGTTGGAAGAAATCTCATTTTGATTTTTTCCACTTTACAGGGCTAATCCTGTAAGGAAGACAGGAAGGAAACATTCTGGTGTTGTTTCTAGCCTAATCTTTATTACCCTGCTTACAGAAACTGCCTCTCGGTTCACCCTTATAACAGCTAAAGGTTCTTGGCAGTATGCCCAGACTTATGTCACCTGAGCTCCACCCAGTCACATGATCATCCAGTCACACCTACTCAGCTGGTCATTAGGGCAGAGAGCTGGTTCTTAAATTATTTGAATTCCACCATTGAGAAAGATGGTTATAATATGTTTATTAATATTTGTTAATAAATTTTGTTAGATAAAATACAAATAAAAAGAAAGATTTAAAAAAAGATGCAGTTAGAAAAGAGGGGTAAGGGTAAGAAAAAAGAACAAAAATAGTGACTTCTGACTTTTCCCAGAGCAGTAGAACACAAGAAAAATTACCTTTTGCTTTACACGTCTAATTATTTCAAACTATTTCCACAACAACAAAGTTAATCTAGTCATCAAAACCTAAAATTAAAGTTTCATTTTTTTCCCACTTTGAAGCTCAAGGTCCAGAAGTGGTTTCCATGTGGAAACAAAACTAGTTAAATTTCTCTCTTTAATTTAAAAAGTTAGTTTCTCTATCACCATCAACTAAATCATCTTCACCATGCATTCTTCCATTGTGGAAATGAGTGTATCTTTCCATCTTTGTGCATATAAATTTCCAGCCACTGTCAACATATATAATAACAATGTTCCAAATTTTCTTTCAAGCTCTTTGAGCCAAAAACAAAAACTTCTGGTTTCAGTTGTATATTTATTTTAAGAGTCAACTTAAACAAAATTAAAATCCGGTTCCAGTATTTCTTCATTTTGTCACAAAGTTCCCCAGAAATTATATACATTATCTTCTTTACATTTGCAATATACATTTGAAAATCCTTTATTCATCTTTGACAGTCTCTCAGGTGTTAAATATCAGTGATACATCATTTTATGAAAAAAATATATTTCAGATTATAATTCAATATAAACTTCAATTCACTCATCCAAGTTTTCCTATTGATCAATCATATTATCACCAGAGTTCTTTGCCCCTTGAATCATACAATCTTTAATATACTTATTTTCCATATTTTAACAACAGTTTATAAATATTGGCAATAACATATTCATCATTAGCACACAATGTATTTTCAAACTCAATTTTTTGGGAGACTCATTTTTTGGGAGACTCAAAGCCATGCCTTTTCTTATCTATATTAAAACTTTCTTTTAATTGTAGTGATGTGAGCCAGTGACAAACAAGCCCTTCTAATTCCAATTCTTCTTTCAGCTTCAAGTTCAGTTCACTTTGAATAAAACGTATTATTTCACCATAGGTCCATAATTTACTGTCATTTCTTTTCTACAAAAAAAAGAGGCTTCTTTTTATAGAGGGTCTGCCGAACAAAGATAGTTGCAATTTATCCCACCTTAATAAATCCTTTTGAATATCATTCCAAACAGTCACACAATTATTCTGAAATTATTCTGATGTTAGTGCCCATGGTCGTTCTGTTTCTCTAATTTGTAAAAGGAATATGACTGAAAGGATAACTCACTGGGTCATGGTTGTCTGGTAAAGATATAGAATCCAAGAAGTAATTGCTTTACAAAAGACATCAATAGAACGAGTGGTTTCAGAGGAAGATGCATTTAAATTTTGGGAATCAATGCTCCTTACAAAACAAAGAATAAATTATTTACTTTATTTATGATTATCTTGTTTTTATAAAGCATTTTGCTTTCTTTTGATGGTGTAATTATTTCTTAGATTGAAAAACTATAATTTTAACATGTCTAATTTATATCTGCACATTTCTGTGTTGTATGAAAATTACTTATTTATGCCTATATGAGTTCCTTGAATTTGAGGATGTCGATGTCATTCTTACATGCCAAGACAACAGATACATTAGCACAGGTAAGACAATACTTATATCATTTACATTGTTTTTAGTATGCAATGATGATGTTTGGTGGCTATTTCAAATGTTTGCTTCTCTCACATCACAGGGTGGGTAGCAAGTAAGAACTAGGAATATATTTTCAGCAGTTTGTCTTGATTTGCTGAACTAATGTGAGCACACTTCCACATAGCAAACATGCTCGTAAAAAAATCAAACAAAGAAGATAGGTAAAGCACATAAAACACAGGCAAAGCTTTGTTCACATGTTGTTATCTTGACTTCTTTGATCACACACTGAAGATACCCCTGTCCCCACTATTTCATAGCAGCCATATCTTTTAAGATTGTATAAAATGGGACAAATTAACTCAGTTAAGGGGAAAAAGAAAAAGCTGAGTCATCTCAAGTTATTTTGGTAACTGCATATAGGTTTATAAGCAAACAAAGAAATGTCATCGCGGAATGTACAGTGATGATGATCTTTTTTCTGGAATGTTCTTCACTGCAGCCTTCTCCCTACATAATTGGATCCTGCTGCCTGCTTCTTCTCTTATACCATCAGACCAGACGTTCTGACCAGTTCTGGAGAACTGGTAGCGGAAATTTTGAGTAGTCCGGAGAACCGGTGGTAACCTTCCCCTGGAGTGAGGTGGGAATGGAGATTTTGCAGTATCCTTCCTCTGCCATGCCCACCAAGCCATGCCACACCCACCATGCCACGCCCACAGAACCGCTAGTAAAAAAATTTAATCCCACCACTGTATCAGACCACTTCTATTCTGTTAGTTATCCTGCTGATGGACAGAAAGGTAAAATCCCATGCCCCTTTACATAATACATTTTGTGGCCTTGCAAAGAATAAGTAAACAAAAATAAGTAAACACATAAAAGTACTCCAGTAGAATAATTGTTCAAAGATTATTTGAACTCAACATTGGGGGCTCTATCTGGGCCACTCTACATGTAGCTACCCTTGAAGAGTATCCAGAAGCTTCAACCAGTGCAGAATGCAATGGTGTGGGCAGTTATGTGTGCCCCTAGAATGACACACCTTACAACTTGACTCCATTAGTTGCTTTAGTTACCAGTTAGGTTTAGTTCAAGGGACTGGTTTTGACCTTAAAGTCCTTCATGGCATGGGTCAGTTTATTTAAGGGACTGACTCTCTTGACTGACATCTACCTATCCCATCAGTTCCAGCAGAAATGGTATGTTGTTAGTCCCATCTACTACGGAGATATATATGGTAGGACCAAGAAGATTATCCTTTAAATCATAATATTAATATTTTTTTAAATTATTGTTTTTCCATATTGCTGAGTTGTGTTGTTGTTTTTTAGTTTTTATTCTACGCCATCCAAAGTCACATTTTGTGAGATGGATGACCATATAAATGAATAATTAATCAGTGGAACAAATTGCCTCCAAAAGTTGAGAATGCTCCAACACTGGAAGTTTTAAAGAAGAGATTGGACAACCATTTGTCTGAAATGGTGTAGGGTTTCCTGTCTAAGCAGAGGGTTCGACTAGAAGACCTTCAAGGTCCCTTCCAACTCTGGTAGTCTAGTCTAGTCTAGTCTAATCTAGTCTAGTCTAGTCTAGTCTAATCTAGTCTAGTCTAGTCTAGTCTAGTCTATTTGTGATGAACAAATAGACAAAAAATAATTTCAATTCCATACCGTAGAGGCCTGAATTAATCTTGACTCCTTTTACCTCTTTCAGTGTGCAGACACCATATTTTAATAGGAATGCATGTTTTCTTAATAGGATAGTTTTCTCCATGCTTTAAAAAAAAATACAGCTCCACAGCTCTTCACAAAGTCATTTGATAATAAGTTATTGAAAACAATATGGATGGAAAGTGGTGTTGATAACACTGTTGTAATTATGCCTAACTTTGAATACAGAACCAGGAAGAAGTAACATTTCTGTCAAAGCTACAGCAATGCATGAGGGAATAATACAACTAATTTCGTTCCATGGCAACAGTAAAAATCAGCAACTAGGATGAAGCAATAGCAACCATGGTCCACCAGTCATGTAAACTAGTTGGTAGCACTTCAACACATATTTAGAAATAAATCAGTTTCTAGACTATTTTCAACAATGGTTTTAATATTCATAGTTTTTGTTTGCTTGCTTTCAGTTTGATTTTAAGGGCTTGCATCCAGTAACAATATGTCATTTTGTAATTGTCGTTCTTCATATATTGGATAATATTCAAATATAATACAAAAAAAAAAGATTTGGAACAGTGCACCAGTCTGAGCTATCAGATATCATTTCATTACTATTTTGTCTTAATATATATAAAGAAATTAAATGCAGTTTAAATAAAACATAAACTTCAAATGAAATGATTTGTATGTGATTTCCTTTGAACATAGAGCTATAAATTAGGGTTGGGCAATCCATATTCCAAAGACAAATGCAGCCCCCAGCTCTTTTTTGACGACCTTGGAGATCTCTTAGTTTATGCTACTAGATAAAAGTTATGCAATTTCCTGAAAATATTTGATGTGAAACCAAAAAAACCAGATGTTTTGTTGTTAAGCTTTTGCTAGACTTAACACATCTATAGAATTCTAACAAACAAACAAATAAACAAAATTGAAAGGTAAGTCAAAAAGTCCTTAAGGCTCCAATACTATTTAAGAATTGCAATAGTATTGATTTGTATACATCCATCTGTATATGAAGCCTTGTATGTCCTATAAAAACTTACAAAAAAGAAAACAAGGAAAAGGAATATATAGACGGAAAAGGAACAATATTTGTCCTCTCCACTGATTTCTAATCTGCCTCCAGATGTGTTTAAGAAAAATGGTGTCAACTTTTAATAGAAACTTTTTTTTATCTTGATCCTGATATAATCCTAGGAAGTCCTTCTCCAAATGTCTAAGTGGGGAAAGTACAGCAGTCCTCTCAACTTACAATGGTTTGTTTAGTGATTATTTGAAGTTACACTGGCAAAAAAAAGTTGCAACCAGTTTTTCACACTTACAATCATTGCAACATCCCCACAGTCATGTGATCAAAATTCAGATGCTTGCCAATTGGTTCATAGTTGTGACAGTTGGGGGTCATGTGATCACCTTTTGCAATCTTCTGACAAGCAAAGTCAATGGGGAAGCCAGATTCACTTAACAACCATGTTACTAAATTAACAACTCCAGTGATTTCCTTGGCAACTGTGGCAAGAAAGGTCATAACATGGGGCAAAATTCAATTAACCAATGTCTTGCTTAACAACAGAAATTTTGGGCTTTATTGTGGTTATAAGTCAAGGACTATCTGAAACTGTTTGGGTTGGGTTACCTCATTGTGGAATGCTGTCTATGAAAATATAAGTTGGGTGTCTTGTTTACATTATAGGAACAGAACTATGGTATTTCTATACCATAGAATGAAGAGGAGACTGGTATCCCCTTTCCTGATGAACAAATATTATTAAGAGGCACATGCTTTCATCAGCTTTAAAGTATTGACAATGGTTTCCATTCACAAAGTCTTTTCAGAACACTACCCTATACCCATACCCTGGTACGGCTATAAATATCAGTAAGCCCAAGGAGAAACAGACCCTCATCAGCTATAAGAGGAAGCAAATTCAGCCATATCAGCCAAGGTTTCAATATAGAAATTGTGTTACTGCATATGGATCCCCCTGCTGGATTAGGAATAGTTGTTTTAATTAAACCAAATAAACATTAAAAGACAATGTGTATCTGGGGAGTGAACAAGGGTTGTTTGTTTTATTTATCATTTCCAATTTTTCCCATGATATTTATGAAAAATTGGGCCTCATGGAAGCAGTTAAGAAATTTTAGAGTGGACATGTGTTAAAGAAGAAAATAGTATGATGATCAGGACATAATGTTGGCAGACTTCCCCCTGTGTGAACAAAGTGCATTATATAAGATGTGTTAATACCCTTGATACCAGTCTCTTCACATCAACAAACAGGGAGCAGCAATGTTCACAGTTTGGAGGAGTACAAGGGATGACAAACAACAAAAGCAATAACACATCGTTGAACTACAAAGGCCATCCCTTTTATAGATGTCTTGTGATATTCTAAAAAAGGACAGCACTTGCGTTGCAACAGTGTGATGCTGCTTTGAGCATTTTGACAAAAGATACAGGTAATGCAAGTAATCCTCAACTTACAATGACCATCTGAAGTTACTTATCATTTTTATCCTTGGAGTTACAAATGCTTCATCACCCCTGCTGTCATATGGTTGTATTTTGGCAACCAGTTTGCTTTTATGACCATTCGTAGCATCCAGTCATCACCTGATTGTGTTTTGCATCTCTGTTTGGCTGATATAAAAGAGTTAAATTGGAATGAAAAGAAGTGACAACCTTTCAAACTGTCCATGTTAATTATCCACAATTTTAATTCCAATGGATTTGGAAACTTTTTTGTGTGATAGATAGATAGATAGATAGATAGATAGATAGATAGATAGATGTTAGATAAAGAGACTTAATGTCTATTTCTAAAATAGCAAAAATGAAGAGAAGACTATTAGTAGCTTTTCTGATTAACAAATGATATTAAAAGGTGACAAAACCATGGAAATATATCTCTCTATTTCTCCATGGTTTTGTCAGTCTTTTGTCCTATTTTTTCATGTTTGCTGATGCTCGATAAATAAGCATTAAACCTTTTTTGTTAGCTAAACTGAGTTGATGTGTATTCTTTTTCTGATCTGGATACAGGGATTTTCTGAAAGTGTATTAGATTCAAACTGACTTGTAAATTACTTTCCAATATTAAAAATAATTCTGATTACATCAAATAGCTTCAGCACTATAAAGGTAGCTGATAGCCATTGACCTTAAGGTTGACAACTTTCAGTTTCAAGGACTGAAAGTTTTACAAAGCATTGTAGAGCTATTCAGCCCAAAGATGGTTTAAAGATAAAGAAGTGAGATCAAAGCCTTTGAAACACTTCTCCAGAAGTGAGTAATTGAGCAAATATACAAATTGCCTGTCATAGTTTTTTCTACTACATCAGAGCCTGTTCTATTTTTCTCTGATCATGTTTCTAGAATTTGTCTCCGTACATGTAAATTAATGTACGTATATTTTACGTATAGCAATGTTTTGTTTGGAATGAAAGGTACATTTGATTTAGATTTAGATAATGCCTATGAGGACACTTTAAAATTTGCTAATGCTAATCTCAATTTCATAAGAGTAATAAATCACTTCCTCCAAACTAAATTTTTCTATGTGTTCAGCCTTCCTGAAAAAGAAGGCTCTTGATTGTGTGTCATCTTCAACATGAGGAACTTGTGCTAAAACAGTGAGCATGGGGTTGTTTGTATAACAACAGATGTCAGATGTGTCTCCATATAATATAATATTTGGTCTTCTGCTTGTAAAATATAAAATACTAGCAGGGTACCCGTGCTTTGCTACAAAACTATGTGATCAGGCAAGTTTTTGGGGAGAAAAATAAAGGGGGGGGGGAATTCTGCCTCTGCCTACCAGCATCCATCAGTATTCATCTGGCTAGTGTCCTGTCAGTGTGTGAGAGAGTTGAGAGCTGTTTGGAAACTGAAGCAGTATTTGCTGTGTGAGCGAGAAGGAGACAGCAAGGAGCCTGGGTGTGGCTTAGCTCAACTCCAGTTGGAACAGATTTATTTTCAGGTGGCGAGGAGGCGTAGAACTCCTTAGCATCAGAGCGTGTTGATAATAATATAGGAAATACTAATGTTCTGATGGTCATTTTGAAAAATCCTGTCTTAGCAAGCACCTAGAAGCCAAGAGGAACATACGTGCCAAATTTCAAGTTTGTAGGCTTTACAGTTCTGGAGATTTTGTGGTGATGTGTGAGTAATAGACACAGTGACATCCTTGAAATACATTATATTTTCCAACTAACTACTCTAGATTGCATGGAGATTTTTTGTCCCAATAATCATGCTCAACTCCATTTAGCTTCCAAGTGTTGTGGCCTCAGACAGTGAGGAGGTTGGGGAGAAACATGGCCTAGTCCTGGAGTCTGGGGAAGGTTCTGTTGAGTGCTCTGTGTTGGAGGCAGAGATGGGGCCAGGGCCGTCTGACAGTTATCAGCTGCCTTCAGAATTGGAGATCAATGGGGCAGAAGAACAGCTGGAGCCTGTTCCCGATGTGCGCATGCGCAGAACTGCCAGAAGGAAATAGTTAAGGAACAAGGGTTGACTCGGGAGTAAAGGCATGGTGAATGGTCTGTCCCATAGGTAACAAAGAGGAGTGAAAGGGGAGTGGTGTTTGCGGGAGACAATTGGTTCATTTAATTAGTGTGAAGATTTGTTTGTGACTCTCAGAGTTTCCTTGCCAAGTATGTTCTTGTACAGCGTTGCGCTTGGAAGCTATCGGCCTGGCAGCTCTCCAAGCCTGATAAGGTCTGTGGTTGTAATTCACCCTTGAAAGACTTTGATGGATGTGAATGATAGGAATTTACCTTAGCCTAATAAAAGTGGGTTTTGTCAAAACGAGGAGTCTGCTGTGTGATTTTGTGAAGCCTAGGTTAGAACACCAAGCCTAAACAAGGTCAACCAGTTATTTCCACTCTTGTGAAACCTAATTAGGGAAAGTATGTATGCCTTTTGCACTGGAAAATGATACCTATTTTAAAAGTATTGTTTTGTAATCCAAATTACATAACTGATTTAGATAGAATTAATTAAATAAGACTTTCAAATGTAGCGCTCTACAAATTAATAACTTTGGCAGATTAGAGTTTGTACATGGTTTTGTAGAACCTAGGAATCCCCCCCCCCAATCTGTTCTATTTTAAAGATATGTCATTGCTCATTATTGGAGTAGTGTTTCTTCCTTATTCTTCTTCCTCATCTCATTCCTCAGACAATTATGACTGTCCTTCAGCTGAAAATGTTGTCTTTGGGGGTATGCATTAGTCAGAGATAGTGTCTTGAAAGTAGTTTATCATCTGTTCAGGATAACAGTGATACATACAAAGAAATGTGAATTAACCATTCACAATAGTGGATTAGATTCAAGTCATCAATTTATCTTGACATACTACCAAGAATTTCATAACCTCTTTGGGATCTGTTGTCTTCAATATAGATCGTGCCTGCGCTGTACAGTCCTATAGTTCTTAATTCCTAAATGCCTTAATCTCAAGTGATAGGGTGCAAAGGGATATGTACTTAAAATGTAGTCCTTTCTTTGGTCTAGCTTTATCATGTGATTTTTCTAAAAATCAAATGCAATAAGACATTTTTTAAAAAATATCTGATGTTGTCACATCCATAATTCTACAACCAAGGTTCTGTGACCTTAACTGGGTGGACAAGAAATATGTCTTATCTGGATCTCACTGTCCTTATTTATTTGCACATATAAGCGTCTTTCTGCCAGAGAACCACAGTGAACAGATGATTATTAGAAGGCAAACCTGGGGATTTATAAGATGCTCTGTTGGGGTTCAGCAATATCCTTTTTTTCCTTTCAATACATGAAACTCAAGGTTCCATTTATGTATTTTCTATTTATTGTTTAAATAGATGGTGTCAGACTAAGAAAGTACCGATCTAATTGAAACTGAAGAGTGGACAATTTCAGCTGGATTGTGGGTAACACAAGGATTTAAACAACATGCTAAGAACTTTACTCCCAAAATAAGTGGTCCAGGACCAAAAATGAGTCTAAGTATTTTAGGGAATATCCCTACAAAACATTTTCAAAGATAGTCTACGTTTCTGATCCTGACTAAGTAGGATTCTGAGAACAGAGAGCATAAATAAATAAATAAAATATAGGATGGGGTTCAGCAAACAGGGAGGTCATAGAGAACTCTAATATAGGAGAGCTCTGAAGAGATAATCACCTACAGATTGTTCAAAAAACAGTTCACAGAACACTGCCAGTTCACAAAATTTTACAGATGAATCACTTAATCTTTTCAAATCTTTACCTCGTGGGACATAGGATAATGATATCTGTCGTGGTTTCTCTTTAATCCATGAGATTATCATTATCTCCATTCATAATTGTACAGTTATACATATATTTCTGCATAGTATTTGATAAATTTGATCAAGTACACTATATTACTGAAAGTTTATGTTGGAGCTTGAAGGTATTAAAGACCACTTATTATACAGTTGTCTGTTGGAACTGGGTGTCATACAGGGGTGGGGGGAGAGGGAGGAGAATGAGAAATGAAAGGATTAATAGGAGGATGACAATAAATATGGATCCCCATAGAATTCTATCAATAGGACAAGATGCTCATGTAATAAAAACATCTTCTGAAAAACTCAAGCCATTGAGCGTGGAGACAACATCGGAACTGGAAATCATTTGAATGGTTTTGTGGCTGCATTACAACTTCCATCAGTAGCGAACATTTATTTTATTACTTTAATTTAACCTTATATTGTGTTTGCCTCTAGCAGAATGCTGTGGTGGTACTTGGAAATATATCTAAGTGAGGGTGGGATTTAAGAAAATTTAGTGCCTTAGCACAAAAGTAAAGTCACCAAATGATGGCATCCAGCCACATGAATCTGGAGTAAAGTGTCTGTAGGTTTTCATCTCACCAACTCACAGTTCATTCAGATAAAATGAAAGGAGACTTGTATGCAAGCTATGAAAGCTGTCCTGCGTTCCTTTGAGGAAAGTTGAAGTACTTATGGAAGAAATTGGCTTGTTGGGATGGTGATGGGAATGATTAGCAACTTAATCTTGTTACACTGAGGCTATCCTGCAGCTATTTTTGTTATCATTTGAGGTGCCCATATAAACGTTCTTGTCATTGGTGCATTAAAAAGGAATACTGAACACATAAAGCCAAGATGGTAATACCAAAAATACAACTGAGGAAAAATTAATTGTTGAAATAAATACAAGCTGAAAGCATTTAGCAATCGTGCAATGGAATATCTGCAAGAGTTATTTTCCTATAAGCGTGAGCTGGTGGGGCCATGAAATAGACAAAGTAATAGAAAATAAAACTAAAGTGCTCTGAAATTGAATTTGGATTATTTGAATTACATTTCAATAAACATCTGCTACCAAACACCCCAGACTTAACAATTGTTAATAACAAAGAAAAAAGTCTGGATAATGGACATTGCAAACTGGAGACAGTAGAACAGAGGAGAAAGAACTGGAGAAAATCACAAAATAAAAAACCTGCAAATAAATAGCAATAGCACTTATATACCGCTTTATAGTGCTCTACAGCCCTCTCTAAGCGGTTTATAGAATCAGCATATTGCCCCCACAATCTGGGTCCTCATTTTACCCACCTCGGAAGGATG
>JAOYMU010000002.1:40149426-40160036 GCA_025802295.1 Psammodynastes pulverulentus
TAAAAAAGAGATGAAGATAAAACTCTAAGGATTTAGAAAAATTCAACAGTATCTAGTCTGTTGCCACTTTAAGATGCAGTGTTATTATATACTGTATGAAGTATCACACAGAGTATTTGTGTAATTGCAGGAAGAGAAGTGCTACTGTTATGCTACTGGTGTTAAGCAAGAACAGAGTCATTTTTGCTCAGTAAAAGTCTAACTGGGAGGAATCAGATACACTTGCCAAGGATTGTTTCACCTGTCACATTGCTCCAAAGAAACTCTATAGCACTATACCATTGAGATAATTCAGGGGGGAAATTCTAAACTCAATACCTAAGCAAGTCAAGACAGTATTCACACAAGAGGCAACTGACTCCCTGCTTAAATCCACACCAGCTCAAGGGCTGCCAATTGATGGTTTAAAGTTTACTGTGATATCTACTCATTTATTCCATTCCAAACAGGAAACCTAAGATCACCATATGTTCTGATGGACAGGTCATAAAAAAGTTTTAATTCACTGGTAGATATTTTTGAATGATACAATATAAATTGTAGGATGAGTCACACTTTCAAACGTAATCCTAAATTTTAGATAGGGCATTATCGTATATCTGTAATGGTATATGAGAATGACCTTGGGAGACAGGCCATAAAGCTGCAGAATACATAATGATCGGACAAGCTGCAGCCAAGTCCACAGAAAGAATGAGGGCATGGTAAACAACTCAGAAGAAATCCTCTGTAGTTTATTGGGCTATAAAGGCTACGGGGGAAGAGATATACTTTCAGACTTTATAAGATTCTGTTACCATAACTTTACAATCAAGTTAGAGCTACAAATACACATTTGTTATAAGGCTATGTATGCATTTAGATTTACACAAGTGTGACAATTTTTAAGATTTTCTAGTCAAAGTCTTAGAAATAAAGTAGAAGAGCCATTGGAAGAAACAGCTATATGGATTAGCCTAATCTGCCAAACATTTATGATTCTGATCATTCTTAAAAGTAATTGAGACCAATGAAATATAACCTCAAATATTATCTTTCATTTCATGAAAGTCATATTTTAAAAAAATATGCTTCTTATTAAACAAAATTAAAAATCCCCAAATCATATTAAAATATTATTATAAAACTGTATAATGCAGGGGAAACACAAGGCAATAATGACAGCTATGGGCAATTTAATTAACTGTTTTCTAACTACAAGCAACAAAATATAAGAATTTCTACATTGCCTCTAAGCATAGGACAAATAACAATGCTTGTATCTATAGATATCACAATATAAAATAGTGCCAGAATATGGACCAGTATTGTTCTATTACCAAATGTCTAATGCAATTTTCATTGAAAGTTACATATATAGTATGTACAAAACTGATTTGTTTATTTGTTTTCTATTAAAGATCTGGAAGACAAAGTGTATAAATTGTATTATGTTTACATTGTTAAAGTTATCAAAATAGTATTTTCTTAAGCTAAGAAACAGACCATCTTCATTAGCCTTCAGGTTTGTTTGCAGTCTTCTTTCCTGTACAACCAAAAAAAAAGTAATTAATAAATTCTAATAATGAAATGTGCAGTCATAATACTTGCTATTCTAATGTTGTCACCACTTACCTTTTTTAAGAGAAAACATAATAAACCATTAATGCACAACCTGCAATCCAGCCAATCATGAGAAGAACAGGTACAACATACCTGGAATATGGCAATGGCTCTATCTCTAAGGAGAAAGAATGAAGATTTTATTTACACGATGGGAAAATAAAAATTAAAAAAATATGATTGACTATTGTTCTATTACCAAATGTCTAATGCAATTCACTAAAATGAACATTCGGGATGTATTCTTTACTGAATAACGCACATGATATATTCTTTGCAAATGTTACACGTAGTAACATTTTAGAAACTGCCATTTAAATGTATTAAATTAGATGTGCAGAATGATAGTCTATTTGTGTATTGAGGGCAGATATGGTGCCAGAGAACATATCCTCCTAGGTCCCTCTAGATGACATTACTTAAATGATACGACCCAAATACTCTGCCTGATCTCACTGCATAGATAGAAACAACTGGACACAAGAGGTCCATCAAGTACCTCGGTCATATATCATGAATAGTTTTACAGGTGATAAACTATAAAGTTTATCTCTGGTCCCATGACATGGACTAAAACAAAAAAATCAACACACAAAGGCTAAAATTACTTTTACAGAGATTGATTATAATAACACAAGAAGAAATCAGATTGTTTCTTCTTCCTTCTTCCTATTGAGTAAATTAGGGGGATGTGTATCTGAGCCACTTCTACATGTCATCTGGATGTTCAGAATTTAAAAAATGTTTTACATTATATAATCTTGCATATCTTTGTCATGTGCTTGCATATTTTTGTTAAGGCCAGCCATATAAACAGCCCCTTGAAATGCACCTGAGGCCAACTAGTAGCAGTTTAGTTCAGAGAGCAATGGAATCATGTGGGCACACTGAGCCATGCTCATCACTTCTTCGGCAACTACATTCTGGATCAATGTCATGTAGGTCATCTATAAGAAGTATACAAGATCAATGACAGCCCTGCAGGCTAAGCCAGATAGAATCACAACCAAATGAGCTATTTTATTGTAATGCTAGATTGACAAAAACTTGCAAGTCTGAAAGTACAATTCTTCCCCATCCCTGTCTCCTTTACTGCCTGTAAAACTAAGAAGGGAACTCTCTTGAGCCTTTTCACCCACTCATTATCTAACTGTGGGCTGTGCTGTATTCCAGAGGTCCCCAACCCCTGGGCTATGGCCCACTACCAGGCCATGGCCTATTCACAACTGGGCCACGTGGGTGGCAGGCTGGTGCTTATGTACATGTGCACAACTCAACTTGCACAAACAGTGGGCCTGTGCATATGCACATACATAAGCACCTCAACTTGCGCATGTTGAGCTGTGTGCACATATGTGCACTGGCTGCTGCTTATGTACCTCAGTTCCCCTCTCTTCCCCCCCCCCAAGCCAGGCTACCAAGCTGCAAAGGTTGTGGACCACTGCTGTATCTTATCCGACCTGACCATAACTATTCCCTTGGCAGTGTCTTTCTGCCTATTCTCCCAAAGGGGTTTTTTCACATTCCATTATATAATTATAGCTACATTAAAAGAAGTGGAAGAAAAGAGTGTATTATCCATCATTCAAACATCATTAGTGCTGAAAATGAAACTGAAAATGACAATCTCTCATTATTTTAAAAAAATATACATTCAGATGTGTATTGTAATGAATTTTCTAAGCTGATTTATTTTATAAGAAACCACAATTGCTTAGGATAATTCCTTGGCATGGTTCTCAACTAAAAAATCCATCTGCCCATGATATCCTAATTAAGAATAACGTAAGTTAGCTCATTTACTACACTTACAGTAATAGATACTTTGTGTCAATGGTAAAGAGGGAGTGAGTCAGTTTTGAATTTATAGGCTAGAATGTGAGGCTCTAGGATTTAAAAAACTAGGTCAGTGGATTAATACCAAATACTGTAGCATGATATAAATACTGACTGGGAACATGAGAGAATGCACCATTAAAATCTACTGGGTGTGAAATAACGCACCACATACATATTGTAATATGAGTCTTGAGTGCAATCATTTTGTTTCAATTGTATAAATCAGGCTAAGACAGAAGACTGATTCTAAAATGGGAATGTAGCTGTTAAAAATTAAATTCATTCTAATTTAATTTAAATGCAAAGGTATCCATTTCATTTTTTTTATAAGTTGTTTTGAATGTTCTCTAGTCAAAAAAGAGTTACATAAATCCTACCAATACATACCTAAAGAAATGTAAATCAACTACAGAGGATTCTTATAAATTATCTTGATCCCATTCAGACAGAAATCAGGATCACACATGGATTACTTGCATCAATATTCAATACCACTTATTGTGGAATTGTAGTAAGAAAAATGCTGTTTTTAAAGGACAGGGTCAAAGCGATTAGAGATAAATGCAATGAAATATAATTTATTGGCTTGCACAAAGAACTGCAGGAGAGACTCAAATGAAGAAAGGTATAAATTATATATGTTTGGGTTTTTACATTATACAAGTAAAAAAATATTGTGAATCACAGTTTACATTGGAATGCCTTTGATAAGAGATTGGGGTGACCTATAGTGCCTCTGCATTCACTTTTTAATGATTCTATCCTGTTAGACACCATCAACATGATCTTTAAACAATAACATTTATTGTAACTGCATAGTTCTTCTTTCACACAATCCCATTCACACTCTAAGGAAAGACAATTGTCTAGTTTCTGTTTTCTTTCTCCATTCCAGGAGCTAGCTGATTCAATATATGATTTTACTACAGTTCTGCTTCAAATCACGAATAGGCTATTTCTAAAGGCTAGAAATCGGGAGACCACGACTTCTAGTTCCTCTTTAGGCCTGAAGCCAGATGGGTAATCTTGGGCCAGTCACTGTCTCTCAACCCTAAGAAGCCCATTTCTGAAAAACTTTGCCAGAAAACTGCAGGCACTTGTCCAGGCAGTCTCCAACAATCAGATCTATTGAACAGAAAAGAAAATGATAGAGAATAAATGAAGAAAAAAATGAATTGAAGCTTATCTGAGAGAAATGGGAGACAATATTTTCCTATCATCTGAATGATACCAGTCAGTCAGAGGAAAAACACTCAGTACCCTGTGAGTTTTCTTGGGGCTCCCCTGTACTATTTAATGTCTTCAGGCAGGAAGGTCATCCATTGATTTAGGATGAGATGTAATCAATACCTTGACATTAACCAATTGTACATCACTACCATAAGTCAAGCTGTAGATACTTGAAGGGTTTATACTTTGCAAGAGTACTTGCTAAGATTTCCTTCCCCCTCACTTTCTATAATAAGTGGAGTATAGACAAAGTATAAGGCCTTCTCAGCAGTAGCCTCCAGTTTATGGAATTCCCATAAGTATGTATGGTTTCAACGCTAGTGGTTTTTTGCAAACATGTTAAATTTGCTTAATTTAATCATGCCTTTGGCTCAAGCTCACTAGGTTCAGCATGATGCTTTTGTTTTTGAAAAGGAATTTTATTGCATTTGTTGCTTGTTTTAATTGAATCGCTGCTGTTTTATTATTTGCTGCCCAGAATCTGTTGGGAGAAGGTTGACCTAGAAATATCATTAAATAAAGAAACAAGTTTTTAATAGCACATCCTCCTGCACATTTAAATTTTGTCCTACTGTTACAGTGAATTTAAAATCTAATGAAACTCAGGAATGTTTTTAGGAACATACCTAGACCTTAGGAAATCTTAGTTCTCCCATGGAATAAATTGAATTATTGCCATTTATTCTTATTTTTTAATATTCTTACTAGGTGCAGTAAGTAAATTCTTGTGGAAATAATGTAATAATCTAATTTGGCTTTAATAATATGATTCATGTATGTCTGGAAGCATATAAAGTCCTGGAGCTGAGTATACAGAAGCCAGCTCAACTAGACAAGCTACCCATCATTATGGCATTCATGTATACAAATACCTTAATATTAGTTAATAGAATAAGAAAGAGCTATAAAAAGAACAAATCCATCAACATGCTTTTTTAATAAAAAAAAAATTAGTTTAGTGGAAGTCAGATAATGTCAAAGGGTCGGAGATGTCCTGCAGAGCTTCCCTGTGGTCAGGAGTCAGACAATAGCTGTCTGGGGAAAAAATGATTCCAGGGGAATTATTAGAAGCATGCAAGCAAATAGCTGACACAATTGGGAAAACGTGACTGCTGCTTGCCAAAATGAATGCCTAGGGAAGCCCACCCAAAATTAGAATCTATCTATCTATCTATCTATCTTTCTTTCTTTCTTTCTTTCTTTCTTTCTTTCTTTCTTTCTTTCTTTCTTTCTCCTGCCTTTATTGTTTTTACAAATAACTTAAGTGGTGAACATATCGAAAACATCCTCCTCCTTCTATTTTCCCCATAACAACCATCTTATGAGGTGGATTGGATTGATTGGCCCAAGGTCACCTCAGGAGACCCAGACCAAAATGGCTCTCTCAGGATTTCCTTGACCTCCTAGAAGAAAAGTGGGATGTTATGCTACCAATGGGTCAATTAAAGTGGTGCCCTGTAGACTCAAAACGTCTAAATCTCAAGATCTGAAAGGCAATGATAAGCATGTTGTTGCAGGTAATTTTTTTTCATCTTCAGTAATACAATGTGGTGTGATTTCTCTGAGGAATGAACTTGGAGTTGTGATCAGTTTCAAAGAATTGTTTATTGCAGTTAGACAGACAGACAAAATTCTCAGTAGGGATGTGTGTCAAACGAAGAATCTGGTAGCTTTTTATACACCTTTGTATCCTATTAAACATGCACACTTACAGCTTTCTTTTTTATTGACCCTTTGAATGCTCTTTCCAGTTTCTTTTACCATATTTATTCACTCCCTCTTTCCAAGTCCTGCTGCATCCATGTCTTTTCTTCCTTTGACCCAACAGTGGAGGTGGAGACCTGCATTGACCTATTTGCCTATAGTTAATTTCTTCTTCTTGGAATTTCCTCTGTGGACAGTAGAAAATGCTGTCTGAAATTATACTTAACACAGTGTGGCAACTTTAAAATGTGTGGACTTCAACTCCCGCAATTCCCCAGCCACCAAAAGAGGTTTGGCAGATCTACTCTAATAGTTAAAGTTTGGACGTATGTAAAATGAGTCACCTCCTATGTGACTCTGTGCTTTGGTTTAGAGTTGAGATATTTTCTTTTTGCCTCACTTTTCATGCCAAGCCATCTCTCACCACTAACTGGCTGGGCTGTTGGATCCCTTCCTTTCCCCACCCTTTCCCATAAGACCACATTTTACTTCATTTTCAAACATGACCTACCTTTGTAATTGCCAAGCACCCAGATGAATTTTTGTTGTGTTTTCTAAGATGGCACATTTCACATCCTGGCCTTTATGCTGCTCCTGAAAAAGTGTTTCTGTTTATTCAATCTTTTTTTTTCTGAAACAACTGTTTATCCAATTATCTCATTTCTAGTTTTCACAGTGTGTTTTGGAAAGCTCTGTTTCAATTGTTGGATGTTGAAAACTGACAAGACTCCACCTGTCTTTCGCCCAGTTGGTTAAAGAAATGGAGAAGATAAAAGCAACTTTGGAGCAATGGCTTTGCTGCTATGTAAATTACTAGTAGGACATTTAGCCTGGTTTTTTTAAAAACCTATAATTGAGTTAACACTCAATGCAGAAAAGAAAATAGGCAAGGTGAAGGTAGAAGGGCTGAAGTTGAGGAAACAGGAGACAGAGAGGTCAGGCAGAACCTTAATGTAAACATTTAGAATAACCCAGATTTTCTTTAGCAAGGAAAGAGCAAGAGATAAATTAGCAATAACATGATAAAATGTGTTGGAAGCCAAGTAGCATTAAACTGCCAACACTTTACTGCATCATAATAAATGAAGACTGTGAAAGGCAGGCTAATGTTAAGGTGCACAGGGTAATGCTTATTGTAGTGGAGTAGAGCACTGGGCACCAAAGGGACATTAGTACATAGACACAAATATCAATGTACCCAAGCTATTCCCCACCCAGTAGCTGCACTTCATTCTGGCACTGACTAGAATACTCCCCGTTGCCATTAGTGAGAAAAAAGTAGATCTACTAGTGGAAATCTTAGCGATTTACAATAGATCAATCCCTAACTCCTATACTACAGGCTTCTTAGCAATAGCACTTAGACTTATATACCGCTTCACAATGCTTTACAGCCCTCTCTAAGTGGTTTACAGAGTCAACATATTGCCCCCAACAATCTGGGTTTTCATTTTTACTGACCTAGAAAGGATGGAAGGCTGAGTCAACCTTGAGCCGGTGAGAATCGAACTGCCAGCAGTTGGCAGTCAGCAGAAGTAGCCTGCAATACTGCATTCTAACCACCGCGCCACCACAGCTCTGAACTCTTATAACAATGGCATGGGATGAATATTACCAGTAGAAGTAATTCTGACAGATTTTCCCTATATAGACAACAGAATTTAACTGGAAGATTCAAGAAATATTGGAAAAGAAATAACTCTCATAAATTTGAAGTGTGATCTTCTGTAATCTACTCAGAGATTACTGCTGGAGAACAACTGTCCCAGTTGGGAGCGGGGCTCAGCAGGGGATTAAACTAGACTCATTATGTAAACACAAGAGGGGCAAGTCTGACACATACACACATACACCTGAATGTATTTGTGCCTTAACTGGTCTTCCCTGGCAAGAGCTGCCAGTTTGGGAAGATTCTGTATTATAGGCAGGGAATAATGAACTAACAAATTTGAACTCTACATCTGTAGGTCTGGTTGTTTGGGCCTGACAATTTCTGGAGGAAGGAGATTAGAATTGGTGATGCAGCATACATTTTTGCTTTTCAATCTCTCTCATAAATCAGTTTCATCCAATTGTACCTGGTGGGCTTTAAGCCAACTTCATATCCTGTCTTATGTTCTTCTTCCCACTAATCTAACCCTTTAAACTATCATCCTCAAATTTGTTATCCATTAGATATATTGAATTACAACTCCCATTTTAGCTTGTTTATCTATGCTGCCTTAGGAGTTGTGATGTAACCTATTTGTTTGACAAAGGACTGAGAACTTAGACTTAAAAATTTCTCATCCTAACTGTCCAACAAAGCAATGACAAAAAAAAATCCATTAAAAATATATGGCTGAAATGGGGGCAGTTTGGGGTACTCAAGAATGGATTTGTGTGTGAATGTACACAAAGGAGTAGGGATTAAATTCAGTTTTGATATTACCCTCCCAAAAAAACCACAATCCTAAACCCCAACCTCAGAATTTGTAATATTTAAGTATATATTTTTGCACCAAACTCAGTTCGTGGACCTTGAAACTCTGATGAAACACAGAGCAGATTCTGCAAATCCATACATGTCAGGAAAGAAAAGTAAGGAAAATGACCTGGAGTAGGCACTCCAGAGAAAGAAGTTTTAATTTCCCTTGTCTCAAATATAGAGTTACTTTATTGTCGTAATAGTACTCATCAAAGGGGCATTTCCAACTTTAGTAAAAAGAAAATTCAAAAGGATTTGCTATGTATACAAGATCATATTCCCTTCCCTTCCCCCCTCCCAAATAAAATCATTATCAAAGCGTATATGGTGCTTTCTTCAGATTAAAAAAAACAAAAGCTAAAGATCAGGGATGGTGTTTCTTCCCCACCTCAAAATCTTCCTTAACCGGTGTCTTTATTTTCTCAATTTCCAGGAAAAGCTAGAAAAAGTAAGGCTACATATTCCTGATGCAGCTTCTATTTCTGATCAATCAAATTTCTCTTTGGAATCGGAGACATCCGAGAGAGAACGCTCACTCGTCTGAGGGGTAGGGGTAGGGAGACTTGGAACAATAGAAGTGAATGATTCCTCCAGCGAAGAGGGGAAGGGGAGGTTCTCTGCTTCATTTGGCTGAGCGGAAGGGACGGCCGGGGCCATCTGAAGAGACGGCTCTAACGAAGTAGGGAGATCGGATCTTCTTGCTTGCTGCGTGGTGCTCTTCCTTGGTGAACTGGTGACTGAAGCAGGTTCCTCCCTTGGGGGATCCAGAAGCTCCTTTAGAGAAGGAAACCAAGAGAGAAAATCTTCCAGAGGAGGAGGCTCAGATTTTGGAGAACCGGAGAAAGCCTTTATTAAAGGCTCAAAAATCTTGGGCAAGTCAGAAAAAGAAAAGTCATCCTCATCGATGGTCTCTGATTCATCAGCCCCGTAATCTTCTTCAATAGCTCTCTTAACAAGGAGACTTAATAGAGCCAGAGGATCTTCCTTCTCGTCTTCAATCAACTTCAGATTTTCTTCTTCGGGAATGCTGGGCTCTGAGGTGTTTAGAGATCCCCACAAAGGAGTTCCTTGCTCCTTATTGTCTCCCTCTGTTCCGTTAACTTGTGGGGAGTCCAGATCTTCTAGATTGGGTATAATAGCTCCAATGTTATCCCAGGAATCATCAAGTTCAGTCAAGTTCACCTTGTTGGAGTCGACTTCCAACTCGTTGGGTTTGAGGTTGTCTTTCTCAGAAGCTCCTGCTTTTTCAGGAACCTCTGCTCCTGATCCATTGGCCACAGTTGGGGCTACAGCAAGTGTTTTCTCAACGGGCCCTTGAACGCTCATGGATATCACACCTAGGAGGAATCACAAAGGAGAAATGTTATAAAGCGATAGATCCATAAACCAAACAACCAACAATTAAGTAGTACTTGCCTATTATGAGTCATTAAAAAAAACTGTTCATATTTGTAGAAAAGTACTCTGATCCAACAGCAGCTGAACAGGAAATATCTTCATTTGTTTAATCTCCTGTCAAAAGGAAGTTTTGTATTGATCTTTTCTTAATTTGAGTAAATTAACATAATTTACTTAATTAACATAAATTGTCTAGGAACTTTTTTTAAAAAATTGCAACACACCCTAATTTCATTGTGTGGCATATCAATGCTTATAATGCAGACTCTTAAATGAAAATGTAATCCCTTTTCTTTTGTATATTACTATTTGTCTATAGCAGGGATGTCCAAACTTGTCAACTTTAAGACTTGTGGACTTCAACTCCCAG
>JAOYMU010000002.1:40163952-40174086 GCA_025802295.1 Psammodynastes pulverulentus
AGGTTGACTCAGCCTTCCATCCTTCCGAGGTGGGTAAAATGAGGACCCAGATTGTGGGGGCAATATGCTGGTTCTGTAAACTGCTTAGAGAGGGCTGTAAAAAGCACTATAAAGCGGTATATAAATCTAAGTGCTATTGCTATTTCTGCCCAATTTCAAGGGAGTCTAGCAGGTGCAAGTTCTCAGAGAATCTTTTGTTCGCTTTCCATGTGATCTTCAGATACAGGGCCAGAACAAACAGTACTCTGTTGAGAGTCTATCAGTTAGCCAGCATTTATATTTCTTACCTTTTCTATTTGTTACATCTGTTTTTCAGCCAGTGCATTCTTGAATGTATGCTTGTATCTGTCTGTCTCTCTCTTAAAATTGATCCCATTCATTTCTGTCTTGAAACTTCTTATTAAAAAGATTGCAGTGTTCCATCTGTTTCTTTTTTTAGAGTGAAGTATGCTGTCCCAAAATTTAATGCAGGAGTTTCAGCAAGGAACAATCTACTCTGACAATGAATTGTTCAGAGTATTCTGACCCATGTATTGGATATTGCCCCATGGAAACAACAGAAAACAAATAAATGCTTTTGACTTGGATTCCAAGATGCTCTACTAGTAGAGAACATTTTCTACTTAAAAAAAGACTGAATTTCACATAAAAAATAGCTGGTCTGGACATAGATATTATTTTTTTCTGATTAAGAGTTGCCTAAGGTTTTTCTCTAAAACTTAAATGTTATAACTTAATTACTTCATCCAACTTTTTCTTTAAATGTTGAAGAAGATATATTGCATTGTGTTTTTTTACTGAACAGTTGTCTTGTAGCTCCTTCTTTCACTCCTAGTTCTTTGGGATTCAAGTTTTTGACAATATGTTTGATCTGTTGAATTTCCAGTACAACTTTAATCTATTAATAATACCTATTGACGCAGGTGCATACAAACACAAATATTGCAGTTTCTCAGTGGAGACTCAGTTCCATCTGATGCTGAAAATACCCTCATGTGTATTTTATAATTCTAAACTTTAAAAAAAAACTGCTATCCAGAAATTGCCATCAAGGTGTTTGGCAAAATCAAAACATCGTGGTAGAAAAAATGTCCATTGAGAGCAATCACCACAAAGAAAAATAGCTCCTTGAAAATGCATCAGAATAAAGGAAAAAACACCTTTATTTTTCCAAAACTTCGGAAGGCATTTTTGGCATTTGATCCTGCCTTGTACAGCCTGATTTCCAACTTTAATATTAATGTATTAAATATTAATGGTTGATATTAATAGTAATGGTTTTGCCTAAAAGTGCAAAAATGTATCTTAACAATCCAAAATCCACTGTTGGATGATAAGGTTATATGTTTACCAACCAAAATAAGATTTTTACAACAAAGGGAGGAGCAAAAATGTCTTCACATTAAGATAGCTATTTTATATCATATGTTTTACATGGATTTTTCATATTTACAGTTTCATATACTTCCTTTTTTTCTTTTAAAATATCCATAATTCAGTTGTTAGTCATAATACAATTCATAATGATTATAGCCATCTGAGTGAAGGTTAATAGTGACTACTAGTATTTTCAAACACTGAGGCCATTTCTTCTCTAATTAAACAAGGGAGTAACATAGATCTTGTCAGTAATATTAATTAGCTACAAATTACAAACAATTTATGTAATGAAATAAATTAAAATAAATAAACATCAACGGCACCATCTTTTTGCCTCTCTCCTTCATAAATGATTTCAGTAATGCAACAAATTATTACAACTGTCAGGAATATATTTGGATCTCATGATTCATTCCCAGAAGTTTTTCTGCAGCACAAATGACATTTGTTCGCCAATTTTTCAAATTTGGGGAAATGTCTGCATTTGATTCTGGGGATGAAGTTCCCAAGTTCTTTTGCTATTTGAAAAGAAGCCAAGATACATGCCGTTTTTCTGTGCGCAAAAATGAATCATTTTCAACTCTAGGGGAAAAATAATTAAAAATGGCTCCAAAATTTGGATAGTGTTGAATGCTTGTCTGAATTTTCTTTTTCCTCTCATTCTGCTTAGAACTACATATGCTGAAAACAAGTACCTGTAAGTCTACAGAGAGCTCTCCACTGCACAAACAAAAAAAACCCCCCAAAAAAAAACCTCTACATTTCTGAAGCGAAATAATTGTGTTGCCATCTACTTTCAGGGCTTTTCTCATTTCAGTACATTTGAATATTTTCATATTTAGGAATCAAATATTACAAAACTACTATAAATCTCCCCTAATGCTCATACAACTGAAATTTATTTTTGCTATGGTAAGGGAAGTGTGCTAAACAATTTGCTAAACACAGATAACCCTCAAATTGACTTCTTCGTTGTTGACAATGAGTGAGAAAGCTATTGAGTGCTATTATTAAACACTAAACAAAATTGTCAGAAGTAAATAACATTTTATTTTAAAATCTTATCTTGCTTCAATAATCTAATTATGGTTTGAAATGCAATGTTAATTTAATAATTAACACTCACTATAAAGCGAGTAACTGCTATGCTCAGGCTTGAAGTATTTTTCTTGACAGTATGAGAGATCTCACCTTTAAACACCCTTCCCCCAAATTCTTATAAAATTACGTTAAAGTAATTCGGGTAAGAGTAATAATATCATCAACTGTGTAAGGAAAACATCTTAAATCTGAAGCAGACTGATTATTCAAAACCCATATTTGATGAATGAAACCAACAGAAACTCCCAGACTAAGTGCATAGCTATTTGTATTATATAATTACACGAATAACAGTTCAAAAATATCCAAGATTGTACAATACCTGTTCTGGCCATTGTTCTGTTGTGGATCTAAACAGACTTGATATAATCCTCTGAAGCTGCTGTTGTAACTCTGAGCTTTTGGGCGGCTTTAAATAGAGCAATATTTGGAATGCCCTGCACCTGTTTCTCTTTGGATTGCCAGCATTTCACGTTATCTTTATTCAAGAGTCAGAAAAGATAGTGTTGAGGGACTTGTTCTTTAAATTCATTATGCCTGTTCCTAATATGGAACAAACCATTAAAAACACAAACCAGTTGTGTGTTGGCCAGTTAATGGTCTCTGTAATATCACTGGCAGTTTTCAGGAAGCCAATATTTCCACATTCAGCTTGATTGACATGCTAGAGTTAGGTGTGTATAGTTGCAGATATTATATCTGACTTTTGGGTTTGAGTCTAGCTTGGAAGTCCCATATGAAAAAATTATTTTAAACTTTAATCCTACATCTTGCTTGTGGTAATGTTTTCAAGCTACCATCTTTTCTCAAACCAGCTCTTCCTAATCTTTAATCATAGCAAGCAGGTGCAGGTAATCCTCGACTTACAACCACAATTGATTCCAAAATTTCTGTTGCTAAGTGAGACATTTGTGTGAGCTTTGCCTCATTTTATGACTTTTCTTGCCACACACTTGCAGTTAAGTGAATCACTGCAGTTGTTAAGGTAGTAACAAGATTGTTCAGTGAGTCTGGCTTCTCCATCGACTTTGCCTGTCAGAAGGTCACAAAAGGTGATCACATGAGCCCGGGACACTGCAATCGTCAGATGTCAAGCATCTGAATTTTGATCATGTTACCATGGACTTGCTGCAACGATTGTGTGAAAAACAGTCAGAAATCACTTTTTTCAATGCCGTTGTAACTTTCAACTGTCATTAAATGATCTATTGTAAATTGAGAACTACCCTTATATAAATTTTTGCTTTGCTGAGATTTGCTGACTTAAAGAAAATGGTTGAAGCCTATGGATGAGAATTGTATTTGAGTCTGAGCTTTTTCTTTTGCTGAAAACCTATGATTTCTCAAGAGTTTCCTTTCTATCTTGAGATAAGAGAGTAGGTTTTTTCCCTGTATTCTCATGATGCTTTACATTTTCTTCCTGATTTCTTCTGGTGATAGTTTTAACCTTCTTTATTGCTTCAAAGAAGCTGTTCTTTGGGACTCCATCTCTTATCCCCTTGCCCTTGCTCCCTGGCTCACCACCTTTTGAGTTATTCCTGGGAGAAATTCCCTAAAGCTATCGGCTTTGAGATTTAATTCAGACATAGAAATGGGGAAAACCGATGCATAACCAAATGTATTCCTAGTGAAGGTAAAGTGAATAATCGTACTACTCACCCCTTGAGAATTTCACTGCTAATTTTTTTCTCCTTTTAAAAATAATTTGAAGGCAATTTCATTCTTGTCATGTGGAATGAGAAGGCTCACAAATGCAGTTTTTCTCCACTGCAAATCACTATTCCTCAGAAAAAAAAGATTAAAAAGCAAATGGAAATGAATGTCTTCATGAAAATGGCACGAAACAGATTAAATAATAGTTGAGGCTGATTTCATTCAGGAGATGTATAAAATTTCTCCTTGTGTGACATCAGCTTGCTCCTACTAAACATCCATCTGATGCCACCTGGTGTCTTATAATATGTCAAGAGACAATGATGAAGCAGATTGAATTTGATGCTGGTGAGAATAAATCATTGGGAATAAGATTTGGGTCATTATACATGGTCCTATTCCTTTTACTAAACAGAAATAGTGATTTAAAAAATTCCTGGTGGAAACACTTTTTTTTTTGCCAGAAAACTGTTGCCTGATCAATCCTGTGTCTTGTACTTCTGCTAATTATATATCACAAATGCCTGATCTACTGAAAATAATTTCCATCACCAACAATGCATTCCTAACCTAACAAGACACGCTGACCTTTGCAAATTGGTTCCTTTCCAGTCCTTGTTGTTTTGGACAAGGGCATAGCAACAACAGAAGTTTGCAGAAGTCTGCAGAAGTTTGTACAAGAAACTGTTAGATGAAAGCTAAAAAAATATTTTTTTTCTAAAGGCAGCAAAACTAGACTTGAAATTACAGTTTTAAAGAACATAACAAAAGTCACTTTAGGAGGAGGATGAAAATTAAGCAGACTTAACTTACAACAATGCTTGAAACTGCCTTCTGATACACAGGACCGGACAGGCAGGAATTGCTTTCATAACCGCTTGAGTATATGTTGGGTGAGAGGTTAAGCCTCTCATGTTGGCTCCAATCCCTAAGCCAGAAAAAGCCTATACTTGGAAAATTATGGCAGGAGGGTATAACAAATTACATACATCAGATATATCCAAAGGGTTCATAAAAACACAGTGACACTGAACTAGAAATACAGTTTCAAATTCATGAAATAAAATCACATGTTTTGACCCATTCAGATATAGTGCTGATTTGTGGTTTGAAAAATCCATGATTTACTTATTATATTTTGAGCACATTGCAGTTTGGTTACATAAATTTGGAGTGATGAAAATTCAGGCCCTATACATGTACAGTAAATTCAAAATTTCATTATCAATGTGGCATATGGCTAGATGGGCTGAAAGATTAGCAGGGCTGAACTCTTCCCTCATTTTCAAATCCTCCTCCTTTTTGTAACAACCTTTAACTGTCCTTACAATTTACTAGAGTTGTTACTCATTGTTGCTTTCTATCTCTTTGTAAGCAAATTGAGATACTGTTTTAATGAATTTATTTTTATAGGTCAGAAAATATGGGTAGCAGAAAGTCTACCCTCACAAATCCTATATCTTATGGAGCCTCCCTCCCATTTTCTCTCCCTGTTTCAAAATTTATCTTTGTGTAATGAAAAGAAGCAACTATTTTAAAGATATTGATCAGAAGATTATTTACCTCCAATATGTAAATGAAGTCTCTATCATTCAGGCCAAAAGTTTCTTTAAAAGTTTCATTTTGGGGACAAACCTCCTGCAGTCTATATGGCAAGAGTTGGTTCATTGCAACGACTCTCTGACGCTCTACCTATCCAAAAATTTAACTGAAAAAGTTACTTGGATGGTTGAGTAATAAAGTGTCTCAGTTTTAATAAACTTTGGTCCAGTTGCCATGATTTAACCTTTTTCTAAGATATCTACTTCCATTTCTTTGGATTTTAATTAAGGGTGAAAGAAAATGTGGAGCTCTCATATAAATCTGGAGTTCTTGTACTCATTTTCCACATGAATGCATAGAGGAAAGATAGCAGGTATAGGCATATGTGTAGGGAAGAGACTGGATTTTTAATGGGACTTGGATGCAATTTTACCTCCTCTGTACATTATAAAGCTGCCTCAGTGCTTTGCTTTCTTAAAAGAGATAGTCTTTGCTGCCTGACAAGCAGAGCGATCTCTGGTTTATCCTGACATCTCTGAAATGGGACATTATGCAATCTCATTGAACCCATTTCAATCCTGTCTGTTACTGCAACTGAAAGCCAATTGATTTTTCAATAAAACGGTGGTCAAGATATCCAGTGAATATATTTGAGAGATGTGTATCTATTAGAAAAATAATAAGGATTGAAGTTTGGAGAAATAATAAATTGCAAATGTATATAGGAAACAGATGTGGTTATGACATTATTGTTTCATCTAGTAAGATATTTGATATTCAGCTTCGATTTCCCCGAATTCTCAAAAGCTGTGAATTGTTTTGCTCAGCCAATCTGATCTGGACTAGCATAGGTATTAACTAATCAATTGCCCTGCTGGGCATTTAATGACAAGTCATGTCATACTTGTTTCCTTATTAATATATCTGAACTCCCTGGAAGGTAAATGCCATTGCAAGTTGATAGCATATTAGTCATTATATTTATTAAAAACTAAACTGCTTTCCCCTACAAGTTGTTTGCAATTTGTTGGCTGAATAAAAAGGAGATGCAAAAATTATGTTCAGCCTATTTCTCATTTTTACATTATTTTCCTCATTTATTTTAGTAAGGAAATGACTCAGCTCTGGATTCCATTTCAGGAAATGAGATATATTAAATAATTTTAAAGATGAGAATATTTCTAAACTGTGAGCATTTGCATATAACAATTAAGGTTAGGAGAAAGTTAATAAGAAGAGGTTTATGCTTTCAAACCAAACTAATCCCAGAATTTCAAACTATTTATTTACTTATTTGAACAATTTCTAAAGCTACCCATGTCACTACAATGTCCTCTAAATTGGGGTAGTCTGGAACAGTTCCGCTCCCTCGGTTGATTGGAGTATTGTGAAGATTAAGAATCACTAATATTGATTCATAGCATAGATACAATCAGAAATAAAGCCTAGCCGACATTCAGTTTTAGGTTCATTAATAGTTTCTCCTGGTTATGTACCAGGACAAAAAATCAGAAAAATATATTTATATTTGGCTTTTAAGTTTCAAATCCCACACTCACAGTTTGCCCAATGCTAGGTTCTTGTCACTGTTGACCTTCTTTAGTTGTTTAAATCCAATCTTTTTCCTAAAACATAGTGAGTCAAAACTGCTAGATATTGGACCTCATGTAGTCAACAATTACCAGCAGTCTAACTAGAATTTCAAGAAGAGGCATATTGAGATCTTCCTGGAGGTGCTGTGGACTGAATTCACCATCTCTTAAATGCAATATTTATGTTCTATCTTTGGGCTATAGCTTATCCACTCTTTTCAGACTGTGTTCTATCTTTGGGCTATAGCTTATCCACTCTCTTCAGACCGAGGCAAAGGTAGATGATAATTTTATTTGGCTCATTTTAAATGAGAATTTGTCTTAGCAATGTTTTTCAATTATCTTTTAAGAAAGTTATAATTTCATATATTCAGAAAACGCAAAACAAACTGATCCATGCAATGCAGGATTTGATTCCATAATTCATGAAAGTCTGTGTTTGAATCCCTGTATTCTCAAGCATGATTCTTGTGGGAAATAAGTCTACTCCACAGGATATTCATTGTAAACAACTACACAGTTTCTGTAGGTTCAATATTTCAGAAAGGAAACAGAGAGAACTATTCTATATACCCAGAGTAGAAGAATGGGGTGGCATTGAATATATTTTGAATCATTCTTTTAATTTGTAGAACTTTGCAGAAACATATTAAGATTAAACCATTTTAAGATTAAATGTATTTGTTCATTTCCTTGCTATTTCAGGCATTTCTATGCCACTCCATTGAAACCAGCTCTGAATAGTGCACTACACAAGCAAAAAATAAAAACAAAAGACAATTCACAAGTTCACCATTCCCCCAGAGGCAGATCTAAAGTTAGTATCTCCCAAATGTTCCCTTCCAGAAACATGTTTTCACAAGTGCCCAAAAATTCATCAGCAATATGGCAGTCTATATATATAGGGCTATGCTGTTTTGGGGGGGAGGTGCAGCAATGTAAGAGGACCCAAAGGCACTTTTTCAAAAGCCAACTGGACTTTCTGTTTTTCTTTGACGATGTTTCACTTCTCATCCAAGAATTAGGATGCCTCTCCGAACTCCATTTTCATTGGCAGAGGGTTGCAAGAGGCCGTTACAGTCTAAAACAGACCTCGGGAGCCCGTTTTCACTAGCAGAGTGCTCAGGCCACCACAGGCGCCCCCAACATGAGTGACCTCAAGCTGACCACACCCACCATGGCCATGCCCACCCCAGCCCCCTGAGGTCCAACACAACTCTGATGTGGCCCTCAATGAAATTGAGTTTGACATCCCTGGTCTAGGAGAATTCCCTATATTATTCTCCTACATAAATCCAAACCTTTCCAGAACTATAGACACACTGTCTTCAGACTTAAAAGGTTTTCAAATCTATAGCCATTTCATTTTGTTAGGATTAGTCTACAACGTTTCCTTTCCATCCAAATCCTAACCAGGTTCAGGCCAAGTCAACATCACCCCTTTATCTCCTGCCCAGTTCATTTCAGCTGGTATCATCAATAAACTACATCCCGTGATGATAAATTACCTCATAATGACAACTACTCATCCAATAGTTTCATGAAAATATTAAACAGTAAAAGGAAAAGGGCTGAGCCATACATTATATCATAATAAAGCAATCAATTGTCCAATATCACTCCTCCATCATCAGGCATTGATTGTTCAGGAAGGGAATCACAAAATTATCCTTCCACATAAAAAAAACCCCTTGCAATCAGTCCAGAAGGATATAAAAATAGATAGTATAAAAGGCTGCTAAGAAGCCAATCAAAAAACTAGTAAACTCCAAACCTAGCATATAAAGAAACATATCAAGCATATCTATATAATAATACTTTAGCAAAAAAAAAATGTTTATTTGTGCGCTGATATATAGTTGTGTATAAGCATCCAAGTGAGATTGCACAACCTGGCTTTCAGCTGAATAGAAAGAAATGTAAGTCCTGAAAAATATAAAGTCCAGATGTGCAAGAATACAAATTTACAATCACATGTTCAAATTCTGTAATGGATTATGTGAATGACCTTGGGGGAAAGAAGGGAGGAGATTCTGCAATCTCTTGCAATCAGTCAAAAAAGGCAGGAACTCCAAGTGGCTTAACAGTCAGAAAAAGTTACTTAGTAATGCTCTAATAAAGTGTAATTAGTTCATGTAGTTGTATTTCCTGTTTGACTTTCCCAGGAGGACTGACAGATTCAATTTGGAAGCCACACCAAAACCATTAGTGTTTCTGAAACAGACTTGTAGTGTATTATAGAAATGAGATAAGGCTGTAACTTATGTATGGTTACCAATAACCAGATCTGTATACTCCAGATATTGTTATAGGATATCCATAATAAAATAAGCTAAAGTGGTTTTTAACTTATAATTAATATTGCATATTTTTTCTAAAAGTCAGCCCCTCAATTTTATTTCTATAAATTGAAATGTATTTCCATGCATCTCAAAACTGATCTGGTTCAGGATTTCCTTGGCCTCTTTAGGACACTTTGGAAAAAAGGAAACAACCTCCAATAATCTGTAGGGTTTGTCTTAGGTCAAACTCAAGAACAGTTTGAGTGAAGATAATTTCCCCAAAATGAAGCATTGTACCATGGAAAGTCTTTTAACTATTCTTCCAACTGAATCCCACACAAAATCATCATCCTGGCATGTAAATACTTTCACTATCACATCACCTAAGATTGAGCCTAAAGAAAGCAGAGAGAAAGTTATACAAATTTCCTTAAGAATAAAATTGGCAGTTTCTATCCATCTCAGGCCTGTAAAACTCCCAGCCCACAGGCTGGATGCATCATTCACTGGCCATGCCCATGCCTGGTTTAGTGAAGGGGAAAAAAGTCACGATGCGTCACAGGATGCCGCTGTGACAACGTGAG
>JAOYMU010000002.1:40232844-40244333 GCA_025802295.1 Psammodynastes pulverulentus
GTAAAAGCAGATGATAATGAGAATTAAAACAGATACGTTATGTCCAACAGTGAGGATCTAGCCCCGGCTAGGTATAATATAAATTTATTCAGATTTACTCATTTTTCCCCATTCAGAATGTGCAAGAGATATGGACATGTTTATAAAATAAATACAAGATTCTTAATTAGGCTTGAGCGGAATTTTATAGTGTGACAGCCAAAAAATGATAAAGATACCAAAATGTTTTTAAAAATCAGCTAGGATTGCCTATGGGACTTGTCATGAAGTCTGATGATTGATTTAACTTGACATTTACAAAATAATACATTGTAAAATCTTGTAGACCTAAGTATTTCAATCTTATCTGACTTTTTTGTAAAATGACAATTTGGTTTTCAATAAAATAGTAACAAAAAATATCTGCCAAACTGACATGTATCCATTAAAGCAATAATGACTACTGCTGCTTGGAGAAATAGCAAATTACAAATTTACATGTAAGCCAGCTGCTGCTGTGCCTCTTCCTCCAGTAAGATACCTGTCTTTCACATTATTTCCCCAAACTGCTGAGGTTTTGTTCAATGAATCTGTATTTGGAGTGACAGAAGGATTAGCTCATAGTCCTGCCCGGCAATCTATAAAAAAAATCACATCATTTCAGCTAATAAACTCAGCTCATTAGAAATTAAATGTCACTGTAAATTGCTTACTTTGGGGGCAATATATTTCAATAGCTTAGTTATACCTAACATAGGTTCAGTTCAGGATATTGCTGGATATTAAGGCTGGAAATTATAGGACTTAATTTCTGGGAGAAATGTTATGATGATAACAAGCAAATGAGGAGGCCTACCAGCAGTGGTGTTAATGAAAATTCTTTTGAAAGCTTGTTCTTGAAAAGGTATTATGAAGATGTGAATTTGAAGTGATGTGACTCTATCAGGATAACTTCATAATGAGTTCACCATTTATCAATGTTTTGTAGGCTGGAATTTCAGATGGGTTGAACTCCAATAGCTTAACTGAATAAGAATTGTGGGAATTAGTCCAGCTCCAGGTTGGTCAAGTTATACATGTAACAGTATTAAATGCAAAGTACTGTATTTATGACCTTACATGATACAGAAATGTGAATATACTTAATTATCACTTAAAAATAATGCTTCATATTCAATTGTAAAGATTAAAAGCAGGCATATAATGAAATAGAGTCGAAAGCAAACTCTTATTTTCCTTAGGATCAAAAATGTTTAATAATTGTGGTGGTTGAGGTTGGATAATGGTGGCATTGGCCAAGGAAGAGAATGTGACTATTGGTTGCTGAAATTACCAATCAATTATTTTGGATTATGCTTCTTTTAGATATAAGAGCAGAATAGCCAAATGGTGTGCAAAGTATTGTAATAAATGTAAAGTTATTTAGGACAAGCTGTATTTCCTGCAGGAGATTCTGCCAAAAATAGATCTACATAGGATTGTACGAAAGTTTCTCTTATTAAAGGAATTTCTTCCCAAGAGGTATCTTGGACTTGATAATACTCTTCCAATAGCTTCCCCAATATTAATTGGTCATCTGTGCTATAAAAGCGTTGTAAAATGAACAAGTTACATATACTTACATATAACTATGAATACCTCAGAAAGAATCCCTTATTAAAATGCCACTTTTCAATGATCCTAGAGAATTCTTAAATTAAAAAACAAAAGTAATTTTTGTCATGAACATATATCTGAAATCTGGATGGTTTTTTCTTGTTCTGCTCTGTGTAATATCCCCTTAACAGGACAAGAATTTCTTTTTTTTTTTTTTACATGTTCACCAAGTTGTTCCTTCATGTTGTTCACATTTCCAACATACATCTGAAATGACCTAATTCTACATAGTTTCTCTGGTGTCATATACCAACAATATATCATTTTATAAAAAAATTCTTTAAAATCATAACATAATGTAAATTTCAATCCCTTTAGCCATATATTTTTCCATTTTCTAGTTGTATCTATTTTCTAACTGTATATTATAAACAACATGCTTAGCCACTTTAATCATATATTCTTTAATTTGTTCTTCCTCTGTTTCAAATTTCAACAAAAGTTTATACATTTTGACAATTGCATGTTCATCACCAAGTGCACAATTATATTTCAAATTCTGTCTTTTCCCATTAATGTTTCTAGTTTCTCTCGCAAATCTTCCAAAACTGATATCAGGTAATCTGCAAGTGCCCTTAATTTATAATTTTTCCTTTTTAAAATCTTAATTGCCTTGATTTTCTCATCTTGTCTTATATTTTTTCAGTATCTCAAGGATTCAGTTGAATAAGAGTGGAGACAGCAGGCATTCTTGTCTTGTCCCTTTTTGAATTTCACAAAGTTTTATTGGTTCTCCATTAACATTTTTTTGTGTTTTCAGTGAAGTATACATTGATACTACCCATTTAATAAAATGGCCTCCAAGATTCATATATTCCAGAACTCAAATTAATAAATAAAATAATAAAATCCAATCAAGTTGTCAAAGGTCTTCTCTGCATCCAAGAATACCAAGGTGGCTACTTATAACATGAAGACAAGAATCTAGTCAGCGACTTAGGGAACGTTGGCAACTCCAGGCTGATTACTCTCTTGTCTCCATCCCCAGGCTCTGCCTGTGTTTTCTAGTACAAAATTGTTACAAATATTTCCAAATATTCAAAACATTCAAAACATTTCTAATGTTTTCTCATAATTGTTTTTTAGGTAAAAGGTAAGGTGACCAGACATCCTGCTTTTGGCGGGACAGTCCTGATTTTTAACAATTTGTCCCGTGTCCTGCGGCGTTTTTAAAAAGTCCCGATTTTTGGAAAGAATGCACAACAAGCTAGGGAACAGCGGGAGAACAGGAAGGGAATATACGGTTTTTGGCGGCCATGTATTATATTTGTAAATTGTACTTATGTTAAAATTAAAAAATATATATTACAATACTATTTTTGCATTCTATGAAAATTTTTGTTGCTCCATATAGACCAAATTTTAAATCAAGAACACCCCCGCCCCGGTCAATGGTGTCCCGCTTTACCAATGTTAAAATCTGATCACCTTAATAAAAGGCCACATTGTGATCTCCATAAAATTATTTTTCAATTTTTCAGCCAAAATCATAGTAAACTATTTATAGTCATTATTCAGTAAAGATATTGGTGCATAATTTCTTGATAACAATTCTTGGGCCTATTTAGACAGATTATATAATATATTTTAGGTGTATTATTTTTATTATTTGGGTATATCTTTAATGCTATATTAGCTTCTTTCCAGCTATCAGGAATCTTTTCATTCTGTGAAAAAAATATTCATTATTTGTTGTAAATGTAAGAACTTATCCTCAATACATAACATTGATACAGAGAACTTAAAAGATTCAGTTGAAGCTATTTTATAGGATTGATGGATAAACAGGTAGAAAAATGGACATAAACTTATCAAAAAGAAATCCAACCTAGAATTAAGGAGAAATCTCCTGTTGGTGAGAATAATTAATCAGTTGAATATCTTGCCTTTAAAGTTGTCACTTCTCCATTACTGGAAGTTTTTAAGAAATAGGATAGCCATTTATCTGGAATGGTATAGGGTCTCATGCTTGGGCATAGAGCTGGACTGGAAAACCTCCAAGATTCCATTCACTCTGTTATTCTGTATCCTTAAAAGCCATGGAAATTATTTCAATTTATGATTACTGAGGCAAGAATATAAGCCAATATGAAAAAAAAAATCAGCATTACCCACTATGGAGGAAGGACTGGTAAAATTGACAGCATGTGCTGAGATGGACAAACTGATTTCTTTGGTTAGATAAAGGACAATATCTCACATAGATTGCCATAGTCATTGGCTGATTTGCCTGCATTTTTAAAGCTTATTGGGCAAATGTCCATCCTGACAACCCTATTTTCCAAAATGAATTATTGTTAATTGCCATCAAGAACTCAATCTACCATTAAAACGTGTTAAAATGGATTCTTATAATTATAGTGAATTAATTCGCTGTTGTGTTGCTCAAGTATTATATTAATTATCTCAATAAAAGTTGGAGGCCAAGAATTGTTCAACACAGAGCAAGCTAGTTTTAGGAGAAGTAATAACCAGTCCATTTTTGTCATCCCAAATCACCTGGTAGTAAAACATATGATCCTTGCTAGTAAAAGCATATATGTCACTTTTAAGAGCAGGAGGTTCGCTTTGATTCTATTTCGAGGAAAAGGTTTTGGTTTTAATTAAAGATTACTTCCATAGATAAAATACTTATCCAAGTGAGGTATGACTATGGTGAGGTTTAATTAACATCGCTCCAATTTAAAAAAAATTAATTTGCATCAGAATGATTTATTTGACTGTTGAACTTTGTCCAATTACCAACCAGTGAAATTGGTAGCACTAGTCTCTAATTATATGCAGCTGATGAAACAATCCTGTCCTTAGTACATGTAATACTTGTATTTCTAGTTTATTGTTCCAAGGATTTTCTCACTCCAAAATTAGCATACTTTAGTCATCTTTGTGTTAGGATTAGCCCATAAACAACCTCAAAAATTTAAATATTCAGATTTTTTTTCACCACCTCTTTCTGGACCCATCCAGAGAATTTTAATTTCTTATTAAGTTTCTCATCTTTTCAATAAGGATAGGCAATTTGGCAATTGTTTTGAAAGAGTTCAAAATTAAAGGGCTGTTTTTGTTATTCTGTGAATCCCAGTGTAGGCCTCAGGTTTTATGTTTTGTTCTTGGGTTTCCTAAACATGTACCTTCCACTATATATTTATCCACATACATTTAGTGGTTGTTTTCCTCCATGGAATATTGGATCCATAGTCTTTCAGGCTGAAAAACATGCATTTTAATTTCTAATCTAGTCTGTTTCAACAGCTTAAAGAATATAATTTTATCAGCTCTGGAGCTACAGCTTTTATCTGAAAATTCATCTTACTAAGGCTCTTTGTTGACTCTTAAAAACTACATAAGGCAAAATCCATCCTTGATCTTCCCTGATCTGATGGCATTAGTACTAAATATTCTTACTGAGCAATTCATAGCACTTCTGTTCATTTTATTTATGCTTTTTCCTATAAGCATATGCACCAAAGAAAATTCCTTGTGTGTCCAATCACACTTGGCCAATAAAGAATTCTATTCTATTCTAAATTAATTGAACTGTTCAAATTTAAATTTTCTTTTTCTTTTTTGTATTCCTCTAATTTACTTACAATTTTAGACAGTATACCATATTATACTATCTTTAAACATATATTTTACCATTTAGAAACCATGTGGTTTTGTTGAATTATAATGGATCAATGTTCAGTTGGAAAAAGTTTTGTTCACTGCACTATGTCCTTGTTCACAATTTTTCCTTCAAAAAAATAAAGCTTGGAATGCCCCAATACAAATATTAGTTCGCTCTTTTAAGAAAATTGATTTCTGTACCAGCTTCACATCACATATTAGGGTCTCTGCATAGTGGGAAGTTCACAATGTAGCAAGGAAGAATAATAAACTGTTTGTAAAATGTACTTTCTGCAGATGTATCATGAGAAGAGTTTGTACGTCTGTATGGAGGAACATGCCTACAAGGTGATCCAAAATTCAACTTAGAAGGAACATCACTCATAGAAAAGATAAAGCAAAGAAAGAACCAGGTTTATGCTGTGGTGAAAAAAAATGCTGTAATTTTTCTCTTTCAATGTTGGACTTCAGCTTTTGCTTCATGGGCAGTCCCAGATAGTCCCAAGAGAACAACCGAGCATCTCCATATGGCACGTTTATATTTGAGTTATAAATTAGTCTTGAGTGACAATATATTAATTCTGACAAACTAGCACCTGACTGATCTCTGAAGCTAAACAAGGTTGGCCCTGATTAATACAATAAGAGGAAACAGACTGGGGATTCCTGGATTGTAGGCTAGACTGGGAAGTTATAAAGAAGAAAAGGGCATTCCAGGAAGCGGCAACGGGAAATCACTTTCGTGAACATGTTGAGAAAATTACAGGGATCCAGTTGCCAGAAGTCTGATTTGACTTAAATATATCTTTTTCGTATTTCTGACAGTTCTAGTTCTCAACACTTTGGAAAGTTATAGTACTTAGCAATAGCACTTAGACTTATATACCACTTCACAGAGCTTTACAGCCCTCTCTAAGTGGTTTACAGAGTCAGCATATTGTTATATATTCACAAGCATTTTTTTTATAGAATTGTATTCAGAAAACCTCAAATGCACACAACATTGCAAGTACAATATGAGATTCAAGTTTCAAGGATACTATAAGACACCCTTCAGGATTAGAAGCTGCTTGTATTATATATGCCACACTAGTTTCCAATCCATCTTTCCTGCATCCAATCCATCTGTCAAAAACTAGAAGATATTAGAAAGTCGTTAGGTTTTCAAAGCCTTCATAAGTGAAAGAGGGGAAAGTAGGCAGACATGAAGCAACTTTTGCCAGACATGCAAGTTGGTTGGTCTCACAGGAAGTGGGATCCTGCAGGTTGTCGAAGTAAACACTGTCTGGAGAATACATGGAAGGGTCATCATCAAAGTAATTGTATGGTTTCAAGAAGAAACCGATCATATTCCCAACGGTTGCAGTGTTGGGTACATCCTCAGAATGTGGAATATGTAGAAAGCCAGCATTGATCCAGGCAACCAGATCCTGTGTGAAAAAAAAATAATTTTTAAAAAGTCCTGGTAAATGCTGAGCTAACACAGGAAGAACTGACTCAATAAGACACAGTGATTGCTGAAAGATGGATCAGAATGAACTGATAGATCAAATGGAATAAGGTGATAGCACAATTTTCTTCTCAGAGGTAGGATGTAGTGATCATTGCAAATCTGAGGAGAGTCTTCCTTTTTTCATCCATGGAAAGAATGGTACTAAAAAGAAATTTTGTTTAATGGCAAATATGAATCCAGCTCATGATAACTTTAAAATAAATACGCTCATAATAATCTTAGTATGGTTTCAAGTGCACAGAGGCAGGAAGGCTAGCGTCTATGCTGGAAATTCAGAAACAGTCCATTTTTCTCTGAGCAAATTTCCCAAAGATCATTACTCTCTTCCTGTCAGGATTATTTCTGAGAATGGGGTGGGGTAATGGAAAAATGGATTATTTTTACAAATTGATCATGAGAAAAGTTTTCAGTACTCTGCATTTTTTTTCACTGAAAATGCCCTCTTTGCATTTGTGTTTAGAATATCAAGAAACTGTTTTAAATTGCATTTTCTCATAATGCATTTCTTTCAGTGGTGGGATTCAAAAACTTTTTACTACCGGTTCTGTGGGCGTGGCTTGGTGGGCGTAGTGTGGCTTGGTGGGCGTGGCTTAGTGGACATGGCAAGGGAAGGATACTGCAAAATCTCCATTCCCTTCCCATTCCTGGGGGAAGGTTACCACTGGTTTTCCGAACTACTCAAAATTTCCACTACCGGTTCTCCAGAACTGGTCAGAAACTGCTGAATACTACCTCTGATTTCTTTGCCCAATCTCTCTTCAGGGATAATTTAACCTTTCTAATTAATTGCTTTTTAAAACAGCAGCAAAACATTTTTTTCCCCCAAAATTAGAGTTCAAAAATTCATCTGGGCTCTTCAGGGCTGTTTGTTTGTCATGATTATATGCCTTCCCATCTCACTTATAATGACTATACTCTTTGTTGAGGGAATAGGAGGCATATTATTATTATTATTATTATTATTATTATTATACAGCATAATTATTCTTCGGCATAAGAAGAATTAATTACAGGGTGTCTTTATAAGCAAGGGTTAAATATAACTACATAACTTAAAAGAAGCCAATTTTAAAACTTATGAGCCATCTCTTTTTCTAAACTAAACCATTGTATTATATTTTTTTTAGAAAAAAAAAACATTTAAAAAGCGGATTTTTTATCTTTTGTTTATTTTTGATAAAGACTAAATTATTTTTTCAATGTTTATGGCTTATATATGATCTCTTCAAATGGCAGCATGCTACTGGCAATTTTTCTAAACTCATTGTTTTCTTTGTTTGCATTTTATTGTAAACAGCTCTGAAAATGTTTGAGAGGCAGCTCATAAAAAGGTAAAAGTTTTCCTTTTCTAATCATGTCCAACTCTAGGCACAATGTGCTCATCTCCGTTTCTTGGCTGAGGGAGCCAGCATTGTCTGAAGATATTTTTTCATGGCCAGGTGACCAGCATGGTTATATGCCAAAGGCTCATGGAACACTTTCACCTTCCCACTGAAGTGGTACCTATTAATCTACTCGCATTTCCATGCTTTCAAACTGCTAGGTAGGCAGGAGCTGGGCCAAGGTACAGGAGCTCACTCCATTGCATAGCACTTTGGTCTCAAATGTGAACTGTCAGCTTTCCAACTGACAAGTTCAGCATCTTTAATCGCTGAGTCATCACATCCTCAAGATAGCTCATACAAATGCTTTATTAAATAAAAAGGCCCATTGTAATGGTACGTGGAAAGGCCTTGGGAGATAAGCCAAAGTGATGCTGCCTAGGGAATTGTCAAATAAGAGACAGCACAGTCCACAGATGGCTAGTGGGCAGGGCAAGAGGCTCACGATGGACCTTCTCTTGTTTGGCATTGAATGAAAGAGATGGGTAAGCTTCCCCTGCTTGTAAGCGATGCTGTTGGGGGAGAGAAATAGAGGCTTCAGTTGCAAAATCTAGTTGTAAGCTGGGCACAAGGGACAATTTCATTCCCGAAGCAGCATCTCTTTGCCTTATCTTCCAAGGTCTTTCCCACATAGCATTACCACCATTAATAGCGTTTGCCCCACTCTTAATGGTTTTTGATTCTTTTTCCACCTTGACCTCTGCTCCTTCGGATATATTGGGGTTCCATTTTTAATTGCTGTGCCCTCTGACAGTGAAAAACCAATAAAACTGAAGAGTGGAAGAACCCAGTTTTCCTTGCTATATTAGATCCTCACCTTATTGACAATGGTCTCATTGTTTATGAAGTCAGAAAAGTTAACAGGAGGATCCCACGGATCTATTTGGCTGTAGACGCTGTTACTGGTTGGCTCCTTCTCCTTCCGCTGTGTGACAGCTAACTTGTACCTGAAAAGCAAAGCAACAGTGACATTGTGGGAAATTGGACTTATCACTTATTTTCTTGTAAAAGTACATGGGTTACTCTTTCACATGTGGCCATGGAAAGAGAGGATAAAATTCTTCTAAGAGAAATTTGAAGCCTCAAACTGAAAGAATACAGTACAGATAAGCCTCGACTTACAACCATTTGCTTGGTGACTTTTTCATAGTTATGCCACCACTGGAAAAAAGTGACTTATGACTGGTTTTCATACTTAATGACCATTATAGCATCCCCTGTAATCAAAATTCAAATGCTTGGCAACTGGCATGTATTTGTGACAGTTACAGTGTCCCAGAGTCTTGTAATCAGCATTTGTAACCTTCCCAGCTGGCTTCCAACAAGCAAAGTCAATAGGGGAAGCCAAATTTGCTTAATGAGCAAATGGTTCACTTAACAATTGTGGCAAGAAAGGTCGTATAATGGGGCCAAACTCATTTAACAACTGTCTTGCCTAGCAACTGAATGTCTCACTTAGCAACAGACATTTTGGACTCAGTTGTGGTCATATGTACCTGTAGTACTTAACTATTAGTCTGTGAATTTCTGGACCCTCATGGTCATCTGATTGCAAGCTGGAGTCTAAGTTACCAGCCCACATTTACAACAGTTGCAGCATCCTGCAGTCAAATGATCACCATTTGTGAGCTTCTCTGTCAGCTTTCTCCAAGCAGTTGGGAAGCTGATAGAGATCATGAGTCACTGTGGTAAGTCTCCCCCACCAGGCAGCAGCCTTCCCAGTACCATTTTGCTTACACTGCTAAACAATGCGATAACATGACATCACACTTTACAATCTCATTGCTTAGTGATGGGAATGCTGGTCTCAATCCCCATTGTTAACTGACGTCAACCTGTATTTCTTTACATGTTCCATAGCTACATTTCTTGGAGAAGAGTAAGTTATTACCCAAATATTCTTAGCACTACCAAGAGCTTCAGTAGAACCCAGAAGAACCCAGAAGACACTTTATACTATTACAAGTGAATAGTCATCAGCCTGAGAAATTTTGACTGGTAGAAATTGATGACATACCTGCCCCAACTGAAGCCCGGCTCCAATGGATCAGATTCTGATAGATGGTCTCCAGAAAAGCTGACTATCTGAATCCGGTAGCCTTTTTCATGGCCCCACTTATTTTTGCTGTTATTGGCAGCAAAATAAATGTAGTTGGGCATGGCATCACGGAGGCGGAATGCGGCTTGGTTCTCAGTATTGAAAACTTTCCTCACCTTCTTCATTCGATAGATCTTATGTTCTGGGCTCCAAGGGCCCTGCAGTGTCTCAAAGGCCATGTCATTGCCAACCAGCATATTGCCCACACCTTAGAAGGAAAGCAAATACATTCATTAGTTTTTGGTTAGCAATATAGATCAGATTGCTCCTGCTGCACTTGTCTGCCGTGTGACACAGAAATGAAGCTATCACACACACACACACACACACACACACACACACACACACACACTGTACTCAGTTTGATTTTCAGCATGGATATGAACAAATTTATTTAAAGTCATTGTGGGAAATTGTAGGTGCTAATTAAAAGCAGAACAGACATTAAATAGTAAGTTGTCAAAATAACATAAAGACAAAAGTTTAATAAAGTTGAAGATAATGGTTTGGCCTTCTTTAATTACCATTGTATTTCAGACATCGTAGGAGGAGAGCCATGTTTGTCTTCTCCAGTTTTGACAGTATTACAGGGGAAAATACTGAACATGTACAATGGCACAATGGGATTAGCATCCCTCATCCACCCTCATTCATTCTAAACTATTTCACATACCATCCCACCTCTCTTTTTTCACAATCTGGCATTTTCAATGAAAAAAGGTTACTTTGGAGACAGAAATAAGATATTTTAGGGAGATGGTTTTTGCTGAGTTTCTTTAAAATATTATTCCTCAAAGTGAAAATGAACTAATAAAAGAGGTAATTGACTGAGTAGAGTTACTTTGACCCCAAAGTGTATGAGGTTCTGGAGTAGAATCCAAATCAAAGAATATAAAGAAAGGAGAACTGAAGATAATTCAGAAGGCAAGAATACATTTTCACTTCACTTTTTCTTCAAGAAATAACACTAGTCCTGTTTTTATTACTCCAAAAATGTAATTGCTAACATGTTAGATGAAAGAAAATTCAAAGAGTTCTAGACTGTTTCAAGCAATAGGGAGAATTTAGAGAAATGTAAAGTTCTGCTAGATAGGACAATTGTATGGTACAAGAAGAACAGGCTTGGCACTAGCGCATGCCAAAGGGATCTGGGTATCCTTGACAAGTTAGCCCTGAGCCAACATTATTATGCAGATATTAAAAAGCCAAATGCTATCTTGGGATGTATTAACAGGAGCATAAGCTCCATAGC
>JAOYMU010000002.1:40268993-40289058 GCA_025802295.1 Psammodynastes pulverulentus
TGGAAGGCTGAGTCAACCTTGAGCCTGGTGGGATTCAATCTGCCAAATTGCAGGCAGCTGGCTGTAAGCAGAAGTAGCCTGCAGTACTGCACTCTAACTACTGTGCCACTGTGGCTCACAGATGCTATAAACTGCTTTGTTGGTTTTGTCTCCACCTAGAAAGTGTGATTTGCAAAACTCCCTATGGGCAAGATGTTTATGATAGTTTCCAAAACACTGATCCAAAGTGGAGAGTTCTGAATAGCATTGCTAACTTATGCAAGAAATATCTCACATGGAAATATGCATGAAATAATATTACATATTTGGAAATGTAATGTAATAGTTAATTATAGCAATGTGACTCTTGGTACATAACTTCCTTATGGCCTGACTTTATTGCCCTCTGCTTACATCTGTGTATCACCTATGCCCACTTTCTTCAAGGTTATAAGAACTTCATTAACAGAGAAAGAAGAAGCTGCCCATTCCCCACCAAGGAAAAGCTGTTGTGCAGAGGGAAAACACTCATTGTATCACTTGGGAATAAATCACAACCTCTAAAATCACAATTCAGCACAACTGAAGAAACTTAAATCCTTTATTAAAACACAGACTTGAGAGGGCAGCTCTTCTATTGGGTGGTGCCTAAAATATTTGTCCCTTCAGAGAAGAGATCCCTTTAAGGCCAGGTTTGAGTTCACCAGTAGATAGGTTGGGAAGGAACTGTTCCTGGGAAGAAGAGCTCATCTCAAGGAAAATAAATCTTCTGAGCTCTGTAGGGAGCCCAGGTGCCATGGGATATTTTATCATCCCTCTGTAAACCTAGCACAGTGTCCCTGCCTGTTTATAATGAGCACAAGGACACGAAGACAGAGCGGCTGGCTGCATATGCATCATGTAAATCTATCAATTTCATTGCCAAATTTGAACAATTCCAGAAAGGTCAGTTTGTGCGACACAGGCGCAGCCTGCTCTATTGACAGACATGGAGAGCTACCCATATTCTGTTTGTCTGTCGTGCGATGTATTGAATGAGGATTTTGCTGCATATTGCCAAATGTATTTAAACATGGAGCCACTCTACAGTACATGCAAAAGGCTTATCTGACATTATTTCTAAGCTTAGAGGAAATGAGATGGCAAGTAATGGGGGAAAGGTCTGAAAATAATCTCTCTCTTCCTCCCCTTTTTCTTCTTCTTGTGAATATACCTCTATACCGAAGACAACATGGTGTGAATTTATGGGGAGTTTTCTAATTTTTTTAAAACAGCAGTTTATGCATACAGCAAATTCAAAAGATGTTTTTTCTCCAGATGATGTCATTGTGCATTCCAAATATAAATTGTCTCTCTGATTGCCTCTCCCATGCCAAATAATAGCAAATACAACAATATTTCTCTCTATGTATAGAAAAGCAACATGTCAGGTAGCTGTTATGAGAGAACCCTTCTTCCCTATATACTTGCTTATACGTGATGCAGTTTCTTTTGTCTTCTCTTTTCACACTTAAACATACTTGATTTTTGAATGGTACCATTCAGAAAAGCATACGCTGCATTGTATTGCAATATTTTTTTTTTAAAAAAGATAATTTTGTCATATAACTGCATTTCACTCTATAATTCACAGGAAGTATGAAATACAAGTTCTTATTAACATACTGGACAAGCAATTTTTTCACATCCTTACTTAACCTTTTAAGAGTAGAGTACATAACATTGTGGTGCCCATGGATGATCTTTAATATTTTTTTGAGTAGAAAGAGATATGTATGGTAATGAAGGACTGATAAGGCAGAGATGGTTTTATGGCATCATATATGGGCCAGAGCTTTCTATTTTTTCCCCCTGAACTTTCTTAGAAGATATTTCTTTTTTTGTTTGTTTGTTTGTTTAGAACATGTGGTGTCTATTTTGGGGCTTTTCCTACAGTATTCAGGTATTTCTCACAACAGTGCAGTCAAAATTCTGTTGTAAAGGATTCACGTTGGGCCACTGTACACTTGGAGAAAAAAATGGCTTGGCCCCAGTCTTCTTACGGTGGTACATTGCACATCACTTCTCTAAAAACTTCAATAAAAAATATACAGAGAGAAGAACATCCAAAGCTTGAACAATATTAAACAATGGTCCATATTGCATAAGGGATAGAATGTCAAACATATTTTAAAATGTGTCATGTTTTGCTCATTCTGTATATGCTAGTATGTCTTTGCCAAGTACTATTCCAGGTTAATTTATGTATTTATTAATTATTTAAGATTTTTATCCTGCCTTTATTTTTGATCTGCTCAAGAACTAATAGAATGGTATTACTGTGACTTTAGGTCTGAGAATAAAAGGCTGCACTTCTACCTGAGAGTTGTTGACTTGCTGATGTACAAAATTTAACTTCCTGATGTTCAAAAGATGTAGAAGGAAGAAAGAGAAATTTGAAATAAGGAATAATTTAGAATAGATGGCAGCCTGTACTAGGCTTCTTTTGCTGATTATAGTGAGCTTTTGAAATATATGTAGCCAAAAATTGAGTATGCTGCAATTTATATAAACTCTTTATTTTATTTTTTTTGTTTGATATCCATGTCTGATTTGGTGTGTGTTTTACATGGTCAGTTAGCCAGTTACAGGCACAACAAACAGCTGATCAAAATATGAGAATTAGACTCCCATTGGGTCCAAATACTGAAATGTATTCCCCAGTGAAGGTTAGAATAATATGATTCTGATAAAAATAGGATGGCTGCTTTTCTATGCAGAAAAGCTGTTCCAAAAATGCATTTTGGACATCTATGTAGAATGTGCAAGAATTCTAGGCATATTCTATGGGGCTATGCAGAAAAGCTGTTCCAAAAATGCATTTTAGATATCCAATACTACAGTCATTTACTGAGACCTAGTTTATATAAACCAAATTCTTCAGCTATGACTCTGCACATTTAGACACAGGAAAACTGCCTAATTATGTTTTGCATATCACTTTCAATAGCATATTTAAAATGAACATCCAGACTAAAACTGAAACTCTGAACATAAGATAATGTTATAAGACCATAACACTCATGCAACCAATTAACCAATAATGTTAGCTTCATAAACGTGAGCAAGTAAATGCTTCCCAGTGGCCTGTAGTGGGGTCACAAGAATGACTTGACTTAGGATTGTTTCTTAAAGTTGTATGCTGGGCAATTATTTCTTTTAAATCTCTTTCTGTGGGTGGATGTTCAGTTTTCTAGATGGGAAAAAAGTTAACTATGATTAGCCTCTATTAGTCTGTGGCCAGCTGGTGGTACTGTCCCCATCATTTGTGGCTGGTTTAAACAGGACTCTGTGATAGATCTGCCTAAAGCCTTATCATTGTGGTTTGTGGTCAAAGAGACCAGCTGAAACCCCAACCATACCCGAGTCACATCATTTTAAGGCTACTCCAGATGAGTTTCCATCCAAACCCACAAAATAGAGAGTAAGAGGGAGGAAAAGTAAACCACATGCCAACTGTTACACAAATTATTGAACAAGAGTTAAATTATATGGTCAGCTATTGGCACGTTTCATTACAAAGCCTGTGCATCTTCTATTAAGCTAATGCATTTAATTGTCTGTTTAGCTAAATTAACTATTTTAGTGCTCCATATGAGGTTCATAAAATGCAAGAGTGTTATTTTACATTCTGTTTAATGCAATCCAACCCTTAGTCTGTAAAAAATATCTACACATTTAAGAATCAAGCAGACTGAATACCACAAATCAAACTGGGCTTTTATAAAACTACCACAAAAGCAGACAATTAAAATAACCCTATTGACATTCCTGATTATCCCAGGAACACAATGTACTTTTATTCAAACAGCTGCACTTTGTTTTCAGAAGATACCCAACCGTCCAGCCATCAGCAGGGTCTCACTCCAATGGAGAGGTATCATTGAGAACAAATCTCTAATGTGTTCTTGCCATTTGTATTTGATGGAGCTGTCAGAAACAGCAAGAATGTACTTAGGGCAGCTGCATTGTTCCCAAATCAGCTCCATGTCCCAGTGTCCCATATCATCCCCTTCACTGGGTAACTAAACCAATTTATTTCAGCTCAGCTGCATCAATCTGTGATGCATCAGAAATTGCTGTGAGTTGTGCTTGAAATGCTGAATATCTATGGTGGTTGGCAGTGTGAATGCTCTAAATCGTGGAATCTTTCCCTTCATAGAGGTTTTGCTATGGTGGATTCATGCTACAATGTAACTCACCATGGTCCCCCCCCCCATTATATTGACAGCAGCACTTTTTTTTTTCATACCATCAAGTAAAATAGTGCAATCCAAAAAACAAAAACCATGTAGTGGCTGGGACTGCAATAACTATTTTTTTAATGCTTTTCTGTGGCTTAGTTGGAGAGAATACTTGTTGTATTATTCTTAGGAATCTGAGACTGACTACAATATGCTAAGTAGAAAAGCTATTTGGGGCTATTAAAGCAGCAAACTGGATGACCACTAGATGATAGTAAAGAGCTATAAAAAAACCACTATTTGCTCCCATTTAATTGTTGAATTTTTGCAACCCAGATAGCAATAGCACAGACTTATATACCGCTTTATAGTGCTTTTTACAGCCCTCTCTAAGTGGTTTACAGAATCAGCAAGATGTGGTAAAGGTAAAGAATTCTTCTGTCCAGTCATGTCCGGCTCTGGGGGGGTGGGGGGGGCAACACCCATCTCCATTCATTAGCTAAGGGAGCCAGCATTGTCCAAAGACACTTCATGCGGCCAAAATGACTGTACGCATGGAATAGCAATAGCACTTAGACTTATATACCACTTCACAATACTTTATAGCCCTCTCTAAGCAGTTTACAGAGTCAGCATATTGCCCCCAACAATCTGGGTCCTCATTTTACAGATCTCGGAAGGATGGAAGGCTGAGTCAACCTTGAGCCTGTGGGAATCAAACTGCCAAACTGTGGCAGCTGGCAATCAGCAGAAGTAGCCTGCAGTACTGCATTCTAACCACTGCGCACCAGGGAATGCTATTACCTTCCCACTAAAGTAGAACCTAATTATCTATTCGTATTTGCATGCTTTCAAACTGCTAAATGAATAGGAGCTGCACCCTGTCCCAAGATGTTCAACTCTGGAACTCAGTGTCTTTAACAACTGAGCCATCACATCTGATCATACCCCCAGATATGTTAGTTCTAACAAATATTGAGAGTTAATTTGATCTAGTGGGGGAAATAGGAGGAAGGATTATGTCTGTTGGCCATTTTGAGTTATTAATAAAAATAATAAAGGTGGGTATAAATAATAAATAAAAATGTAGATTTGTCTTAAATCTTTGGTAGGTTTAGTAAGTAGACAGTTGAGCATGTGAGAATGACCTAAGCATTTTTATTTCTTACCATAATTAGAATCTACTTTATCTCTGCTACTGACCAGTATATTTGAAATGACCTTAACTGAGTTCTTCCCTCCCATCCCCACAACATAAAACTCTCAGTGCCATTTGCAACCGAAAATGTTGAGGAATTTTTAGGACTAAGGAGAGAAATCCAGAATAAAATAGAATTTACTATCATGGAGTTCTCTCAGTTTTTGATTGCAGCTGGGTGACCTTGAGCCAGTCACTCACTCTTAGCTCAACTTACCTCACAGGGTTGTTGTTTTAGGGAAATAGGAGGAGGAAAATGTGATGAATATGTTCACCACTTCAAGTCATTGTAAAAATAATAATGGTGGATATAAATCAAAATAAATAATCTCAATCTCATTGAGATCAATGAGATAAATACAGCCCTACCACCTCCATAAATTATTTCAGCTTATTTCTTTCAGTAAGGAAGTGGATGCAGATGACATTTGTGTAGCTGAGATGAGGTAGACTGTCACGGTTAATGGGAGAATATTTTGGCAACCGGTCCATGGAAGCAATAAATAAAACGTTACCATGGGTAAGTGGCAGGATTTTCATCCCATTATACACAGATACACAAGTGGCTTTAAATGATGAAGTATGTCTTACATATCTATTTGATTTCACTTCTATTGGGAAATAGTCAGGGGTAAGATTTTACTGGTGCTGCTGCCAGTTCGGGATTGTGCATGCACACTGGAAAAAACATGCATGCTGGGGCTTGCAGCAACAATCAACTTGAGCTGATAAAAACCAGGTAAGAATCAGAGTGGGTGGGAGGGCCCAACATGGATTTTGGATTTTTCACTTCCTGTTCCTCTCCGCGGAACAGAGGCTTCAGTTAGCTACCGGTTCACCCAATCCGGGCAGAACTGGGAGGATCCCACCCCTGGAAATAGTTCCGTTCTCTTACCGCAGTTTCCTGGGGTTTATAAGGATTCTTTAAAAGGTGCTAACAACCACAGGTGACTCCAAAGCTAAGGATCCATGGTGATGCAGTAGTTAGAATGCAGGCTAACTCACTGCTTACTCCAGGAATTCAATTCTGACCTGCTCAAGGTTGACTCATCCTTCCAAGGTGAGTAAAATGAGCACCCAGATTGTTGGGAGAAATATGCTGAGTCAGTAAACCATTTAGAGAGGGCTGTAAAGCACTGTGAAGATGTATATAAGTCTAAGTGCTATTGCTATGAGTTGCCCATTTCTACTTCAACATTATTCTGATAGGTGATTCAAACTGTAATATAAGCAATAGGATGGTTTACACATCCCTAAGTAAATAATCATAGAGTTGGAAGGGCCTTTTAGGTTACGGGATTCAATTTTCTGGAACAATATCCAACATTTTAAACATGATTATATTTGCATACCCACCTCATTTGGAATATTCAGAAAATTAGATAAGTTGATGAAGTCCTTCCTGACCTTTAGGTGATTAAACTTCTGCAGCTGTTTGAGAGCTTAATGTATTTGATGTCTGAAGGGCAGTATCCGTGTTTGATCATGCAGATCTGTGTACAAATGTATAAGGGATGTAACTTCAGGGTTTTCATGTACAAAAGCTAGACCTACTTCAGTGCACATGACATTTAAGATGTCAAGTCTTGATCTTTTCTATATATCATTGGAGTTGTCAAGCTGGCTATCTAACCATTCCTGTCCACAAACTTAAAGCATCTGATTTTCTCACTGTGAAATCAATCAAACCTGCGTGTCATTGTTTGAAGCTCATCTTTCTCCAAGAATCCTGACAAATACTTGTCATGTTTGATACTATTCATTAAGCCCAATGTTTTCATTCAAATGGCTATTTCAGATTTGGATGGCTGGTATATAGATGAATACCTGCTCTCAGGAATTCAGTGACATAACTTAGTGAGGTTTAATTTCAACTTTTATTTTGCTTTAAAAACTTCAGAGGAGCAGACAGAATACTGGTGCCTGAGAAGAACTGATAATTTGTTGCTTAGTTATAGTTGTGCTATTAGTGTGCAGGCTGTACTAATGTCCCTGATGTATGAAGTTTGCAAAGAAAATTGTAATACCAAAGGGTGGAGGATTAGCAATTACAGGCAAAGAATTGGAGATGTGGACATTTCATATTTCAATTTTTGTTATGTTCTTCTTCCAATCAGTTGTGTACCAAGAGAAGGGCTCTGCTACTATCCCATCATCTTAGTTAATGTGATTAGCTACAGGAAAAGAGGTTTCCAACCATGGAAAACTCTTCCTGGAGAAGACTGTCAAATATAGGCCAGCACAACAATTGTTGTACTCATATATTACTTGCTATCATAAGTTTAGGCTGTTACAAATGTGCATTTAGGTAGTGGACTCAAGGCAACTCTTTAGAGAACATTACAAAATAAAGATAGTTGATACAATTGCTTTCCTCATTTAAACTCAGCTGCCTCATCTCCTCAGGCAGGGGGTTCAACTAGAAGACCTCCAAGGTCCCTTCTAACTCTGTTATTCTATTCTATTTTATTCTCTAAGTTTTGTAATATATTTATTATTCAATTGAGAGTCTTTCTTGACTAAAATTTTGACTCTTTTGCTTGTTAATGTTTCATTTTCTTGTTAAACATACACATACAAAAACACACATTCTCATTAGCTTCCCTTTCTCACTCAAAATAAACAATCATTGATAACTTACTTACTGGAAGATCAGAGCTTATCATATAAAATGTTCTGATAGCTACAAGTTGCTTTGTCTTAGAAGTGACTCAATAGCAAGATATTGTGTTCTAGTCAAGTTTTCTTCATAAATCCCTTCACCTAAGAAGTCTCGGATTCAGAACAAAATTTGGGATAGTATATCTTCAGAATCTAAAATGAGTTGTCCATTGCTTCTGTCTCATTAATAACAATGCCATTTGTTCAAAGCCAATTCGGGGGGGGGGGATCAGAAGAAGTCTTACCTGTTACTGCATAGGACAAGGTTAGCCAAGCTCTACCAACACAGATATCACATAATTACAGTTTGCAACATGCTTTATTATTACTTCTATCCATCACAATAATTCAAGCTACTGAGACTATAATCATGCAATATTTGAACTAATACAAGTTGTCTAGTGTAGACTTTGACAGAAATTCAGGATGTTGAGTTCTGGTGCTGCTGAAACAAAAATGGAGGATTGGGGTAGTTCATCTAATATACATCAGTCTGTCCCACAATAGAAGAAATGATGAGCTATTAGAAATGATTGGGAAGCACAAAGGAATGCTATGAGATTGTCTGTTGCTGTTTATTCCCAGCATGTGATCCCTAAGGTAGGGCCACTTCAGATTCCAGCCCATATTGGCAAAGTGATGCTCAAGCTTTAAATGGATAAGGTTGAAAGAAGAGTAAATGGATGGAGCAAATGGAAGACTGTTGTTGAATAAAATAAAATAAAAAATAAATTAAGTGATATCATTGGAGATAAAGGGATGGGTGGGTATAAATGTAATTCTATTTGTTTTAACATATTGGTCCTGTTGCCCCCATGCCTTCCTCCTGTCTTTCATAAAATACTTCAGTAGAAGAGAATATTTATAATTCAGGGTTGAACACTGGGGTTCTTAGTGATTTATGAATTGTATGGTTTTTCTGCTGGTGCTTCATTACCCAACTAAGTAACATCATCAGTGATGTTGGGTAATGAAATGTCTGCAAGAAAACAACCAAGCTCAGAGAGCATCCACATAAAATACTTCTCAGATATCCTTTATTGTTTCAACTTTATCAATCAAATGATAAGCCATTGCAGTTTGCAAATTTTTTTTCTTAATTTTGATGTTTTGAGGCTGTTAACCTTCTAGATTTCGAAAGGACTGAACTCTTAGTTCTTAGTTAAAGAAAAAAAGATAAAAACAAAGCAATTCTAATAATATCTACAGTATATCCAAAATCACTGTTGATAATTTCAGCAAATTAAGGTTGTAACCAAACATAATGTTCCAAAGATCGAATACGGAAACATAAGAACACCAAATTCATAATATGAAAATAACCAATTCATGTCCTGTCCAAATATCCTTCCTAGACCTAAGAAGAACCCTTCATATCTAGAGAAATTTTACAGATATTCACTTCTTTAAAATCCCTAGAGAACTTCTAAATGAATAAATGAAGCAATTCCTGATATTTCTTCCTAAATTTCTCTCAATCACATATTTTTCAGTTATTTGTAACTTCAAAGCTGATGGATTATTACTTCTTTCAATCTTAACTTTCCTTTTATCTGTCACATTTATTTCAATCTTGCAAGTAAATCCAACACTTCAGATTATGGAGACTGATAAAGACAGGTACTGTATATAGGAGAGACACCTTCATATTTCAGGAAAGCCAAACAGAGAATGAACATGGAGTGCATTTTGGATATTAGTTTGAACAGGTCTTTCTAACACTTCAGGGTGTTCCCATAGCTTCACAGAGTTGGTCCCTATAATTATTACAACAATGCTATAAAATAGGTTGTGTTTATTATCTCCATCTTACAAATATGGTGGTTTCAGATCACCCTCCTTTCTAATTGCCATCAGAATAAAGAATTAATAATATTGGCCGATCTGCACAGTTGTCAAAGTTTAACAAACTGTGCAGTATGTTGAAGTGATTAGTGTCTCGTTATAAAATTGGGGAGCTACTGGTTCAAATCACCACTAAACCATGAAACCTATTGAATGGCCTAGTCAATTTGTGTTTTCAGCAAAATGATCTATCAAGTTTTTGAAGAATTAAGAAGAGCGGACTATCTTTGTTAATCTCCTTGGAGGTAAGATAAGATATAAATAAGCAGCCCATGTGAGTGTTTGTAAGCCTTCAAAAAGTGCTGTGTAAATATTTATTATTAGAAAATCTGCTCATATCTAAAATTCCATCCATCTTATTTTTTCATCTAATTGCTAGGTAAAGCTTTGCTCTCATACACAGACACTTGTACGCTGTTTCTCACCTGTCCTTTAAGAAGCTTTGTAGAAATTTGGATCCTGAGAATATCAGAGCAAGAAATAAATCCTTGATCTCAAGGTCTGATATAATCAGACAAATTGTATTTAATAATAAATAATGACAATGTAATGACTCTGGGGTGATAGCTTCAAGGATAGGATCCCACCAGGGCTTTTTTTCTGCCGGAACGTGGGGGAACCGCATTCCGGATCCTTTCTGAAGTCTGGATCACGTGGTACGGAATTTACCAATTGCGCGCTATTACTTCCGGGTTTTTTAGCGACACGATGGGGGGTGCGTTCCGGCACCTTTCTTCGAAGAAGAAAAGCCCTGTTTGTGACCATTTATTAAAATAAAAACAAAACAAACATAAACATACTGTATGTGTTGTCTATTCTAACAAAAAAATCTAGGTAGCTCATAGAACAAAACATGCCACAAAGACAAGTAAAACAAATATAGAAATTCTAAGTGTCTTATGGTCAAGCAAACTCCATATCCTCTGAGCAACTGCCTGCACTTAAGTTGGATCTCATTGGAAAATGGGAAAAGGACAGTTGTTCTGGGGTATTAGAAGAAAAAGGGGCAGCCTAAATTGGGGAAAACTATTCCAGAGTGAGTGAGCAACTATTGAGGATTATTTCCAAACCAACATGATAGAGGGGAGGAATCCACAGCCTGCCCTCTTGATTACTACAGAAAGGAGGACAGATTTTACATGAATTAAAGCTTACAAGTAACAAGGCTTATAAGTAACAAGAACTCAAGCCATAACCAAACCTGTCATTCCAGAGTCTATTCTCATACTATTCTTTTCATGTTGCATACCAGATCCCATCAAAACAAGATATTTAGAAGTTAATTGTGAAGAACACATCTTTATTTCCAGTTTGTGAGAGATGTCAAATGATATACATATTCTCCCTGGTTTTCTAATCATTTTTCTCCTAACAATTTCATATCCTATTATAGGCAAATGCATAGCCATACTCAGATATGATTTAGTCTGCAATTGTATAATTTTGATTGCTTTTGTCATATTCTGTTACTGTCAGATAATTCTGCCTTACCAAGAGAGGAAAGAAAAATCTATGTGCTCTTTCCCAAGATAATAAACAGCTAAGGGCTACAATTTTAATTAAAATTTTCAAAAAAGATCTGGAATTGATGAAAAAAATAAATACTATACAATTTTCTTTGCACCAAGTTGTAGAAGACCAATATAAGTAAAAAATGGATCAATTAGTTTATCAGTTTTACTTACCTGGGTTTCATTTGTTCCATTTAGCAACCTGTTATCTTCATAATTTCTTTAGTATGTGATATGTTACTGAATAAAATGTATGCCTACTCTATACTTGAATTTTGAAGAATTTTCCTTCAGAATTTTACTCTTGAAATGCTAGTATTTGGTGTTGTGTCCTAATTTCAGTAGGATCAAGTACTCTGCCTAAACATTTTATTTACTTTATTTAATTATATTGCTTCCAGATTGTCTACTTCGGTTTTTGTTGCACTATGCTCCTTTTAAAATTAGCTTTGCTTTGAAACTTTATGTCCTTTTTTATTTCCAGACAGAAGGTAGAAAAAAGGCTTTTCATCAGGTGTCCTGGTCTTTTCTCTCCTGGTCTCTTTAGTTGCAAGCAATCCATTCTCTGTGCCAGACAAAGGAAGAAAACCTTCACTGGCCTATTTTGACAGATTTATATATTATTCACACCCAATATGTCCCCAATGACTGCTCCTTCACATTTAGTCTCTATTTTATCTTTCTTCCCCAACTGTAAATCTTTTACCTTTTTTTCCTAAAGCCAAAATGCAGCTGTACGTTTAAGTTCTGTTCTGACATTTTATTCTAATAATTATACTTAAAAAAAATGTTGCTCTGCCTTTCTGGATCTAGTCTGGCCTTCTTGCCTCATGTTTTTGAAGTCTTCACTACTTTTAACTCAGTGTTTGGTTTCTGAACTGGACCCCATCATTTATTTTTGAATGGTTAAAAAATGGTACAGTAATGTTATATAGAAAATAAACAAATAGTAATTAACAATGATGAATTGCAATTTTCTAAAACAAAATTGCATTTACCAGTAGGAAAGTAGATGTGATATGCTTTAAAAGGAGAATGTTAAAACAAAATGATGGAAATATGTTAATAACTACATTAAAATGGTATTCTACCTGCGTAATTACAGTCTTGCAGGATTGAATGTTCTATTTTAGACCATAAATGGCCAGAAACAGCCCTAAATGTTCTATTAAAATTAATTTCCTCTTCATAAAACTAAATTGTTTCAGAGTTGGCCTTTCAGGAGCTTACTTTTTGTTAATTGAGCAGTTGCCTATCATGCAAGTTTTCCCAGACTGTGACTCAGTCACAAACCTGACACTCTAGCAAAAAATATTCTTTCTGTCATGGCCCCATCAGAGCCCAGTTTAGAGGAGGAAGAGAATTTGGAACTGGGACCATCCGATTGGAGAGGTCGGGCTGAGAACGGTGTTGTCCCAGGCCCCTCAGGCATTGGTGGTGGTAGTTGACCAGACAGAGAGCTGCCTGCCTTCACAGGAGAGGATTGGCTGCTGACAGGCAGTGGCACTGATAGGCAGAAGATCCCCTCTGATGAGGAACAGCTGCCTCACCCACTCAATCCAAGAATACAGAGAGCAGAGCATAAGCAAGTTCAGAGAAGGGTGCAAGGCTACTCAGGAAAAGGTTGCTGTGGCCCTCCTCACAAGGAACAGCTGGAGTAGATTGACTTAAGGAGAAGCTGTCTTTGCCAAGAACAGTTTTTTGTTTTGGCTTATATTCCCCCAGCTTTGAGTTGTGCCTTTTGCCTTGCCTTGCCTTGCCTTCCCTTCCCTTCTCCGAGGACTGCCTTTTGTCTTGTGCCTTGACTTATGGACTATAGTTTGCCTCATAGACATGTTAAAAATATAAATAATATGCAGGTTTATTGCAATAGTTCCCAAGCTTCCATTTAAACATATAAACACAGGCACACAGGCACATGCAAATAGGCTTCCAAAAGTTACATTAATACCCATTTTGTGAATTGGAAATAGTATTTTCCATGAATAAAGATCTGTAAATAACAACTGCCTTCCCATTATAAACTTCCATTTACTTGACAGCATTACTCTACTTCATAGCTCAGAAACATATATTTGGGTATTACAAATTTATTTAAGGTTTCCCTTTCATGAATACAAATAATATCCTATATTACAAAAGAGGTGTACATACCTTTTACATTGAACAAGATTTCTTATTACATAATGCAGATGAAGGTGAAACATTGCTACATAATATTGAGGTGATTTCACTATGACTCTCCTTCCACCCTTAGCATTAACTAGAAAAAGCCCTTGTCTCAAATCCACAGAAAGATAAAGCTTTTTTGTTTCTATATGTGAAGTTATAATGTTATTGCATACCACTTTGCTACTGCATTTTAAGTACATTCATAGCCAAATACAGAAAATGAATACATGAAAAGCAAAATTTCTTCAACATCACCTTTATGTCAAAAGTTCAAAGGAAATAGAATCTGTTCACAGAATAGTTTGGGAAGACATAACATTCATTCTTATAGGTCCCTCACCATACAGTATTCTAGAAATCAGGAACTAGAAAACTAGAATTTTGTTATCAAATTCCAATGTTAGCAATTGGCTAATTCTGCTTCATGTTAAACACAGCTATTTCAGATGGAATATTATATATGGTTAAAGGTAACAATACAGGAAGAACTTGTAGCATGCTGTTACTAAGAAATTAAGTAATATTACATCTGTACTGACTTCTGTGAACAGATTACTTAATTAGCATGAAATTGTAAATCAAAATTGCAATAGTGGGTTTCTGTGGCTAACATAATTGTAGCCATTCCTTTACATAGTTGTAAATTATAAACATGTCCTTTAAGAACAAGGAGATATTTCTAAAAGGCCATATTTCTAAAAAGCCATCTTCCATAGAGTATTAACATGACTAAGGTATTTCTGCCTAAAGGGTAAAACAGCCACATCTTCTGGAATGCTCACTATCCAGTTGTTTGTACAAATGCAACAGTGACAACTTTTCAACTTAGACTGCTATGTAGAGACAGCTGGAGCCTGTCTTCAAAGTTACTGTGTGAACCTGCTAGAATAGGGGTGTCAAACTGGCGACCTATAGGCTGGATGCGTCATGCAAGGCCACGCCCACCCCAGCTCCACGAAGGGGAAAAATGTCACAAAACGTCACATGATGGCAAAGTGATACCGCGAGTTTGACACACGTGTGCTAGAGGATGCAGCTGCTTCAATGCTTTGAGCAGGGGTGCTTTGCTTGCATAACAAGGCTTGGCAAAGCAACTTTGTCAACTACTTTGCTGGATCTTCTTTTATCTCATTATCAACAACAGAAAACTGAACTCATGAGCTCTTTGACATCACAGCACCACTTAATTTAAACAGCCAATGAAAGAAGCACAAATCTTTACATCACTCCAGAGGATATTCTTTGGGACAATATCCACTATTTACTGTGGTCTAACACAGCGGTATCAAAACAATCAAATATCTACAATGAAATGATACAGAAAACAAATCACATAACTCCTTAATCACACTAAATCACACTTGTATTGCTGAAAACAATTAAGGGAAGAACTGGATTTCTTGGGAGTCTAGTTGAAATAAATAAAGCAGCAGCAACAGAAGAAAAAGAAATGGGATACACAATTCAGCAAACTAATAAACACTACAGAATTTGTAAAAATGAAAGTTTCTGCAGTTTATGAAAGAACGTTCTGTTCCCCTCAGTGTAGGAAATGTATTATTATCTAATAAATATGAAAGGTATGAAATTTAAATTTAGGATATCTTACATTTTGTTTAATCTGGAAAAGGAATTAAATTAAAAATAATAATTATTCAGGAAGAGAATTATATGATGGTTGATAATTACTCTTTAAAAATCTATTCAAAAATGCAGCAAACATAGCATTTCATAGCTGTACCAAATTCTGTTGTATACGGTTTGCAAAGATTGGACAGGAGAATTCACTTCATGTAGAAAGCAACAAACGTGTAGAAATTCTCAAAAAGGAAAACAAATACATGACATATTGCCACATCTATTTACATAAACATTTATCAGAATGGAGACACTAATTAATTACATGATTCAAGCTGTACGAAAAAAAAAATCTGAGTAATTGAAAGGCTAATAGATGCCCCGCTTACTGATAATCCTTCATTCAGCGAGAAAGCTTGTAAACAATGAAGATATACATTTTTACAATTTATAGTCTTAGGAGAAAATAGATTTCTGGTTTGTCATTTTCATTTGCCTTGGTCTTTAAAAGAGAGTCATCTGTACAAAACTGGTCACTGTACCCCAAATGCAAAGATGAACAGGCACCTTCTGGGACCCCTCTGCGTTCTAGGTCATCTGTGTTGAAGTTATCTAGATAGCTTGCTATATAAGATCCAGTAGAATGCCTATTGATTATATGAGGTGGTATTGGGGGCTTATTTCGAAGGACTATGTCTGTTACATTACTGCTAACATTAGAAGGTTTTTGTTTATTGGCTTCTTGTCGTTCCTTGGCACGGCTAGCAATATTTCTCACTCTGCTCTGACTTCTGGATGACAGTTTTCTGACCAGCATTTTTGGGCAGCCATCATTTTGTTTAGAACAAAATGACTGGCAACTTTCTTCTTGATCAAAAGATACAAGTTTTCGTAGTTGTTCAGTCAGAATATCTGTAGTTGATGGTTTCTTGGCCTTCAGAGTGGCCACCATGTTGTCTCTCATACCAGATGTAATAAAACCTCTACTAATATATTTGTACTTGCTCTCAAAATTGCATGAGATATCTTCTGAGGTTAAGTCACCAAGACTTTTTGATTTACAAGGGCTCTGTTGCTTTTGAGCTCCAGGAAAGGGTGAAGGCAGAGTATTTTGGGGCTTAAGAGCGGCATTGATGCTGGCCGATTGAGGAATGTTTAACAATTCGTTTTGTGCATCTGAAATTTGCAAACAATTATTGTACAAAAGTTCAAACCTCTGCTGATCTGGGTATGGAAAATACTGATTCTTACCATTGTTGAACTTTAAATCTTCAGCTAGGTTTTCACTGGGAAAGTCCATGCTCTGTAGAGGTTCATATATAGTTTTGTTATACTGTAGTGTATCCTGATTGTGCTTAAGTTTCAGAGGAGAAGCAACTTGGCTCATATCTTCTATCTTATATTCAAAAGCAGTTATCAAGATGTCTTGTAATTCCCCATCAATTTCCATTAGACTACTACTTGTAGAATTTGCACAAGTGACTGGGACAACTAGGGTATTCTGTATGTCAGAAGTACAGGAGCTGCTATTGCTGAGAAATTCCCAGCTTGTTCCACATTTTCTTTTAGGGTTTGCTTTCTGCATGGTTATAGATGAAATACAGGAAGTGTGTTTGACACCCTCATTTACGCAACTGACTTTTGCATCCTGGGTTGTATCTTTGCAAACAGATGTATCCATTAATACAGACTGAGAAACTGGAGAAACAGAAGCCTCGTGGATAATTGTGTACAGAGAACACCCTGTTGTCTTAGGGGTGGATATTACGGTATTTTCTGCTCTTGAACCAGTTGAACAAGCTGATCCAGCTGATTTTAAGTTTAAGGACTTGTCATCCAAAATGATGCTGTGTTCATTCAATGGTGTACATGGTAGATATATTGACTTTAGATTACTGTTTTCTTTATTAATATCTGAGGGACTTAAAACGAGAGTTAAGTCAGTTTGGTCACTTGTGACATCAACTTCTTCTATCAGCTTCGAGATAGAATTATCTCTTTCTCTCTCATCAACTAGAGAGACCTCATTAATCAGATGAGAAATGTCACTATCTGGGATAACTGGTGTACAATTAAAGCCATACACATTGGATATTGTTGTATTTAAAATCGGATGGGATTCCATATTAGCTTTTGCATCTGCTATTTTCCACTTTTCTTTGCAAAGTGCTGTCATCTCCAATGTCTTTGGATCCATGCAGCCTATGTCTTCATGTTTTTTTCTTTCAAGGTCTTCCTTTACATGAACAAATTCATTGGGAAGATTACTTTTCCAATACTCAGTGGAGAAATAGGTTTCTGCTATCCCAATTGCAAAGTTTAGGCTTTCTCCTTTTTCAAGTGTATCATGTGTACCAGACTTGGGAATATCTTTCTTAAGCTGATATGTAAAAGATGGATTTTTCTCAGAAGAGGGGATGGTTTTCTTCACATTTGTACAATCCTCACTTGTATTGTTTCTGCTTTCTGCTAAATCAATTCAAAACAAAAACAAAAATTTGGTTATAAATATGATCTTACTTGTTTAGGATCAGTTTATCCACAGAGAAATGGAAAATGTAAAATCAGTCACAGTTGTGGAAAAGAAATTAATTATGTATTTACTACAAATTATCCATGTGATGTGAAGAAATGGAAAAAATATACAGTGGGAGGCATTTCACTGAAGTTTTTCTTCAATGCTTTATTACATCACTGCAATCGTGATGTAATATTTGTATAAAGAAAGTCAATGAGGTATCATAAGCTAGACATGTGGAATTACCTTCAGCTGTATTCCTATTCAGATTTGTACTATAAAGGAGCATGACAAACAAAGACAGAATAAAATAGCTCTGTTAAAACACCATCTGCAACAAGAGGCATATTGATCAGAACTCTTGAATTATAATACCCAAAAAGTGTACTCCATGTATCAGCAAGATTCCTGTATTGCTAATAATATACAAATATTTTCTTTTCCCTTCTCCTATAATATGATTTAAAATATAGTCTAGACTTTGAAGGTTATAAAGCAGACTGCTCTTTATAGACACTGTGAATTACCAAATACTTAGCATTAATATGGAGCTGAAAGTTTATTGCTGACTGTGATAAGTGCAATCTATGATGGAAGTAAAACGTGTGAGAATAAAACATGGGTTCAACAATGAGGAGAGATTAAGATAAGAATTTATAATATTCCTTTGCTGTTTAAAGTATCGATGGATTAATCTATAATGAATGCTTGTGGTTACTCAAGCTGCTGCTTCTACTGAAAGTCTGACCTCAATGCATGGAAAATCTAGTGTTTGTGGATAAAAAAGAGGGGTGTTGCTGAGAGCTGCAAATATATATGCGCATGGCCATGCTATTGGCTAACACTTTGAATGATTTGCAGTGAATATTAGTTAGACTATATAATATAAAAGGAAATATGGATCTAAAAATTAATGTAGACCAACATAGCTACAATTGACCCATAAAATGGAGTAACAATTGCAAGTTGTTTAAGTGCATGAAGGCGAAAAATTAGAGCAGATAGATGAATTTGTATACTTTGGGGGAATGTTTAGTAAAGATGGGGAAATAGAAACATTTTAACATATATAAATGTTGGAAAAGATAATGGATGGTAGTGGATAATGGAGGTATGTGGAGCATACTTCTGTCCATTATTTAAATGGAATTGAGAATTAGATATGGCAGTAAGGATATAAAAACAAGTTGAATGAAGTGGAAATGGCATATTTAAAATGTTAAAACAAAAAGAGGTGGATTTAAGAATGAATAGGCAATGAATGAATGTGGATTAATTAGAAAAGAGAAGGACTAATATAAAAGAAGTGCAATTAGGCGATTTGGTCATATAGAGAGAATGAATGAGGATCATATTTCCAAACAAATATATGAAAAGGTGAACAGTAAGAAGAAGAGTAAGATTGTAGGATTGTGTGGAGTTAATGAGATTTTCAAAAAGAGAGAGAGGTAAGAAGTTTACAGAACAAAAAGCAATGAATTGATATAGCAGAAATAAAAATGGTTTGCAAGGATAGAAAAGTATGGGGAGGTACAATAATCAAAGCTGTTGTGAATTAGAACTAGAGAGATTTCCATTCCTATCTTGAATTTAATTTATTTTGCTTGCTACTCACCATTTTTCTGGGCTATGTGCCTTATTTCAAAGGAAATAGCATGTTAGGTATACAATTAAGTACAGTGTTTATGCATATATGTTCGTATATCCTACTACACCAGGGGTCCTCAAACTTGGCAACTTTAAGACTTGTGGACTTCCAGAATTCTCCAGCCAGCTATGCTGGGAGTTGAAGTCCACAAGTTTGGAAACCTCTGTACTAGACTAATTTTCAAGCAACAAGTACAGAACTGACATGATCAAAAAGTCAAAATGTCTCAAAATCATTATCCTGAAAGCCTCTTAGTAGGAACTTACCAGATGTACTTTCACTTTTGGTAATTTCAACAACTCTGCTAGCATCCTGGTCTGGTGCTGGCAATCCTGCCAGAAGATATTTTTCAACTGGCATGGAGATGGGACGCAATTGTAAACTTCTGTTTGTTTGCCTGAAACCTCCTTCCTTCTCTTTCAAGTCCAACGTATCAGATACACTTTCCTTAAGGTCAGTGGTTTCTTGAAAGCCCATTTTGCTTTTTTTCCTGCCCTTTGCTGGAGCGCTGGCTGTGCGTCGAAGGATTCGGTCCCCGAGCGACCTTTTTCGGATATAATTAGTGTTGTTTTCCACTGAATTGTGTTTGGAGTTCTTATTAAAAAGTCCTCGGAGTCCTATTAGTTGCTTGTTCTGGAAAAAAGAAAATGGAAGAGGAAAAAAGATCTAGAGATTTGCGGGGGGGGGGGGGGAATACCCTTTTTTACATAAAGGAACTTATAAATTTCTGTA
>JAOYMU010000002.1:40359580-40384553 GCA_025802295.1 Psammodynastes pulverulentus
ACTGGGAGGTAACCAGCGCCTGAGTGACTGTACGTAGGTCCTCCCGGCCAAGTAAGGGGCGCAGCTGGCGGACCAGGTGAACCTGGTAAAAGGCCCTCCTGGTCACGGCTGACACCTGGTGGTCAAAAGCCAGCCAGTTTGGCCAATTTCCAAAAGCAAAAATAAACACATCTTTGTTCCCCAAAAGGTTATAAAGTAAAATAAAACAACAATCACCATCAACTTAGGAGAGAGAATAAGAAGGAAATACACAGCAGGCTGTGAAGAAATAGCTGGGATTGAAAATACCCAGCAGTTAAGGTTAAATGTTATCGAAATACCCAGTGAAAATGCATTTGCATAGCACCTGAAGACTTTCCACCCAGCAAATGCCATGAATAAGCTTCTGAAGCATTATTAGATTTGCAGAGAAAACGGGAAGATAAAATGTGGAACATTTTTATTGCGGGGTGAAGTGTCATAATGTCACAGAAACAAGGAATTATCTAAGCATTCTAAAAGTGCTGTCTTCCAATGTGACTCGCTCATTCCATTGATCAAGGAACCAACTCTCTGTGTTCTGTTTTCAAGATTTCCTTTCACTCATAAGGACTAGAGAGTTCATTTATTTTTTAAAAGGACAAATCAAATGAGACAAATGGATGATTGGGTCTGCTGTTTTCATCCAACTGAGAACATCTCTGTTCTATAATTTGTGACATGATCAAGAGCTCTGCAGTTTCTAGATTATATATATATGCAGTACAACAAGGCAGTTGAACAAAAAAAACCCTTTTCACTTCATTTCAACTGTAATATAGCCTACATGAAAAAAGAAAAGAAACAGATGACGAATTGGTCTCTGATGGACCATAATATTGGGCATCAATCAAACACTCCCTTGGTCTTTCACTAGTAAAAGAGAAGAATGCCTTCTGACTTTTAATACATCTCTGTCTTACAGGTAATAGGGCAAGTATTGTCAGGCATTTGAGGGCTGTCAATTGAAAGCTACAGTAAAGATTGGTTCATATAAAGCCATGCTTTGCTTAACCACAGTTTGAGTAAGTCACAGATGGTTATAAATCACAGGTTTTTAAAATTCCTGGCAGCACTGTAAACCCAAACCAAGGAAACATAAAGTGGGGTTAACCACTATGTATTCTTCCTTATTAGAAAGTATAAATTTTTTAAATTCTTTTTTTAAAAATCATGATAGTCATAGCTACGTTAGAACTATGTAATTCCCTCATTATGCACCACTTTAAAATGACCATTACAAAGCGTAACCGCGTCCAATGCTTTTACTTTTAGAAGTAAAAGAAATGCAGCACTTCTGTACATATATCTGATTTTTAACATGTCAGGCAGGGAATATGGCTTCAGGAAGCGCTTTCTGATTTTCTAAAAATCTGGCAGTATTTTTATATAGTAATTTAATCCGACTAACCTTTTCCTTCAAAGGCTCTCCTTCATAATTGTCCTTTTCATCTTAGCTAACCAAAACCTCCTGCATAATCTAGGAAATAGAAGCCCTTTAAAGTCATTAGGACATCTTGCTAACAAGAAAAAACTTGTATATCAGTATGAGTGTTTAGTGAATGAAATCCATGTCTTGTTGAATGTACAAAGGACATTTACGCAAGAATACTTTTAACAATACTGTGTTGAACAGGTGGGGCTATCTTAGGCCACAGACGCAGTATGGTACAATTGCTAAAATAATGGATTAGAACACGGAAAATATGGATTCAAAGAACATGGAAAATATGGATTCAAATCCATCCTTAACTACAGAGAGTCCTTTTATGATGATAATCATTCTCTGTCTCTCAGCCCAGCCTACTTCAATTGATTGTCATTATGGAGATAAAATGAGTAAAATGAGCCAGTCAGCTATCTTGAGCTCCTGGAAAAAAGTGGAAAATAAAATAAATAAAATAGTGTGATATACAAATCTCCCCCTCTTCTAAATCAAAATCAAACTACATTTGGTAAGCAAAGCAAGTATTGACCAGTATCGGTCAACTTTCTGGGTTTCTAGAAACAATGATTATTCACTTATAATGACCAGGTGCATGATTATCAATAAATCTGTGGCATCAGTTAGTAATTATGTTGGTTCCTCAGTCCAGTTATGCATAAAAGTAGATACCAGTGAAATTCATTAGGCTTCCAGCCCCACTCTTCATTTATGCACTAGTCATCAGTATCAGGATGACTTGATGGAAAAGAGAATGTCAATTAGAAAAGAAAAATCAAGTTGAATCAGATTACTGCCCACTTTGCTGACCCTATCTATTTGAGAAACAACCCTGTTCAAGTCTAGAAGGGAACGTAAGTCATTCAGACTATGCCGAATGATTGGAGAGACATAGAGGTCAGTCAGTGAGTAATAAAGTAAAGATAAAGAAAGAGGAGATCGAAAAAGAGGAGTCCCAAAGATGTTCTCATCAACCATTGGTACCTAGATGAAAGGATGAGCAGATGTAGAGATCAATTGGCCATTGCTTTCTCCACAAGGGTAAAGTGCATTATGAATAATAATTAGCACATGTGACTTTAATATGACCCAAATCTTCCTTCATCTTTTTTGGGGGGGCAGAGGGGGTAGAGGTAGAGGAACAGGTGGCAACAAGTCTTAATCCCTAATAAGTCATCCTTTATCTAAAGAAGTCTGTAGCCAAAGCTGGCATGCAAAACACACTGCATATTACTGCATAGTAGTAATATACAACTACGTGGATAATTCACGTTACAAAGGTAGTAGTTTTCTTCCACTGAATAGAAGAATGAACCTGACCCACAGATCTTTATTACTGTATTGTTATTTATCCCATCTTTATTTTTCTTCAATGCAAGGCAGCATATATTCTTAATGTTTCCAGCTTCTATTTTCCTAACAACAACCCTGTGGCAACACTAAAAAAAAACAAACCCACAAACCCTTTCTCATAACACATGATACATTATTCATCCTTTGTATTTGGACAGAGCTTTAGATTTGGTTATGTTTTATTTTTAAGGGACAAAAAATAGTGCAATGGAAGATGAAAACAGAAAGCCAAGGAAGAAGAACATTGGAAAAGTTGTATTTTCAACAAGCCTCAGCAGTACCATGTTCATTTGATATCAGAACTCAGTTTCTGTCTCCCCCTGCAGCCAAAGAGGTTTGTAGGTATCTTTAATAGGGAAAAACATTATCTCAGATTCTAGTTGTGAAAGTGTGATTTCCCAGTAGCCAAATTTCCATACCTTGTCTTTACCAAGAAGCAGTAAAGGATAATAAGTAGAAGCAGATATAATATTAGCGCCTTAGCACAATGTACTTTTAAAATTAAATTACCTATTTTTCATCATAAAACAACGGTACAAAAGTCTAGTGAATTAATTCACCCAAAGTGCATTTTGAAAAAAAAAACAAATAAACTTTAGTGTAGATTGATATCCCACCAATTAGAGAAAGTTGAATATAAATAAGAATGAACAAATAAGGTACAGCATGAGAATAGCTGACCTTATATACTTTTATCTTATGTACTACTACATTTAATGGACCTTGAAAGGCACTTTTGTCTGGTTTTTGGGAAGATTCAAAGCTTTTCCCTAAGACTGCAGCTTAAATGCCACTCTCCTCCAGACACCAGAGACTCCCTTGATCCTCTAAAGAGGTTTGTTAAGGGGAAGAGAATGCCGCATCTTGCAGGGAAAGAAAAAACAACAATCATCTGGTGACTCCTTTATGTACGAACAGAAGTGTCTGCTGTTTGCACGTGGAGATCTTTAGATTTATTCCTACATCGAACAAAAGGAAACATCTAAAAATATCTACTCCTTAAAAGTATTAAACCATACTGACAATAATTTCACAACTCACTACCATGATGAAATGTACATACACAACACTCAGTCAGATGACAAATGTTAGACAGCAACTTAAAACACATAAAGAACAAGTTTTAAGCAAGCATGTATGTTTTTATTCTAAAGATGTATAGATATGCATAATATCTTTAGAATCAGATACAAGGTCTCTACGAGATTTTTAGAATCCTTACCTTTTTCTGGGCTAAGGTTTTTATATACTTCAAGGTCTGCCATTAATTTGTTTACTGATAGTCATTATGGATCAACAGAATCAAAATTATTCCTGAAGCAAAGCCCAGATTCGCTCACATGTCCAGGGTTAATACATTTGTAATGCAATCCTTACAAGTACTGAAGAACTTTGACAATCCTCCCCACTGGTGAAACATAATGTAATCATGTTATCCATAGCATGGAGTCAGGATAATTAGAGAAATCCACAAGGTGATCCTGAACAACTTTGCTCCAATCCACAATGGGAAAAAGAGAAAGAATTCCCAGTCTGATCAGAAACCTGGAAGGCTCTGCATTCTGCAGCTGCTCTTGTGGAAATGCAGGACCACTTTTGGTATGAGACATGCATGCACAGTGCAGTGCTTAAAATCCTCAAGGCACCAGATGTGCAGGAAACATTGTGGGGAAGCTGGTCTTGAAACATTAAAAGCAAATCCACGATGCACCAGAAAGAATAAACCACCATCACCTTCTGGTTATTCAAAGGGGTTCTGTGGGGAGGGGAGGAGTGACGCAGGATGATTGCTGAAGATGAAAAGAAAGCTGAATCCATTTCCCACCCTCATCTATCTCAGTATCTCTGGCTGAGGGAATTCATAAAGTGGCAGGAAAGCAAGACGGTCACTCCAAGAGTTTTATTTACAACACAGAGGTGAGCACTCCATGCCCTGAGAGCCCTACTGGGAATATATCAGGAATAACAAATAATTTGATTACTGTTTTTCATTAGGCAGCACTTCATGCTGCTTTGAACTCTGAATGGGAATTAAGTTCCTCGTGTTTTGCTTGGAGGATAGTATCCCTGAATGAAGAAGGCAAAAAAATCAACAGGTTTCATGTTGGAGAAATGTGAACATGTATTTGTCCACAATGTAGGCAATATCTTGACAGAGAATTACACCGATTCAACTATTTGACTCTACAAACACACATACAGAATATATTGTCCTCCATAATTGTAGATCTTTGAAATGCATCACCTGCCATTTTGGGGGGTTTCTTTTTCCATTTCTGGGTTTAGAGAAAGCTGCTGTAGGAAAGCAGCAGCAGCAGCAGCAGAAGACAGTCTATTAGCGTTCATAAGCACTTGCATTTAAACAGGATATCAATCCATACACAGTTCAGAATACAGGAGTCAAGCTCTTTCAAAATTAATAAATATGCCATGTTAGATGAGAGGCTGGCACCCCTACTCATATTCTCCATATAACTCTTTGGCTAGATCAAGATACTTCACTGATTTAAGATACTTCTGGTTCTTGTCTCTGCTTCTGCAGGGTGTTGACAAGACTATAAGGATTAGATACATTAAAGAACCCTCCATCAACCCCATCTTCCATAGCCATGCTGAGTGAAGATGATACTAATAAATGGGCCATGTTAGATACGTCTGAGGACCACCAGACTTGCAAAAGCTAGTCTCCTGCATCCTTACACTATCCTAATTTCTTAAAAATAATAAAGGCAGAGATTAGAAATATTATTAGTTCTGAAGTATCCAGTTTTATCCAGCTGATATGGTCTCTTTTTAACCTGAAAGGAAGATGAGCTGAATTTCAAGTGATTCCCTTCAAGAAAAAGGAGACAGGAAGAGTGAATCTGAACATAGACAATAATCCTGTGAAATGGCTATCTTCCTCATATTTTCAATTCAATTTTCCCAATTTTAGCTAAACCTATCCTAGAAATCCCATCAGCCCTGCTACATAAATGTGCCTATGATACCCCTATGTATAAATGTGCGTATATATCTCTGTGCCTATACACTGCCAGAAACCACACACAAGAGCCAAAAAATATAGAAACAGGATAAAAACAATAAATATATAGAAATACATGGATACTTTTTCCCTCCTTCCAGGAGGGATGGAGGGAGGGAGGGAGGGAGAGAGAGAGAGAGAGAGAGAGAGAGAGAGAGAGAGAGTTAGGAAACTACACAATATAAAGAAGAAAAAATGAAGCAGGCAGGCCATGCTCAACCCAGCTCCGCGAAGGAAAAAGGTCATGATACGTCACGTAACAGCAATGTGACGCAGCACATTTGACACCCGTGATATAGACAATGTGAAGAGGAAACTGGATGATGAATGGAAGAGATAAAAGGAAAATGTACCCTCTGTAACCACATCTGATTTTCAAGCAAATCTTCAAAAGCATCTATCAACAGCGTCTCTGCACTCATTTGCATAAAATACTAATTATTTTATTTTCACAAACACTTCCAGATTTAGAAATGAATAGAAGAGGGCTTCCACCAGAATTCAGATAATTTCTTTCAGATTTATTCTGGACAGCACTAAATGTACTCACCTTGGAGAAGAAAACTTTGTATTGAACAGCTTTGTTGTCACTGCACAACGCTCTAAGCTAGTAATTTTTAATGTCTAATTTATATTGAGCTTCTCGATTTTTCTCATCCTATTACACATATAACTTATTCATGATTCTGATCAACTAGAAGGGCTTCCAAACCATCTAACAGTTTTTGCTAAAACACACACAGCCATAACTCTTTCCATGTGACTCTTTGTTCCTTCATTTCTTACAACTGTTTCATTTTTTTCTACTTACTTATAGTACCATAGTTTCACTTTCTTTGATTTTTTGACCTTTATAATTACAGAGATCTATTCAACTCAATTTGAGCACAACTCATCTTGATACCTCAGGCTATCTTTTTACTTTAGTTTAAGCCATCAATTATGGACATAATCATATTTATGCATAGAAGGATACATTTTAAAACTCATAACCTTGATTTTGTAGAATTACAGCTTCAAAAAACCATAGAAGATAAAGTTATAGCTTAGTAGAATAAAAATACCACACAGATAAAAGGACTTAGGTTTAACCATGAGCTTTTCTATATATCTGACTATAAGAAATCACTTTAAGTCACTATTTCTCGAAGCAGGTTTTAATAGATGGTTCTTTGGTCCCTCTATATACAAACCAGAATAGTAACATTCTTCCCATATACCGCCTTTATCTTGATTTGCTTTGTAGTTTTCTACACAATGACTTTACAGAGGCCAGTATCCTATATGATCTTCATCCATATCTTTCTAACATTGTTTGTTCGTATTTTACATAATTGATTACTTTTTGACCTACCTGTGGGTGTATGTATTCTTCTGCCTCAGGATGATGGTAAATTGTGACTTATCAAAAACTATATTAAGGGAAACATGGCATTTCTGACTTCAAATATAACTGAGAAGATCTGCCAAGCTCTCTATTTGACCCAACTTCCATTTATTTCTTCAGTTATTTGTGTGAGAGAGAATTTCTTAATTTAAAAAAATTAAGGTGAGCTTCATATGCTTTCTTCCAAGACAAAAATGATAGGTGAATGCAACTTAGGACTTTATCTATCCCTCAAACTCAAAAAAACAGGCAAGAATTGAAACACACTGGGGAGCTTAGAGACTTTAAGATGAAATGGCCTCATTACAGTACTTTTCTCTCTAGTGAATTGTATGTCTGGTCATGATCACTACAGCAGATATTTTATAAGAAAGGAAGCCTCTCATCTCCACAACAACTATTTTGTGAGAATGCCACAAGGAGGGCTTGGAGGCTTTTGGAATACATCTTGATGCTTCCCTAAAGAAGCCATAACACTTTCAAGTTCATATGTGTAGTGGTCACGTAATTCCAGAAAAAAAAAACCCTGCATTCAAGCTAGATAGAGCCAACTGGTGCAGTGAGCTGTCCCACATCTCTTTGAGACTTATATAAGTCAGCAAAAACAAAGCAATATTTTTTTCTGGGTGCTTTTCTGAGATTATCCAGCAATCTTTCCCAATAGGAGTCCCCACCTAGATGGGATTATAACTCCAATCTTCCCTTGCCCAGTGATCACACTGTTGGGGATGATGGAAATTGGGCCCCAATAAATAGGATAGAAAGGCAGAGGTAGTGAACTTGTACTTTAGACAAATAAACACAGTGATATTGAAGTTTTTATTAACCCTTTTGCTCTTTCTGCCTCTGACATCAGAAGAGCTCAGAATCACCATTTTATGATCTAGAGATCATTGAAATTGAAATTGAGACTCCACTCAATTTCATATTATGTGACACCTAATACTTCATACAGCTTTTGAATATTTAGCATTCACAACCAAGCATCAGCAAAATGTTAGATTTCATTTATTAAATCAAGACACAATGCACTTTTCAGTTTTAATTTAGTACACAATTCTTTTGCCCCCTTCCACTCTTACTTTATTAAGGGTGATGAATTTAAGAAAGAATGATCCTGGATTTGTAAAATAGATTTGAAATGTTAAAAACAGCAGGCTAATTAACTCCATACTTACAATTAATATGTGCACAGCATAGATTAACTAATGTACTTAGAGAAATGGCTTTCTTTTTATATACCAAAATATTTTGTAAAATATTGAGAATTTCAAAAGTGAATGGCAGCCAATTTTAAAAACCAACAGAGCCATTTTGCAGATGAATTGATATAGATTTTTGCATATATAAACATTTAAAAGAAGTTTTAAAATATTCTAAATGTGTCTAAATTACTTAGTTTAATTCAGCTACCTGCAATGACTTTCTTTAATTTCTTGTACTTGAAACTGGATTTAACTAAGTGAGAGAGGTGGGCAATTTCTCTCACAGAACATGTGGGCACCCTAGGCAGTAAAAAAAAGAGGAAAAACTCACCTGGCAGACACATACAAACTATGTGTGCATCTCTCACATGTGTTCAACTTTGGCTATTAGAGAACAGGAAAATGACACAATTGCTTCCCCAAATTCTTCAAAACAAGAATGATTATAATGATGGACACAATTATCTTCCTTTATTTAATATAAAACAACCTTCCTAATGGAAGAAGTTTCTCCTAACTAATAATTCTTTGAGTTGTAATTTCAACACAAGAGGGAGGTAGGATATTTTGTTAGAGAATGTTATTATAACTAATTGTTTGTATTTCCTTTTCTTCTATCTACTCAAAGAGCTGAGCTAAGGGCTTCAGGTAGAACTGTGCTAAAAGAAATGCATAGAAACACAGGGTTGGAAGGCGGTCCAACCACTCTTCTTCTTTGTGTCAGTGTTCTGAGTAATGCATCCATCAAAAGCAGAACTCCAAGGCAGGTAGATTCCTAAAGAACATGTTTATTGGATATATCATACCGGCACAGCTATTGAAAATCGACTCTTAAAAATTTCCTGCAGTTTTCCCCCTAATTAAAAGAGCAAATAATTCTCTCCTCATATGTCCCCAGTCACGTTGTCCAATGAAAGTAGGTGGCAGGCTGCTTGGTCACTCCTCTCCTCCTTCAACTGCCACCTGTTGGGATGACCTTGGTTCCCACAAGAAATGTTTTTGTTTTGATTGGTAGCCGGTCTACCTGCTTCCCCCTCCCTTCCTCCGCTCAGAGTTCATGGCAACTATGAGGCAGCAAAAGATAGCTTCAGCCAGCCTCATTTCAGAGTTGGCAACTCTGTTTTAAAATGTATAATAAACTAAGATACATTAAGAAAATAAATTAAATTAATAAATTAAGATATAATGAAACAATGACACATAATAGTGATGGAAGCTAACAATTTATGGTCACCTACTTTTATATTTGCAGCCAGTAGGTATTAAATCCAATTATTCTGATATTGTTACAATGAGTCTTCCATAACCACACCCTCCTTAACCCTGGGTGTTACCAGACAGATGATCATAAAACCATCAAAGGTGGAACATGCTATATGTTGCAGAAGATTCTATAATATATTAAGTTTATGCTATAAATTAAATACTAAATTAAGATAAAGTTTGGAACATTCCAAATATTTTAAGAAAACTCAGGGATAGAAAAAAGAAACCAAGACAGCAGAGTTGCTGTTTTATTCAATCCAGAAGATATGGCTGTATCCATAATCAGTGTCCAAAAGAAAAGTGCCTAAAGAGGAAATGACAGTTGTTAAGAGGAACAATAAGCCACAGACTTGGGTTCCTTCTCACCAATGCTTATCAAGAAATATATTACTAAAAATAAATATGATGTATAGATTTGAAATGTGCATCTGTCCACATAGTGTTCCTGACAAAACTAAGCCCAAGAATTAACACATAGAGACATATTTCTAATAGAACAGAAATAGACAACTATGAACCCCATGAAGAGATAGATTAATATATGTAGACTACTTTAAAAAAAAAACCTAGAGGAAATAGAAAGCAGCTTTCATTTAATTCTATTAAATGAAAATCTACATTATGGGATATAGTTCAATCAGTTCAATGAGTCCAAAACCATTGACTAGTTCCAGATACCAGCATTCCCTAAAAGTCAAGAGTAGATTCTACTACACTAGCATCCTAGTTGCAACAGTCAATTTCTTCATATATGGATGGATATGATATCTCTATTCTATCCCTTTCATTATTGGATTTGATGGCCTTTTTCTTAATAGTTAGTTCCTGGTTCAAAAACCACGTGAAGCAGCAGTAAGTTTGGTTTGGTCTGCACATAACATTGGGTGAATTAAATATTACAGCTTATATATTTACTGCTTAATAAAGGAACACTTTTCATCTTGGTAAAGCTTAAGTTTTAGAAATGATGAGCTGTTCAATTCACTTAACAATTGCAAGTGTTAAAGACTGGCACAAAAAAAATTGTAAAGTCAGATTGGTCAAGTGACTGACCCATTTTACAACTGTCATGATAGATAACCATAATGGCCAGGCTCCATTACAGTTGTATGTCTAGCACTACCTGTACACTACCAATAAGCATGATTCTTGGTGCCCACGAAAGCAGAGATGGATGATCACAACTTCCGTGTTGGAAGTGAGGCGAACGTGAGGAAAATGCTTTTCTCCTCTTTCGCAGCCATGTGAACCAGAGCAGAATCTTAAAGGATTGGAAAGAATTCCAAAGCCATGTTCTTCCTGTCTTCCCTGTTTTGCTAATCTAAATATTTACTATAGATGAATCAATACAAGAATGTTATCAGGCTGGATGACTGGAAATAATAAAAACAAAAAGAACACAAAAGAAAACCTTTTAACAGAAGACTTAGGGTACAAACAGAACATAAAAACCAAAGTATAGTTGAACTATGAAAAAAAATCTAGTTATTAATAGCAGACACTTTATGTTTCAGCCAAGAAAGGCATTTCCTAGGGCAATTTCCACACACAGATATTGTTTGTATAATTTTAAACAGAAGTGAGGCACACCCAAATTTATCTAATCCATGCACTGCAAGGTGTGGAGCGTATGGAAGAATATCGTATGTATCCTGAAGAGTCCCATTTCAAAAACAGTGACAAAATTATTTGATCTTTCTCTTTCTCTCTGGTTGATATGTATGACAATATTTCCTTCAGGGCAGACAGAATCTCCCTGGAGAAGCAGATAACTACTATGGCAGTCTGAATGTCTCTGACTAGAAATTTGTTAATCCAAGCAGATCTGAATATTCATATCATGCAAAGAGCGATAGGAACATTTTTTTCTAATAACATTAGAGAATAATAAAGGATCTTCAGGCAATTTTTCACTCATAAAATCTTTGAGCTTAACAAGCATAGACTGTATTTATTTAGTGCTTGAGCAGGTTTTTGTGTACAGTAACATTTCTCTTTTTGAGATATTTGCTGGCCCCTGCCGGTAATATTCAGGAGCATTCTCTCATTCCAGTGAAGAATATGTTATCCAGTTGGTAAATCTGTCCTGGCAGGCACTATCTAGCCATACTTATTTTTCCTTGCAATCTGCAGATGTAGGAGACGAGGCTACTCTCAATTGCAGAAAATTACAGTCCTGACCTCTGCCTTGACCATTTCCAGTTTAAAAGATTGCATGAAATGATTGAAGTAACAGGGATGACTTTTTTCTTGAGAAGCTGAGGATGATTCAGGGCTGTGTCATTCTCCCAGACAGCAATGCAGATGGTCTTTATGACCAGAATTGAGACTGGCATTGAAGTTGCAAGTCATTGTGGTTTTAAGTCAAGGCACCCACATGACCGCTTCACTCAATGACCACCCAATTGGTACTCCCAGTTGCAATTATTAAGAGATCATGCAGGGATGCCTCAGAAGGTGAGGGAACTGCAACAGCAATTGGCCTGAAGTGGAGGCCCAGGGTCTTCAGCAATCTCATCCAACTGCCAGGCTTCTAATTCAGTCTTAGTGCCACTCACAAATGGTGTCTCACACTGTTCTCTAAAGTGTAGATGTCCTGGGGAACTGCGTGATTGCCCCCATCACTCAGCATACCCAAGGATCCACCAGACATTGCTTATCTTCAGGTGGTTTCTCCTGATGTGGAGAAACCCTCACGGCCTATCTGAAGCAACTCCCTGTCACACCAGGCCTTCTTTCCTGGAGCCTGTTCACATAGGGCTTCCAAAGCCTTCAGCAGCTCTACAAGAGTTTGCACAAAGTTTTTCCAAGGGCATGAATGTCAAGAATCCAGATTTTAATCACATAACCAGAGGACCATTGCAATGGCCATAACTTTGAGCAGGAGTTGTAACTCTTTTGATTTAGCACCACTGTAATTTCAAATGGGCATTGAATGAATAGTCATAAATTGAAGAAAGTAGAGCTATCATTTATTTATTTTATTTATCCAATATATCTGCTGTCCATTTCACAGTTCAGGCAACTCATTTTAGGAAGGCGATAAAGTTATTACATGACTTGTCTCACCTACATATCTCCCTGGTTATCTAAGCACCTCTAGTTCAGACAATTTGATTTCAAGGAAACAAACTGCCTCCCAGGTTGCCAAAATTCCATTGAGCCAAGCAAAAACTACAGATTATTCCCCAAAGTAGCAAATCATCCATTTATGCAGTAAACTGAAAAGCATTCTTCTCCTGCTACTTTTCTACCTCCATACCATCTATCATTTTTATCTTTGAATTTCTCTGCTTTAGAAACTATTAGTCCTAAAGAAAAAAATTATATATTATACCCTTTTAAAGCTTGGTGAGCCTGCTTCTTTCACAAGTATTAAGCTTATCTTAATATTTATTCTCTGGAGAAAGCAGTCGGTGTATTCCTTCCTTTCCAAGTCTTAAATTCTTTGCAAAATTCCTTTCTTATTAATCTCCTGTTTGTCACCCTCTCATCTTTCTAAAAAGTGCTGGCTGGACAATATGCTCTTCAAATTTCAAATAAATCCTCCAATCCAAACTCATTAGAAAGGGGTTTCTCAGATATTGTGTTCTCGTGACCCATAAAATAATAAATGAATTTATGTAACCTTCCCCGTGTAAGAATGAAATTTTCAAAATGCTCTGACTTGTCAGGAAGGGTAGGGGATGCAATCTGGCAATAATCCACCTGTTACTGTGCAATCTAAGCTTGCACATTCAATGTTAGATTGCTATCAGAATACAATTCTTGTGATGGCATGTGGGTCAGGAGGAAGAACTGCAGACCATGATCATATAAATGAACTGAGTCCGCAGACACATGACAAATACCACAGAAGGGAGGACCCTCCCTAATTTATTAGACTGTTTAAGATGACAGGGAGGAGGATTTCAGACTTTCAGACTTACAAGATTAGTCTGAACATCAAGGTCAGTCTTTAAGGTAATGCAAGCAAGAAGCACACCCAGAAGTATTAGGTCTAACTTTATTGTAAAATTACATTAACAGAATCTTGTAATTCTGAAAGTGTATCTCTCTCTCACTCACCTTTGCATGAAAGAAAGTAAGGAGGTTCCTTTGTGAGAGCTTACTGTGTGCAACTGTGCATATTATGTGGGCTCAGTTGCCTCTTACTTGACTATTGTCTAGTCTGCTGCACTTCCTTCGGTTGGCCAAAGTCATTCCCACATATCATTACATTCCTATAGCCAGGACTTTCCTTCAGCAGCCTTTGTGCTTATAGCAATGGCTCCTTCAACAGCTCCAACACACTGCTTGATGTTACACAAGATGACCCAGCGAAGTCTGAGGCTTATTTGCCTAGTCTCATTTTACCCCTCTTCCAGGGGCAGCTTTTCCTGGGTCCTGATGCTGAACCTACCTACCTCTACCAGGCACCCCAGATGGGTTGGCTTCCTGTAAGGAAGCATCATCTTTCTGTAAGGAGTAAAAGAAGCACAAAGCTCAGACTGCCTAGAGGGATCTAAAGATTGTGGCTCATAATTTGGGTTCTCTTATTAAAGCTACCTACATATAAAACAACAAGACCTACAACACATTCTAATGATAATTTAAATCAACCACAGGTAGTCCTCAACTTACAACAGTTCATTTAGTGATGATTTAAAGATACAAAGGCACTGAAAAAAGTGACTAATAACCATTTTTCACTCTTATGACCATTGAAGCATCCTTATGATCATTGCAGCATGATTTACATTTGGATGCTTGACAACCGACTCACATTTATGATGGTTGCAGTGTTCCAGAGTCATGTGATCCCCTTTTGCAACCTTCTGACGAACAAAGTCAGTGAGGAAACCAGATTCACTTCACAATCCTGTTACTAATTTAAGAACTGCAGTGATTCACTTAACAAATGTGGTAAGAAAAGTCATAAAATGGGGCAAAACTCATATTTCAAGCGAGAAATTAAGAAATTAAGAAATTTCTCACTTAGCAACATAAATTTTGGGCTCAATTGTAGTCATAGGTTGAGGACTACCTGTATAGTGATATACTGTAGTTAACTCTAATAACCAGAAAAATAGCAGGTGGCATGCCTGAGCATGATTGATTTAACATGACAGGATCCTAATATTGCTCAGTTCGCTCAATACGGATGCATCCAAGGAAGGGATCAAAAGAGGAAAACCATCCTCAGCAAAGTGAATTCAGGACTTTTTGTAACATTTATTTGTCAATCAAAAAGTTTGCCATTGGGTGAGGGTGAATCAAACAAATGGTAAATAATTATCTTTCCAGCCCTGCTCCCCCATCCAAAAATCCCAGAACCAATAAAACAAATGTAGCTGTCTGGAAAAATCATGTCCTCTTTCCACTTAGTGTTAGGATCTATTTCACATAACTGAGACTGAAAAAAAATTAATCAACTAAGCATCATTAGCCTCATATAAAAACAAGTTACGGTGCAACTCAAAATGTTATTATTAGGTTCTAAATGTATTATTCTAAATAAATTAATATCCAAACAAATAGATCAGCCATCTGTAACTTAGCAACCGCCAGGCATTCTGGGCCTGCAAAATTGTTGTCCAGAAGCCTGTTCATAGCAGGGAGCTGGATATTTCTGTCATATGATTACAGTTAGTACTACCAGATTGGAGCAGTTCTCTGTGGCCAATTAGCAGATTTTTAAATTATTAGCATATTCTGGTACAGAGGGGATTGCCACTAGCTTCTCTTCAGCAGGGAACCAAAAAGTTAAGTGTGAGTTCACACATATTCTAAGTTATACATACACATTTCAAGTCCCTATAGAATTCTGTGACACACTATCTCTTTAGAAGATTATGGACTAAAAAACCTTAATTTTAGATAATAGCATTGTAATTGGGAGGGAAATAATCCCTGCCAATGATAACAGTTTCCAAGACTTTCTAACTGTATGATTCAGAAACCATTCTTAGTAGAATTAAAGAATCATATTGCTGAGGCATTTAGATCATCTTTCCATCTTTTGCTAAGGAATCCAAATTAAAGCATCTCAGACAAATGGGTGTCTAACCTCTAGGTGAAAATGTTCAATGAAGGGGAACTCATTTCTTCTCTGGTTTATTGCATCCACTCTCAAACTGCTTTTACTGTTAATTCTTTTTTTAACCTTCAGTTGGAAAACCAAACTTCTAATTTTCTTATCCTGAATTTCCACCTCCACATATACATACAAACACACCAACCTCTCATTACAGAGCAGCAACAATGTTTTGAAAATATAGAAAAGTCAAAGATTTTCAGCTAACTTGCAGGCCACTCAACATTTTTTAAATCCCCTTAATCCACCCTAGTTGCTTCAGACACTTTCCATATTTTACTCTCATGCAATCAAAAATGAAATGCTAATCATTAATATGTGCAGACTTCTCTACTTCTGCCATCAACCTGGTGAATATTATGCTTCCAAGATGATAAGAATTTGAATTAATTCATGCTAATTGTAATTCTAGCTTCAGCTATGGATATTAGTTTTTTGCTCCTTTTTATATTCATATCAAAAAAATTAACATGAAATCAGGTCCCTGCTGTAAAAAAATGAAACAGAGAACAGATAGGCAAAAAATCAAATAACCTATCCTTTTTACCACAAAGGAAACAGCAATTGCGTAAAAAACTATTATTAACAGCAAGCAAGTACTTACATCCATATAAAAATAATGTTTGAAGCAGATTCCCACCCTCATTTGATACGTTTCATCTGTGTTGGGCTACAGATCTACCTGGCAGCTGCATTCCCAACTTCTGTAGAGCACAAGGTAAGGGATCCAAATTTCTCTAGGTTACATCATTGGATCAAGTCAGCAACAGAAGATGTGAAAATATGTAACATTTAACTGACTTGAATAAAATTCTATGGCAAAGACACACACTGTTTGCCAAGGACATTTCTATAGATCAAAATGAGACACAAACAGATTCAAATCAAAGTCAATTTATGCAAATAATCTGTGGTTCACATACAAACTAAACCATAGTTTGCTTAAATGAATAAATCAGAATTGACTAGATTTATACCACACACCAGGTTAAATCCATCCATTAGATTTCAGTACATTGTGTGAGCCTATTGAATTATACTTTATTCAAAAAGCATGATTTGCAATGCCAGTCGGTGTAAGTTTCAACTATCACTACCAAAAGCCATCAGAATATCACCTGCACAGGAAAACAGAATGAAGTCAAGTTCTGCAGTAATTATGAGGGAGAAAGGAAGAAGAGTATTAAAGTGCTTGAAATGGTCTGTGGGATTTACTTTGGCAGATAAAAGGAAGCACTACAACATAGACAACCTTTGTGCAAAACGTATCTTAGCCCACAGAAGAAAAGAGCTATAGAAAGCATCTCAGAAATTTTCCTGGAAAGTTAAAGTTAAGCAGGAGATAAATGCTTTCAGTCTTGCAAGATTCAGTTACTGTGACTTTACAATAAAGATAGTGTTAGTACTCATGGTTTGTACTTCTTATCTGGACTAGGAGATCCGACAGCTTTGGTAGTGCTTGCCTTTAATTCCTCTGACTTTTCTAAATCAGCTTTCTTTGAAACCACAACTAATATAATGGGAAAACACAAATGAATGAGAGCATACTGCATCTATTCTCCACTGACAATACTACCAACTCTATTGTTAATGGAGATTCTTAATCATCCAGGTTGTCCCAAAACACCTTCAAAGAAAAACCCAAAAAGTCCAATTACCTCTTGAAAAAGCACCTATGGGACTATCAACTCTATTCCTAATAAGGTAGCAGGGAGAATAAAGCTTCTCTCTTGTTAATTCAAGTTGTAGTACTTTAGGCTTGTGCTCTTTTCAGTATTTCTGAATGAATCGACGGTATTTGGCCAGGGCTTTGATACAGCTAGCAGAAAACCACTGAAAATGAACTGCAACAAAAGCAAGCATTTCTAGCATCAAAGTAACTTCCAGCCCAGAACTGCATGTAAAGTTAAGGCCTACAAGAAGTTGAGCTGTACAATCCTAAGAACATAAGCAAAGTCCTGCTGGATGAAACCCTCTTCTCATCTAGCCCAGCAGTCTGTTTTCACAGTAGCAGCCAACCAACTGCACAAGGAAGCTACTTAGGCTCCCAGCAGATGGCCTTCAAAGACAGTCACACTGCCACCAATTAATGACACCATTAATTCCTACGGCTTCCGTGAACTGGTCCAAACCAGCACCATATCTCATGGTAAATTCAACTGATATGGGAAAATAAAATTCAACTTGAAACAGGATTTGTTAAAAAAAAAAAAAACATTTCAATCCAAGGCCCAAAAAGGTTTCACCTTTTTTACTATTGCTCACCTGTATTAGTAATGCAATACATACATTGCATTATTCAGAGAATTTTAATAATTTGAATGAAACCATGATTCTTTTTATTAGATATAATCCCAGATCATATGAATAAATAACACTATAACTTACTAAGATATATGCTTACAACTGGGAGGACACACTTTACACAACATTGGAAAAAGACAGATTGACAATATCTGACTGGAAACTTAAACTTAGAGAATATAGAGCAATAGTGAAATATTACACACACACGTACATGCACACACGCACAGAGAGCGGGGGAGAGGGTGGGAGGGAGAGAGAGAGAGAGAGAGGGAGTTTAAATTTAGGCACAAATGATTTACATGTATACTATAAATCATGGCAAATGCAGATATTTAGACTATGGTTTCTAAAGTTTATGATTATAAGCAATATAAATCAGTTGGAACACAGAGGTTGGAAATCAGAAACCAAATATTTATCTATACTATTTTAGTAGGGATCTTTTCCTCTACTTAATTTTTGTTTCTTTTCATTCTTTTTTTTTAAGCAAGGTCAAAGATTTATATTCTTTTTCATATCATAAAATAATTCAATGTACATCATTAGATATAGTCAATATTTTTAAAACGTTATACTGAGCATAATTTGCATAACTTTAGTAATTCTTTTTCTTCATTTATAAATATTCCATTCTTTAAAATGATATCTTTGTTTTAAATAAAGTAATTCTTAATAATAGTATCCCGAAACCAGAAAATGCTAATTATATGATTTCTGACTAGGTTGTAAACTGGAAACATTTGTAAATATTGTTCATTCCAAATCATATGCTGCCCTCTAGTGAGTTACTCAGTAGATTTTAACTTCAAGCAATACATTCAGTTTTTGCTTGTGCTTGCAAGTCCTTGATTCTTGCCAGAAATAGTTTAAAATTTTACCTTATTACATAAACATTCAGCAGAGTTCATTAATTTATCTTCCTTTACGGTACAGGAATTTATTCAGGTACTTCTTATATGAGCACAATTATACAAACTTCTCATTTTAGGACTGTTTCTCATGTTGTATTTTTTATAAATGTACAAGATTGTTATGTAATATCATGTAGTGAAGTGAAGAGAAGAATCAGTCTGGAGTCATTATGTTCCCACAACCAATCTAAGTCCAGCCCTCCTTAAATTCTGTTGACTCTTATCTAGTGCCAATTTAATGTTGATGTTTAGTTAATTAGATTCTTGTATATAGCAATGCATCTTGTATGAGCAATAATACATCTTCTCAACTGGAACTTAACATATGGTTTTGATTCTTTACCCCTGACATATAGTACATATAGTATGTTATGTACAGTGGTGGGATTAAAAAATTTTTTACTACCGGTTCTGTGGGCGTGGCTTGGTGGGCATGGCATGGCATGGCAGGGGAAGGATACTGCAAAATCTCCATTCCCTCCCCACTCCTGGGGGAAGGTTTCCACCGGTTCTCCGAACTACTCAAAATTTCCACTACCGGTTCTCCAGAATTTGTCAGAACCTGCTGAATACCACCTCTGATTATGTAGTATAATTTTAAAGGACAAGGGTGCAAAAATAGACTTTTAGAAACACATTCATATAAATTTAAGTCCACTTTAGACTTACATTTATTTAATTACAATAGAGGGTTGACCCCATTAGTTTAATAGGATTGTTGTTTGTTTTCCTACTCAGTTGACCAAGAGATGTGTGTGATTTTTTTAAAACAGTATGGAAAGAATCTTCCCTCTCCAACGTTGCTGCCAAGATCAATCTACTATCATACTACAATTAATAGTATATAAAAAGAAATTAACAACATTAATTAATCGAGTATGACTCAAACCATAGATTTTCACAGATTACTTAGACAGGTTAACTGCACATTTTATTGACTTCAAAAGTGTATGCCCAGCAAGTTCCTAAAGAGATGTTATATTATTAAATGACTATTTAAAATCCAGAAGTGAAACAATAGAGGCATTCTAAAACAGCAAACTGAACTGTAGTAATATAGAACTATAAGCAGCAAGTAAAGTAGATAGAATGTCATATTTGTAAAGCTATTTTATCTTGAAAAAAGTATTCTTAAACACATTTTGATCCCTTTGTGTTTTGTTATATTTTACTCAAGAATCATCATCTTTTAATGACCCCTTCATTAAAGGGTGGAGTCTGGGCAACTGGATGGAGCTGAGTGATTACTGGTCGGATGCCCTTCCTGTCACCAATGCGGAGTTATATTCAGCAGATACATTCTCATCGTGCCCAGAGAGAGAAATATGTGCCTCTATCTACGATCGAACTTACAACCTCCTGATTATTTTACTCAAGAATGACAATAAAAATTTACAGTAGTGTAAAATCATAGAAATCAGTACATTCTAACCTGGACCCTAACTGAGAAGGGTATATCAAACCAATTCATTTTGGAATCGACACGATAGACTTCAGCAAACACACCTACAACTAACACAAAAGACAACACTGGGACCTGAATAAATAGCTTAAAAGATTTCCACAGAATGAATACATTGTGTTGGTTGCCATTACAATTTGCACAAAATGAGTAAGAAAGTAATCAACTTTGAAAACTAAATTCAGCTTTTATATGTCTTAATAAGAGATAAAAAAGAATAAATAGGAGTCATTGAATCAGGAGGCACCACAGTGTAATTTCAGATGTACTTAAATGGAGACAACAAAAAACCTGAAGCAATAACATACATCTTACCATGAAAAACACTATTGTCCACCAAAAAATGTCTGCAGTACTGAAGACAATTTCTTTTTTCCAAGTTCCAATAACTCATTGTCAGAAACTTTCTTCTTAATGTCAAAGGCTGTTACTCTGCAAAAAAAGGAAAAAGTGTTGGCAATGCACAGAGAATCATTAAGAAAACAATCTAGTGAAATGCATTCAGAGAAAGAAATTACATTTGGGGGCCAACATCAGTACAAAATAAAATATATACATAATTTCATTCTAAATGTTTCCACCATTATTCTTTCAGGCTCGGCCATTCTAGTGTAATCACTAAAGCAATTTGTATATGATTACATTTCCCCGGGGAAAGCAGGGAGGCAAAAGCTTCTGAATGGATGAAATGTAAGACACCAATTTCTAATAATGTTGATGAATAGCTTCATTTTATATACAATCACTGTGTTGAAAAGTGGCTTGGAGGTCACCTAGTCTAACCTACTGCTAAATATAGGACCTGTAATGCACTGCAAAATGCAGCAATAGCGTTGCTGATGGATCACTTCTGAAATTAAGTTCATGCTTAAATACTTAAGAAAAAAAAATAGCCTGGCACTTGCTAAAGCACCATATTCCATTATTAGAGCTTTTACCATTAAGACATTTCTCTTAATTCTTACCAGATATCTATTCCAGTCTTGCTATTTTAAGGCAAAGTGCAAAAAAAAAAGATGTTCATGTGTCAATTTCCACTGAGTTTCAGAGAGGCATAGCAACTGAGGTCATACATTTCCCAGAGCCACATGGCTTCGAACGCCCTTGGTGGTCCTCTTACAGTCACTTCTATGTCTGTCAATAACTGTCATGGTAATATCCTGCCATATGCATTTTTAAATATAGAATGCATGAAAACTATAGGATGGGCTTAAAAAACCACTTGGGCTATTTGGAGTGCCAAGAATAAATGAGATTGGTATTGTGCTGGGTGGGTGGGTGATAGATCATCTTAGAAAAATATTCTTTGAAATACACTTTAAACAAAAGCTTACTATAATATATGCACATAGTCTGAAGAATTGACTTGACTGTTCATGATGAAAGATAGAAAGAAGGAAACATGGATAATAATAGTTTCTGAAGGTTATTTTTGGTAATGCCAAATCTTGGGGGGGGGGGGGGATGAACATGACATCTAGCTGACCCAGGCAATTTTGGGAAAGGAGGTGAAAAAACATATTTGAAATCATTCCTATTGACAGCCAGCTGTACATTGTTCCCATAGTTCTCCTTATTCCTACATTTTTCAGACAGTATTTCTTTGAGCTCTCTTTCTTTGGCTTTCCATTGCAAAAACTGGGGAGGGGTTATCCATTTAGAATGGAAGCAATGGCAGAACATTTCTTTTTTTATGTAGAATTTTTATTGAGGATCTTTACTTGAATAAAAGAAAAATAAATGTATAAAAGAAGGAAGGAAAAAAGGAATAGTGCAGGAAAAGTTATCATTAGTGACTTATGATCATTATTACCGCAAGTACTATCACAATTGTTATTCCTCCTTAAATACAACCAGGATCCCTTTAACCCCTTGTTCAACACTGTCTTAATTGTTCAATCTAAAAATCATTTTAGCTTTTTTTCATTTTCAGCTAAAAGTTTGAAAAAGGTTCAGTATTCTATAAGAGTACTTGTTATTTTACCTTCTATTGTGCATGCTTCAATTTTATATACATATAATTATTGTGCTAGATAATGAAATAGTATTCTCCTCTATGTACTATCTGTCACAAAGAATATATTCTTCTGGACTGGTCCAACAATCCTCTCCTTTCTAAAACTTTCACTCCTTTTAGTGATAACCATTTTTCTTTATTCAACTTTGTAAATCCATAAAAAGGGAGTAAAAATAGAAAGGATTTTTAATACATACATGACATGTATCCTAACACTTTTTGGATTACTTTCAGCATTTCATAATTCTGTACACCGTCATCTCAGAATGTCATGTTTCCCTTTTTATCCTACTTCTTTGTTTAACATAGTCAATCACCTTTGTTAGGTAATTTAAACATTCTTCTTTCTCACTGAGATATATGTATATTACCTGTTTACAAAATTCAAACAATATTTTAAATGATGTAATATTCCACATTTAACTGTCCCTTTAGTCCATTTTTTAGCTTTCTTATTCCAAAATCCAGTACGTTTTTTGCGTTTGGCTCTTTTAAACTCTTTATAATTGGTTCCTTTCAAATGGGTCTGGGAAAGATGCTTTAGGAGTTCAACTGATCTGAAAAGACTCTTTACACTTAAAATTTGCTCCATTAACACATGATTTAGAAAGTGAATTGGGCAAACCTGCTATCCTTCCAAAAGGCTTTTGCATGAGGCTGTGGGCATAATGACCTCTTCCATTGTTCCTAGTGCTCTCTGCTCAGGCTGTCTGGAGGGTCCCTCCAGACCCTCCAGACTTCTTCACGAGGAGCTCCTTTCCCCAGAGTTCCTGTAGGCGATCTCATGGCTTCTTATCTGGAGAAGCTCCATTAGTTCAGGTATATCTCCTGGCTTTTGGTCTCGGTGTCATTCTGTACCATTGGTTGTGGAGACATGTTAGTTTACCATGTTTGACCAGGAAGTCTCAGTGAGAGAACATTTCCAAGCTCTTATTTCAAAACAAGTGCAATGGAGATACCAAATTTAGGATGATATATCTCCTCTGCAGATAATGGTCCTGGTAACCATAATGTACCATTCATTCCCATCTTAGCTTGCCTGGGCCACTTACCCTTTGCCAACTTCATAACTTGCCTCTTTTCTCCATTACCTACCACCAGTCATTTCCATTCCTTCACTGAGAGATAACCTATGACAATTATGTGAAGACAGCACACATGGCACCACATGTGGATCTCCTTAGCTTTGCTGCTTGTCTCTTCTACCTGAAAAGTAATTATCCCAAGGAATATAAGGGAGCACTGATCCAATCTTTAATTAAATTGGACACGGAAATGAATTCTATACATAGTTTAAATGTTTTAATGCCACATGTTTCGTCTTGAGATGGCCTGGGAGAATCTGTTCTTCCCCAGAAGCTCTCAGATCTATATTTAGATTATGTTAATTGCAAAGGCCATGTTAATCAATTGCAAAATGATTACACATTATCAATATAGTCTGTGTGTATATTATTCAGCTTTTTTTCTATCCATAAGATTAACTGCCAAGAGTGCTCATTTACACACTAAGTTATTTTTGAAAATAATCCTTAGCTTACATCCCCAAAATTAATCCTATTTCTTTTTTATAAAGTACAAACACATTATATTTTACTTCCATGTGGAAAAATTATACCAGGTTGAAAACCTGCAACATGTGGATTATATAACAACCAGATTTCTAAATCTGAGATTGACCATTTCTCTTGCACTGTCCTCAGGACAGAGTCAGCCTTTTCTTCTGTCCCTCTTAGAGCAACCTGAACACACCAGGTGGTAGATACAAACCTCTCTCCTTATTGGTTTTAAAAACGTGACAGCTGTATGTCCCTCCCTTTCTATGTTGTTGTCTCCCTAGAGTCTCTCCATCATCCTTTAGGAACAGGCGATCATGCTGTCGTCTTTTTTCTCTGAATTGCGTGCCAGCTGGGTAATGACACAAGTGAATACTGACAAGCAAGCCATCTGGCTTTCTCCCTCTAGTTATGTTAGCCATAGTTTCAATACTGCAACTGTTTTTCATGGAGAAAGAAAAAAGGCATGTCAGAAAAAAACTTTATTGATTGCATTACCAGTCTTCTTAGAGGGTGATTTTATACACACACACACACACACACACACACACAAGCATGTATACATACATATATCTACACACACACACAAAAATGGGTTCCATTTTCTCTGGCAGAGGGTTGCAGGAGGCCGTCCAGGCCAAAAATGGGGCCCAGGGGAGACGGCTATCAAAACAAACTAAAAACAAAACAAAAGGAGAAATGTTTCCCCTTTTGCATTTGAGTATGCAAGATGGGACAGAAAAGGACAAAGGGAAAGAGGAAAGACAAAGAAAAAGAAGGAAAGATGGGAAGAGAGCAAGGAATGAACAATAAGGAAGAAAGGAGAAGGAAGAAGGAAGGAAAAGGGGCATTGGTCCTACCTGATATGCTCCTTCTCTGTGTGGAAGATGGTATCCAGGAATAGATGGGTTGACTCCTCTTGCTTGCAAGTTGACAGAGCTTAAAA
>JAOYMU010000002.1:40384653-40396117 GCA_025802295.1 Psammodynastes pulverulentus
AGTTTTTAAGCTCTGTCAATTGCAAGCAAGAGGAGTCAACCCATCTATTCCTGGATAACATCTGACACACTGGAGAAAAGAGGAATGAATGAAGGGAGGGAGGGAGGAAGGGAGAGTATAATGAGAGTGAGGGTCGGTCTCAGGAAAGTCCTGCCTTAGCACTTGGCCACCATAGGTGCCCCCAACACAAGTCCCTATACTATCACTATAAGCACTATGATGATAAAAGAATTATATGCCTTTATCACATTAGTAATACGATGAAGAATTATCATGTCAGCAATAAAGGCATTTTTCCCTTTTCTTGGTTGTTTTCTGTTTGCACAGTTGATTAGAGAATAACATCAGAATCATGATTCTCTTCCACACATATGTAATGCATCCTTCTCCAGTGTTAACTAATCTACTCCCTTATTCCACTGTATGTGTAATCCAGGCAAAGTAGATGCAAATATGACAGAATGTGTAACTGTACTAGGAACAAGATAAGAAGTGAATTGGACTATTTTAAATTGATTATGAACAGTTTGTACATGTTTGCATATTTGTTTTTGAAGTTGTGAGCCAGGCAGAATTGCTTAGATGAGATCAAAGGAGATGGAAACCCTTACAAATCAGGAGGAGGAGGAGGAGGAGGAGGAAAAGGAGGAGATTATTCCGTTGTCTAGAGAAAAGGGAAACATGAGAAAGACACTTAAAATAAATCTGCTTTAATTAATTAGATATAAATTGTCTGAAGAATTTCTTTGACAGGCTTCCAAGAGTCTGTTACAATACCTTATCACCAACACACATCTTTCCAGACATCCATATGGTTCTTGTTGTCTGAGTGTGACTGTCAGATGGGGCTTGACATCAAGTCACAATTATAATGTTGCTTTGTTATTACAAAAAAACCCAAACTCAATTCTAGGGTACTATATGATCAAATGAAAATCCAACATTTTATTCCTACGAATAAAGTACCAAAGTAGAATAAAGAATAAAATAAGGGTTAAAATAAATTTCCTAAGAATTAAGTGGCAAAGTAGATATAAGGGGAAAGAGAACAAATAGGATGCAACTATAATAACAATGTCCTGTTTATCCTACATAGCAAATTGTCTTGATTCACGCATTGTACTAAAACATCACTTAAATAACAATCAGCCAATAAATAATGCTGCAAGATTTATAAACCATAATGGCTAGGATCTCATCAAAACCAAAGCCAAACATTTAATGGCCCAATGCAATGTGTCAATCCAATCACCAACCTGCATTGTTATGATATTATATTAGCAGGTAATGGATTTTTTTTTCAAGATCTTCAGCATCCAACTTACATGCATTATTCTGCATTACTGCGTTCACCCTCCCTTGCCACAGTTTTCTTGCAGCAACATGACCCAAATCAATAGTCCTTTGGAATTATGCCTTCCAAAACCCACGGGTCATCCAGTCTCTAAACATGTTTTCTTGTTCTAGCTACTGTGCAATTTCTTACTTCAGGCAAATAGAATGCTTCCCTTGCACTAAAAAGTTCAATCAAAATAAAGACTGTGAATGATGGCAGAAAGTCTACATACAGTATTTATACTGGTATTCTAGGCAGAGGACCAAGATGGAGGCAAGCTACAATTACTTTAGGCTTAAAATATTGGACAACAGAAAAGACCAAAATAGCAAGGAACAGGAAGGAGAGTAAGTTGCTACTGTTTTTAATAAGTAAATCGGATGGGTCATTTTTCAACAGTTGTTTGGCATTCCTGCAATTCCAGTATATGATAGTTGACTTGTGTTTTATGTTAAATTTTTACATCAGTTTTGATAAACCAAAAAAATCTTGGTTTAATTTCCTGTGGGAAACCAAACTGCTCCAGTAATGATTGATTTGTTAGAAACACAATTGTGTCCTCATACAAGTCTGATTAGAAATAAGGAGACAGTACTCCATTCTAGGATCAATCAAAATGTGACATCTTGTCTAGAGCAGCTCAGAGAAGAACATATGATGCCATGCTGGATGGTACTGTTGCGGTCTATAATCCAACAAATCAGGATGGTAGCAATTTGCGGAAAGCACATCTACTAAAATGACATTATGCATTAACAGTCAATCAATAGAGTTAATGTTTTCCAGAGAAAGATCATGTGGCCAAGCTATGCATTCAATAGATGACCTTGAATATAAATTGGTATCCTCACATATCTCTTCAATGTCAGCCATTGCTCGCTGACCCATGAAAGGTTCACTCATTATAAATGATGCTCAAAATAAATCTACCATTTAATCTATGTCAAATGATCTCTCACACCCAAAAGGGACCATATTTCTAGGGAAATACTAAAATAGGCTGTGTAAAGTCACCTAAACTTTTACAAATGAAACATATGTATATTTTCCATTAAATAAATCTCTAATGAAATGCACTATTTTACTTTTGATTCCAATTAAGAGCATCAGAAAGTTGTACCATGTAGGCAAAAAAAATGTACTTGCATATCATCTATTATTCTGTAATATGGAGAAATACATATCAGTTTCATGAGAAAAGCACAGGTGATCTCAGTCTCTTTCAATGTTAAATGCTTCAGCAAGGTGTCATATCTTGTGTTTGAGTCCACAGTTGTCGGGATAAGTTCAGTCCCAAGATCATTTCCAACACAGAAAATATTCTGCAATTTAATGTTATGTCAGCTGGATCTCAAAAATAACAAAGATCCACATGTCTTTAGGCTTGGAAACTTGCCATGTTCTTGTATACATGTTCTTATATATGTTACCTCATCCACCAAGTCGAAAAAACTTAGGTCTCCAAAAAAAACAAAAAGCCACAGTTCATAAAATCCTTCCTCAAAAGATGTCTCCATTCCAAAGTCTCTACAAGAATGCGTAGCTTTCCTAGATAAAGAAGAAACCATTCCAAAGTAAGTTGGCTGCAACCAAGATATCTGCTTCTGGGCTTCCACCACTTCACTTTTGGGGGAAGGGGGGATCTGCAACTAGACCTCTAACTTGGTACATACCAGATGGGCGGATTCTACCTGTAGTAAAAACAAGGTTCCACCCAGAAAGAGCTTATAGATAATACCCAGTATCTTGAATATCTGTAGGCCAGGTAGCTCCTACAATATTGTCATTATTTTGCAGTTTTTGTCAGTTAATGAATGAACTACCTCCCTGAATATTAGCCAACTTATATTTTAAGATCAGCTGGAGATGCCTTGTTTGTGTCCTAATTTTTAAGATTGGTTCATAGTGAGGAAGCCAAGAATAAGGTTTCTTGATGACAGTGTTCTAGCAAAGGATCTCTCTTTGAGAAATGCTTGATTGTTTTTTAAAGAGCCAGCTTGATATGGTGGTTAGGGCTCCAGGCTAGAAACCAGGAGAGTGTGAGTTCTAGTTTCACCTTAGGCATGAAGGACAGTGACTCTCACTTTCAGTTTAACTCACATTACAGAGTTGTTGTTGTGGGAAAATAGGGGGAGGAAATGTTTGGTATGTTTGCCACCTTGAGTTATTTATAAAAATAATACTGGTGGGATTAAATCTACAAATAAACAAATAAAATACAAATAAAAAAATATGTTGCACAATATTCTTCTTTAATATCAACTACCAACAATAATTTTGCTCCTGAAAAACAATGTAGGAAGAATTATTCTTCTTTAAACTCATAGAGATCATTTTTAGTATTTCAGATTCAAACTCAACTCCTAGAACAGGGGTGTCAAACTCACGTCACAGAGGCGTCACATGACATATCAGGACTTTTTTCTTCTTCACTAAACCAGGCATGGGCGTGGCCAGCGTGTGATACATCCCGCCCGCAGGCCGGGAGTTTGACAGCCCTGTCCTAGAATAAGTTGGAGCTTCTAAGCATAGTTCTGCAAATCTTGCATGTGTCTTGCTTCCATGGGAAAGTAAACTTTTGCATCAAAAGGGTGGGGGGAAGTCCTGAGGTATTCTAAATTAATTCACAAAGAAAGTAATTGTACAATTGTATTAATACAATGTGTATCACTATGTGTGCGCTATTGCAATTTTTGTATTAGTCAGCACTTTCAATATGTTCCTATTTCTTCTCCTACCAAACTTATTTTGACAATGAACATGATTCCTCACTATCACTGAAAAGTAAATCCTATAAATATTATAAGGATGGTTTTAACTTCAAGACTTATAGCTAGTTAATTCTTTCAGGTTGATGTTAGTCATTATGATGTTATTGTACAAAATTTAAGACAAAAAAGGCTCCTAATTCACTGTTGGAGGAAAACTTAATCAGGACCAATCCAAATGCCAATCCAAATGTGTGAAATTTTCCACATTATCATGCTCATCACAGATGATGAGACACAGAAGGGAGGGAATGAGAAAGAAGAAGAAAGCCTTTTAAAGGCCAGTGACCTCATGACCACAACACCTGGCCTTTAAAAAAAAATCCTGCTTCTTCACCAAACTCTTGCTTTCCCCTCCCCCCTCTTTTTTAGCTATCCCAGAATGAATAAAATTCAATTTTATTTTTTTCTTTATATCAGATGTTGCATTCTTTTTTCTAAGGTGTTTTGCAAAATGTGTGGCTGAAAGATCATGAATATAATTTCTAACTATTTGTTGTTTTACTTGCCAATATGGAAACGATAAATCAGTTAATATCTGTGGCAGCAAAGATCACTCTAAAGGTATACAGGTTACAGAAATGAAATGCAAGGAAATTCTGAAGTAATGGGGGACTATTTAAAACTGGTGATGGTTCTTTCATGGCAAAAATATTATCTAAGTATCTACAACGAAAACTGACCCAGGAGGTGATACAGCTATTAATAATTTCAATGTATTCAATTCCTCATTTAGTTCTAGGATCATCATTTCATCATACCTTTTATCAAAGCAGTCACTGGGGAAAAAAATCTTACTAAATAATTGCTTCAACCTATGGATAGCTTTTGAAAATAAAAACTACACCTCTTGCTGAAAACTAAAGAACATATGTTCAGATTATATAAAGAAAACAAGCATGCTAGAAATCACAAAATTATCTGGACAATAAAAAGTACAGACTTGCGATTTAAGCCAATTTGATTTACGGTAAATAAAATGTGTCCTCACCTAACCTGATGAAAATCTCTGCAGAATTCAAAAGTTTAATACCTTCTTTTTCTAATATTTTTTGGTCCATTATAATAAAGGAATCAGCCAACAGTGGTTTTCAAGTTTGTTTCAAATGGCTTTTATGAAGGAAAACCTTACTTGGAAGCAAGTCTCAATAAATATATTCCTAAATAGATAAGCACAGAGTTGCATTCTTAACTCTATAACTCTTAAACACTATAAACAAACATGACTAGAAAGTTGGTTCCAATCCTAATAGATTTATTTTTAGTGGCCTACATAACCCTATTGTTCTGTGAAATTAGGAGATTATGACTAGCATTATTTCAGGAGAATCCATTTCAAAATAAGGAAATTGATATAAAATACAAAAACAATTCTTAGCAGTGTTAGAAACTGATGGAACAGACCTTACACAATTTCCTCCCCTATGTTAATAAAATGTTGCATATAAAGTGACACAATGCAGTGGAAAGAAAATAACGAGTTAACTAGAACGCCATGTGTTCAGGCCAAGACTGCCTTATGGTGTCCACAGTTGCTCAAACAATCGAAAATGCTGTCCATTTTCACAGCCAGGAAATCACGTACCAGCACCAAATGCTCATGAAGTGGAATCTATGTTGATTTGTGAAAATTGGTGCAAGGAAAAAAAAAGAGACCGACAAATGTTCTCTGGTTTGAGAAGCGCACGCCTGGCTGCTTGAAAGACAAAGCTAGTCTAAGCTCCCCAGAACTATAAAAACGATTGACTCTAGACGTTAACCATATTGACAGGGACCAAATGTAATTCTGTGAATCAACAAGTAGGGAACAAGCAAGGAACAAGGAGGCTGTTTTGAAAAGATGAGGAAACAGGGCTTCCCAGCAGATTCCTGGAGCCTCTGTCAGTTTGCCAATGCTTTAAGCTGGTAAAGTAGTAAGATAGGAGGTGAAGAGCAAAAGCAATCAACCGAGTCTTAAAAGGTTAACCCTTTGCTCTGCCTGCCCTGTACAACAATCCATCTACTTAACACATATAAGGCACGTTACAGGAGATAAGAACTGGGAAGTGACATCCGTACATCCCAGAAGGCTCTGAGTTACCTTTGGGAACAAGAGCACTCAATCAAACCCACCCAGTGCTGGCATTGTTTGTATATAACTTCATCTAATATCAAAACAGAACAGACTGAAAAGTGTCAGCCCCGCTTACCTGCCATCTTTTGTCATATACTGTCAGAGATAAGATAGTAGAGAAAGGAGTTTCTAGCAATGATCAATTACTTTTTCAGTATGTTTATCCCAAACTCCCATTTAATTCAGCAACACTTCTTAGGCCCATTTAGGATCAAGCTGTCTTTGCAAAAAAAAAAAAAAATTTCTTGAAATTTAAAAAAAAAAATCAATACTGTAAAAAAATTACTAGTAATTTACACTTGCTAGTAAAAGAAAAGTTATAATCTTGTGTGTACCTACCTAAACAGCAAACCAGCTGAACTGAGATAGCTTTACTTCGAAGGAAGTAAGCTTGTATAGAATTGCATTCACTTATTTTGCTTACGATTAACTTTCTTATACAGGAAGAAGCAAATACACCACATATAAATATATACATTCCTATTTTGGTACACGTATTTGAAAAGCTACAATACCCATGATGTACATGTCCTTTTTCTATCCAGAAGCTATTCTATCTATTGCAATACTATCTGTGTGGTCCCTATCTACTGTGATGTCTATCTATGTAATTACTCGAAGTCAAAACAACCTGATGGCACATAATCAATCAATTGCAAAACCATAATTCAAGGCAGTTTACATAAAAATAATTCACATAATAAAATTTGCATGTGTAGTTCAAGTCCAAAGCCCACTGGAATAAGCTGTTTTTTGCTGCTCTGCTCCTTCATCTCATGTGACAAGGCATTCCATGTCATGGGAGCCGCTATAAAGAAAGAAGGGTCTACAGCAGGGGTCCCCAAACTTGGCAACTTTAAGACTTGTGGACAGAATTCTGGTCTATAGGTACCCGTGCCTTTAACCTCACATCCTGCCTTGTACATTCAACCTACCTCAGGATGAATGCACAAGGTAGGATGGTCCTGGTTGCAAGAGGTAATCCTGCAAGTACAAAGGTAAAAGTTAAAGCCAGCATCTTAAACTAGATTTGGGAGTTTAGATGTAGCCAGTGCAGTTACCTTAAGGAAACTATGATGCTGCCGAATCTACCCCAGGCCACTCATTGCATTTCGAACCAACTGTCCTCCTCAAGGACAGTCCCATAAAGTGCACTGCAGTAGTCTAACCATGTGGAGAAAGAAGTACATGAATCACTATAGTTAGTGTATGCTAAGCAATATTACATTATTGGAGGAGCAGTATGCCCATTTAATCTTCTGTACTGTCAGATGGATTTAAAGCTGGACCAGACACCAACTTGATATCTAGGAAATCTAAGACATATAAAGTAGTCCTCATATTCCTAAATCTTGGTGAAGTTAATGTGGACCTGCACAGGTGCAGTTATATAACTTGTACAGAGATCTATGGTTTATATTCACTCCATTAAGTTTTTCATTATACCAAACCTGCATTTAAGATCATGACATCACCTTAAATAAAATGTTTTTTTAAGTATTTAACATTATTATTAGTTATACAAAGCTTTCAGCTCATCAAAGTTCTGGATACATTATCTATTACTTAATTTCTGAGTAAATAAGCTTAATATTATATTAAATATCTTTTAGGTGCCCTTGGTACTTTACAGCATGAGTTTTTATCAGCCACCCCATGAGACAACTTTTTATATACAACTTTTGTATACCTATTTATACAGCCAGGGCTAAAAGCTCTGTTTTTCCAATAGCTCATGGTACATTTAAATTAAAGGGGAATTTAAATTCAGTCACTCACATGAGAGTTCAAAACTCAGGATGCCCTATTCCAAAAGTTAGCTTTGAATAACTTGGATCAAACTGATATCAATTATCAACCACTCCTGAAAATAAGTGATTCCCATTTAAGAAGGCCTTCATCCTGCCTGATAAATTCATTGAGCGCTCAAAAAAACTGTGCATTGTTTTATTTATGAGTTCAAATGCAAGGGCCCTCCCTTCAGCTTAAACTAGGCACTAAAGGGTGGCAACCAAATTTAAAAACACAGAAAGATCCAAAACTTAGCAACCGCTACAATCAAGCCAATGCTAAAAGAGGCATCTGTAGAGAATGTTGTGCTTAATTTTTAATACAGCTAATAAACACACTAGCTACTTTTGCTTGTTGCCTGATGCAGCCAATGTCTCTGCAGAGGCTGCTTTACTTAATACAACAAAGGGAGCTTTCCATCACCTTTCTTCTCCCCCCCCCCAATAAGTTTGGGGAGACAGGGAAGGGAATGATTGACTATAGGAGGCTGGTTTTCTGAGGGGAGTGAATCCACATGAGGCTACTTAGCGACCAGGAGGAAACAGAGGAGATCTCAGTAAACAGATGGAAAGATAATAAGCAGCCTCCACAATCCCCTCCCTTTTCTTCCGCCCCCTCCCCGGCTTTTTGTCTCTTCTAAAAGGATAAGAGAAATGGTCAAGGAAAAGCAATCCCACGGCCCACCTGGAAAGCTAAGCCTCCCAATACTCCTAAAGTGGTGACTTTGCAGACTGCAATCCAAGGCAGCCTTCCCTTTTGAGGTCCCAATGGCTTCTAGAGATCTTACAATACTTCCCAAGGACTGCGCACTGGGCCGGGGAGTAAAGAAAGAACGACCCTAAGGAATACAAATAAAGCAGCCTTTATTTATTTATGGGCGAGAGGCCGGAGAATGCGGGGATCGAGACTCCTTCGGGAGCAAGAGGATTTTCTCAAGCAATCGCTGGCACCGAGAGTGGCTCATCGCGGGGTTAAGGGGCGCAAAGCAGCTTTGAAGGAGGCGCTCCAGAAGTTAAGCAGGCTTCCTCGCCATCTCAATCGGACCGTGCAGGTGGGGCGCCACTTTTGCAAGGTGCAAAATCGGCGCTGGAAAGGAAGAGGTGACTTGCGCGCCACAGCCTTCAACCCGTTCGGGGCTTTTGCCTGCGAGGTTTCCAGGAGCACAAAGGATGTCCTACCCTTCCTTTCTAAATGCCGCGATCACCCGGCTCTCCTCCGAAACAATTGTCTCCCTCAAGCCCTCCACACGTGTTGAGTAGTCCCGCTCTCGTACTTTCCAGGCATTGAGGGGAGGGGGCTTAGGAAACCCAAACATATCTGGAGGGCGCCCGGTTGGGGAAAGCTTTGCTAAAGTTCCCTTGCACCTTCCCTGATTATCCGAGAAGTCCAACAACCCCCGCTCTTTTCACACCCACCTTTCCAGGTTTCTTGCTTCCTCCTTTCCTCGCGCCTTTACTTTTACTTTTTCTTTCTTTCTCTCTCTGTCTCGTTTTTCTCCTCCTGCTGAACCTGAAATGGTTTTGAAGACTTTCGCGCACCAGGCAGCAAAAAACTCGGCCGCCCCCAGCCCAGCTCTTTCAGCTGCCGCCACAACCTGCTTTCTCATTCAAACACTCAGCGAGCCACCGCCAACGGCGAGGAGGCGAGGCGAGGCGAGGCGAAAAACTCGGAGTGCGTTTTTGGAGTCTGGAATGGCTCCTGCAAACTGCTGGGGATTAAATCGCTTGATACCGTATGGTGCCTGGTTGCGGGTTTGGGCCAGTGGTGTATTAACCATTAAGCAGACTAAGCACGTGTTAAGGGCACATCAGACTCAAAGGGAGTACCACAACGTTGAAAAAGAAAAAAAGCTTGGCTTCATTTGTACAGTATATACAAAGGAGGGGGGCACCAAGATTTGTCAGTGTTTAGGGCACCAGTGAGCCTTAATCCACCACTTTCGGCTCAAATCTGATTAAAAGCCCCAATCCTTCTCGTCAAACCTGGAAATGTCATGAATATTTTAAAGCCACTTCCCCCATGACACAGCGAACCACTATATAGACACACACACACACACACACACACACACACACACACACACACACACACAGGGGAAATTCAGTTACCTATTTTAGGGTTGGGTTCACCCAATCAGTCAAACCAGCCCAAAATCAGATTGGCTTTATTTGCACACGCACTTTGAGATACAGGTTTATCAACCTGGTTTTAATCTGGCTGTGTCTCGCAAACCTAGTGCATGTAGTTATGGTTCTGTAAGTTGTGAAAACACAAAAAGTACAATATATTTATATATTGTACAACTTAACTCCATCAATTCCTTGACTTTTAATCATAACTGTCATGCAAACATGCTTACAGTGTAATAAGATTATTATATCTCATCTGCATGCAATCTGGATGTCTCCGTTGATTGAAAACCACCACTTCCTATATTCATCTACCCATCTAATCGGATTCAATAGGGCCAACTTCATGTTTCATCTTTTACAAGACTGTCATCTGGTAGAAGACTGGAAATGGGCTTTTTGCCAGTTGTCCCCACACTTTGGAATTCTCTCCCTGTGGAGGCTCAATCAGCTCTGTGAATCCTGACTTTAGGACCCAGAAAGATTAAATAGGACCTAGGAAGGACTTATTTAACATGAGCATCTAATGACTGAAAGTGGGTTTTCCAAACATATGGCTTCTGTATTTTTTGCTCAATGTATCTTGTGAGTTCATTATTGTTATGCATATTTATTGATATTCTGTAATAGTTAGCTACCCAAGCCTTTGGAAATGGGCTTCATACAAATAAACTACAATACATAAATAACTTTCTAATGGAACAGCTGAGGTTGTACTGGCCATAAGAAAATTTGCCCAAATAAACACCCTTGCTACACCAAATAATACAGGAGGTAAATAAACCAAAGCAAAAAAAGCAAACCACACCCACCCAGTGCATACAGAGTATCTTTATATTGTTTTGTTTGCTTGCTATTAAACTCTTAATTTTAAAAGGTAATACTGTGTCTAAATTTGTCTTCCAGTTTCTGGCAAGTTCTCTTCCTCAAGAAATCTTGTTTTCCTACTTCATTCCTTCTGAGAGTGCCTTTATTGGTGTTCCTGAATCTCCTTTCATACTGTAAAACAGATAAAGGTACTGATATTATTGGTATAGAGAGCCAGGAAGGTGTAGTGGTTAAGGCATTGGCAAGAAACTGGGAGCTGGCACAAAACCAGCTGGGGGACCTTGGGCCTGTCACTTCTTCTCAGCTCTGGGAAGGAGACCATGGCAAACCACTTCTGAAAAACCCTGCCAAGGAAACTGCAGGAGCTTCTCCGAGCAGTCTCAGAAAACGTAATTGAACAGAAGGGTAAAACAATTACTCTACAGCAGGGATGTCCAAACTTGTCAACTTTAAGACTCGTGGACTTCAACTCCCAGAATTCCCCAGCCAGCAATGCTGG
>JAOYMU010000002.1:40465696-40478449 GCA_025802295.1 Psammodynastes pulverulentus
TCCAGGCCCACCCTGTGGCCGACTGGTCCGGGGTGCACCTGAGGACACGCTACTGGACTCGGATTTCTGCCTACGACGTCGCCGAACTGGGGATGAGTGGCAGGTGGGCGTGTCCTCGGTTCCACTCTGTCTAAATGCGAGACGTAGAGGAGTTAACCCATGCCTGCCCTGGATACCGTCTTCCACACAGAGAAGGAGCATATCAGGTAGGACCAATGCCCCCTTTCCCCCATGATCTGAGAAACTAAGAACAGAAATAATAAGTGGCAGCTATCTAGATTTCATCTAAGCATAAGGAGAATTTACTGACGGTAAGAGCTATTATCTACCAGTAGACAATCTACTTATGGGACTGTGGGTTCTTCATCTGTGGAGGTTTTAAGGAAGAGGCTGGGTTGCCACCTATTATGATTGGTATAATTATTCTGCACAATGCGCAGCATTGATCTAGATTGAGACAGCACAGCTCTTAGGAAAGGACATTTACCACATTAAAAATAATTGTGGATCACAAAAGAATAACTGGTGAGCCAATCACTGCTTGGTGGCTAGAGGCATGGCAGCAGTGATGCAGCTATCAATCTCTCCAGTTGAGACCTGCTATCATTGCAGGTGCCCTGTGGCATTTCTCTCAGGGCAGAAATGGCAACAAAAAGCTATACAGCATATCCTTCCTGGCGGCAGTGACTTTTTGAGGCAGTAATTTGTCTGAATTTTCAACAAATGCCTGCAAGATGAGGCTGCTTGATGGGCTGCGTGTTGTTTAGCTCTGTTCTAGATGATTCATGTAGCCCCTTTGAGCTCTGCAAGTCTATGATTTTATGAAACTGTCTCTTATTATTACCAAATACACCTCTTAAGCATCCATTTCTGTTGCATTCAAATTACTTTTCCTCTCAGTTTCCTTAACAAAATGAACAAAACACTCTCTTATTGGAGCTGATATTACTTCTTTCAACTTTCATTCCTTACCACAGACCACACACTACCCACTAAATGTATACAAGCATTTCTACATCTTAAATATTTCTCCATCCTTTTCGCTATCATTAATTAACATTTTACCAAGGCAACCAATGCGTCTAACTTCTTTAGTACCTAAACATCAAAGACCATATGAATGAATACATTTACTGATGAAGTTTGTATACCTATATCATACTAAAACCCTTGTGATCTTTTAAACTGTTTTCATCCTTTAACTGGATGAAACTATACATCATAAGACAGGGGTGTCAAACTCACGGGCCAGATGTGTCCCATACTGGCCACCCCACCCCCGTTTTAGCATAGGGGGAAAAAGTCGTGATACGTCACATGACAACATGATGCTGCGACTTTGATATCATAAGACAACAATTTTTGAACCAAGATTATCTCATATGGCCTAATTTACACAACGTATCCAAATTCCAGGTCCAATGACTCCTGAGGATATGAAATTTTGGCAAGTTGCGGCTGCTTCAGCGTACTGGCTGTTGCTACAGTCACATGACCTTCATTTTCACTGGCAATTTCGCAGCCAATCTCATGGAAGAGAAGGGAAAATGGAAAAAAGAGGAGAGGGAGAAATGAAGATAGGTTGATTTGGCTGGTTGGTTGGTTGGTTTCTTCTGGTGCTCCCTGCGCGATTCCCACAAAAATACTCAATGGGAAAGTCTGAAGCCATTCCTACTCCCACTAGTTTTTTGCCCATTTTTGGTCATTCTGGTTCTCTGTTTAGGTAAGGAAATGGCCCGATGGAGCACAGATTATTATAAAATAAAAGCTGGACTTTAAGACTCTTCACTGTCTTGTAGCAGAGAGCTATAAATAGGAGCAAAATATAATATTTGTTTTTTTCCTAAGTGTTGTTCACGGCACTGTCCTCTTGTAGTCAAAGTAAAATTGATATTGAATAGGAAGACTCTTCCCTTTGAATAGTAGGGCACACATACGCTATTTTGTCCTTCAGTAAAGTGTAAAATGGTTCATGAAGTTTCCAATTGGGGTGACAGGAACAGTTCTCTGTTTCTCCGCATGGTTGCTTTGAACATGCAGCTTCTTGTAGTCTTAGCAGGAGCAAACATTGGCAAGTCATGTTGCTTTAGCATAGCCAGAAATAGGCTTGCCATGACAACATAAACCTTCAGGGTTACATAAAATGGAACAAATTTCCCAGATTCAAAGAAAACAAGGATGAGGAGGCCAGCCCTGATTTCTTATATCACCCTTAGACAGACTGACTAGCTATAATGGAGGGCTCTGTCTACAGAGGCTCTCAAGGTAATTGATTTTTGATGGTCCTTAACTGTCTGAAGAGCCTCCAAGGATACAAAAGTTGTTCTAGCCCAGTTTTATTCAATTCAGGGAGGTCCATATGAGGAACAATTATTTCTCTGCCCTCAAATGGAGGTAGTTTGTCTCAATTTTATAAAATACCTGAGGTGGGCTATTGATTTCCCTACATTGCTTCAAATTTGTTTTTAAATGATAAAATATATGTGGGCATGTTTTGTTTCTTTGATTTGGAAGCAGTATTATATGAAAGGAAAACGATATTTTCTGTGTAGATGTATGCTTGCTCTCCTAAGGGAATATTTATGTTGCTTTTCAGTTCTGTTAGTCACTGGGTGTCCATGTTTGATGGAAAAGTAACATTAGTACACAGGTAGTCTTCAACTTATGAATCTAAGAGAGCCTGGAATTTCCATCATAAGTCATGATAGTCATAAATCGAGTCACCCATGTGACCAATCTGATTTTATGACTTTTTTTTCCAACAATCATAAAGCAAATATTCAGTCATAAAGCAAATACTGCAATCAGAAAGCAAAAACTCCAGTCCTAAAATAAGTGAATTCATTCCTATAGGTGGTTTTTGGCTGGAAAATACCAGAAACTGGCAAAAGTGTCATAAATCATGATCATGCAACTACTAGCCATAAAAGTGAGCTAGATGCCAAGCATCTGAAATGCGATCTTCTGACTACTATGTGTGTTTTTGCATGGTATGTGCATGCTGCCATTGGTACTCAGAAATTGGGTTCTAAGTATCCTTTGGGGGAATCCATCCTAACTTTGAAAGCCACTAAGCAAGGATTATCTATAACCACTGACTGTAATTAAATATAAACTTTGGCCAATGAATATATTAAAGTATACATCATAATAATGCAAGGCACTGACCACAACTTGTGCCTAAGAGAATGAATATATGTTATCCCAACAGCTTCTCTCTTCTCTAAATTGTGTAGCTTGAAAATAATTCTGCTTTCTGATAGGCTGGGTGTGTTGATAGATTGGAGAACACAATGTGGGGAGTTTTCAGAATCATTGCAGGATGCATGCCAATTCATGGAATGCTGTCAGCAATGACAAAGCATAGATTTATCAGAATGATAAATGGGAAAAAAGTATTTCCCAAATCATTATTTATTTAACTGTATTGCTATTAGCCTACCTATCCTACTAAACGTTACCTGGTTCCAAAAGAAAATAATGCCAGGAAATGGTCTTATATCCATTGTTCTATAAGTGAAAATGCCCTACTGAAAATTCATTCACAATTGCAAAATTTGTTCCAACATTGGAATATACCCTACCATTGGAATTATCTTTCTCCTTGTTTCTGACAGGACATAAAACCTAAATAGGAATCTCTGGAAGTACTTTAAATTTTAAAAGGTTTATTAAGCTAATGGAAAGTGTTTTATGATTTGGTTTTCACTATAAAACCTATGGTTGCTTTTATATTATCAAATATTTTTTCGAAATCCATCGTATCCTCAGGGTCACTGGTCCCAAGGCAGCCACGGAGAAGGCCTTTGCACAGTTCAAGCATACTACCTATGTTTCCCCAAAAATAAGACCAGAACTTTTTTTTCTTTTGGGTCCCAAAATAAGTACTAGGGCTTATTTTGGGGGAGGGGTGTCTTATTTTTCCCCCTTGTATGGGAGGCCCACTTCTGCTTGCTCGTGGTGGGGTAGGAGGGTGCATAGTATGACAATGCTGCTGCCTGAAGGCTGGGGGATGCAGCTGCCCCATGCACCCTGCACCGACTTACCTCAGGGCCCCCGCAGCCAGGCCATCCATGGCCTGATACCTGCCTCACATCATGGTTATGGCAGCCCCATCCAGCAGAACTCTGTGTGGCTGCCGGCCCACTTCTTCTGCCTGCTCATGACCACAATGGAGTAGGAAGCTGAGCAATGCACTAATGCTGCAGCCGCAAGGCGGGTGGAGCTGCCTCATGCATCTTGCACTGGCTTAGGCAGCCAGGCGATCCATGCCCTGATATCTGCCTCCCCTCGTGGCTGCAGCACCACGAGCAACCAGATGGAATGGGCAGGTGGCTGCGCAGGCTCTTGGGTAGGGCTTACATTATGGGCAAGCATAAAAAAACTTGCTAGGGCTTATTTTTGGGGTAGGTTTTATTTTCAGGGAAACGGTATAATGTACTGTTGATTCTCTCAAAATACTCTTTGTTTGCCAATCGTCTTGTGTTTTCTTAGGAGAAGCTGTTGGAAGTAATTGGCTTTAGCAGAACCATAACAATAGAAGTAATGATATTCAGTTATTTATTTTAATGAAGAAGTTAATGGTTTTTAATATACATATTGTTTGACTTTTTGTATCTTCAGAGAAGTTGAACTGTTTCATATTATTGACAGTTCTGTATAGTCTTAATGAGTATCAGTGAGAATGAATTTTTGTTGTATGACTGAAAAAACACAACCCGGCTCTAGAAACTTAGTTTTTGCAGAATGTTGAAACACGCTTAAAGGAAAAATTCCAATTTAAATATGCCACATTTTAGATTTTGTGTGATGCTTCTTGTTTACATCTTTTGATTTTTTAAAAAGAATTTTTCTTATTTATATTCATGCTTTAATAGATCTAAAATATATATATGCAGTATTGCCTTTATCAAAGTTTTGTGCAAATTTAGAATGATATATGTTTATTAAAATATTTAATTTCGACATCTTTGTTTTTATAAATTGTCTCTTTCCTTTATAGAGCCATCATCATCTCTGGAGGACCAAATTCTGTTTATGCAGAAGATGCTCCCTGGTTTGACCCCGCAATTTTTACAATAGGCAAACCAGTCCTTGGAATCTGCTATGGCATGCAGGTGCTACTTAACATTTCTACAAATATATATGACTTTATGGGTTGGGTTTTTTTACATATGGTGTTTGTTTGCCTAATACCAAATAACTATTTTAATTTGTACTTGTGCAATATATGAGAACATTATTTAGAAGTAGACTAAAACGAGCTTTTAAAAAAAGAACGTGTCTTGTTCTCTGCTTGTCGCTAATAGCACAGTCCCTAATGCAATCTGTGCATGGAAGTTTTGCAGGCCAATCTGTTGTTCTTCGTGTGCAGAAGCCTGCTGGGAACTGTTTCATGAGCTTTTCGAGGCCATCACTATGGAGAATAATAAAACAGCCGTCATTTTTGAAAATGGGATTGATATGGTTTGGCCTTTCTAATAAATGAGTGGTATGTCATTGATATTATTTGTAGCACATCAAAACATTAATTAGCAATTATGATGGTGGTACAGTTTGCATATCCAAATGTTCTTGCAACTCCCTCCAACGCAGAGAGATGTGTCCTTCTTCTCTAATATTATTTATAGAAAAATTTAATACTGACAAGGTCCTGCAAATGAAATAAGAGATCTAATGACATAGGTTCAAAAACAGGGGTGGTCTGGAAAAAAAATTTGTACTAGCTGGGATCACTTAAACATTTGAAGTAGTTGGGGTTGACTAAAATAAAAACAAATAAAGGAGAGAGTATTGTTTTATGAGAAGTTAACTTGCCCACTCTAAGACATTACCAGCCATGAAGTAGAAAGGATAAGAAGCGTTTTTGATAATTTATTAGTTGAACTCAAAAGTGGTCATTTGCTAAGAGAGTTCTGTGTGTGGGAAGATGAGTAGAGAAGACGTAGCACAAGAAAACAATGGAAGCTGAGTTTTAAAAATACTATTTGATCACTAGCGAGACAAGAAGAATACCGTATATAGTTAGTTCTTGATGTACGACCATAGTGGGGACTGGAGCATCTGTCACTAAGCAATGCAATTAAGTGAGTCATGCCTGATTTTATGATTATTTTTGCCATGGTCATTAAACGAATCACACAGTCATTAGGCAAATCCAGCTTCCCCCCTTTGCCCCCCCCCCATTGACTTTTCTTGTCAGATGCTGGCTGGAAAGATTGCAAATGGTGATCATGTGACCCCAGGATGCTGCAATAGTTGTAAATATATGCTGACTGCCAAGAGCCCAAATGGCAATCAGGTGACCTCAGGGACACTAATGCTCATAAGTGCAAGGAGACTTTTCAGCACTCTTGTGTAAGTTCAAACTTTAAATGATTGGTTGTAAATAAAGAATTTCCTCTAGAACGAAAACAATGAAGACATGGATCAAGACTCTAAAACTATTTGTTAAGAAAGTTAAATATTCACCAATGAAAAGAGAAAAAATGAAGATTGTGTATAAGTTAGAACATATGTTGAATTTATTTAAGGATTGGAACTGGAGATATGTGAATGGATGAATGGGAACAGAGTGTAAGAATATTGAAATTCTTACAATGGAGGATTGAATCATAAAACTGTCAGAATTAAGGGAAATGTTAAAATTGACCTATTTGGTCAGACAGAAAACTGAAAATCCTTTGTAGACTTTTTGCTAAAAGAAGAAAAATAATTAAAATGAATGATATTATGCATTTAATGATTGGAAAAGTTGAGAATTTAATATGGGATTGAAGGGGTTTCTGAAAGAGATAAGAGGGAAGGGAAATGATTTGTTTGTCAGTATGTTAAAAGTTACATGTCATTTTTCATAACTTTAGTTTTTCTTTTCCTATACCTTTTTTCTTTTGGTTTGTCTTTTACTTTATGTAAAATTCTCAATAAATCTAAAATAAAAAGAAACATTGAATGGGTGAAAATAAATATTCTCAGTAGCCATAGTGAGAAAAAGTTAAGCAAAAAGAAAAAATCTTGTTTCAGTGAGACCAAAAAGAGAGGCCAAGAGAACCTGACATGGAAACATTAATTTATGCATTATTAGTCCTGAACAATCTTGACTAGATTTGAAGAAAACAGAAGGTGGCTTTCATAAATACCTAAGCATGTTTGTTCTGGGAAATGAAAACTCCCCCAAATCCTATCAACTCCAGGACTGAGTCTGAGCAAGCTTCTGGTAGGCTGCCTGCTGATTCTATTCATCTCAGCAAAATGAAATACCACTGCTTAAAATCTGTTGTAACAATGCAGAAACAGTCGAGCGTAATAAATGCCATGTCAAAATAGAACTCCCTCAAATAGCAAGATCAAACACAGTGTAGTGTGAAATAATAATAAAGCAAGCTTTTAAATTGCTGACTGCCATTGTCATGTCTAAATGTGCAAGAAGAAATCTGTTTGTGGAGTCTGCAAGCCAAGATAAAAATACTAGCCTATAGGTAGCCCAAGTAGGACAGATAATCTTCTACTATGTAAGGAATAATAATAGAGTTTTTAACATCTTTTTGAACACTGTAATAAAAAATGCAGTGGTAATATCCTATATTGCTGTTGATTTATAATAGACACAGCTAAAAAGGTTGGCTCTTGAAATGTGGCATCACAATGCAATGAGCCCAGTGCAGACATGTATCTACATCATTTTTATTATGGGTCGGAAACCTAGCTATACAGATTCATAAGCAATCTTAAAAGTCTCACAAAGAAGCGAAGAAATAGTAAACCTCAGGTGAATTACATGATTGCTGTTTCATACAGAAAACATGCTTTATGTAGACACTAAATGTCTGTTTGAAAAACTATGTTTCCTATAGGCAAAATATTCTTACAGAAGATGAATAATTGTGAATTTCTACCTGCAATCTGAATTGAAAGAGATGTAATATAGTGTTTAAGGTTATAAACTTAAAAATGACTGGATATATTCCTGGTTCTTACAGAATTAGGGTCAAGATGATTTATGAAATCAATTCTGGAAGACGTGGGAGCAAATATTTATAATTTAAATACCTCTTGACTGTTCAGAATTTACTTGCAAGTTACATGTCTGTAGGAAGGTGACAGCAGAGCACTGTAATGTAGATGATGCCTGAGTTGTGGTTTCTTACTCAAGCATTGGGTTGGGTTTTTCATTCTGCAGCATTTAAAGAATTAGGAATATTTAAGTTTAGAGGAGGACCAAGTAGCTTCTCTGTTGCTGTAAAGCAGGGGTCCCCAACCCCAGGTCTTTGCATCAGTTCCAGTCTATGGCCTGATGAGAACTGGTGGAATTACTAACCTCATAGTAATTATTACAGTTTTAAATATACAAATTATTTGCACTGATAAGCAATAAGCAGTTCTGATATCCTGAATAAGTTTTCTGATTCTTGGTTTTAAAAAAAAGCTAAGCAAAGGGAAAGGGTAGCCAACAGTAGCTGAATGTTGTGATTTACTAGCAGGCTAGTAACTTCCTTTTCTGTTTTTGACAGATGATGAATAAGGTATTTGGTGGTACAGTACACAAAAAGGATGTCAGAGAAGATGGTGTCTTCAGTGTTACATTAGATAACACTTGTTCATTATTCAGGTATGAAAAATGTTTGGTAATGAATTATGAAGCTGAAATTAAATTGGATATCTTATGACTTGCGCAGAGCTACATTTAATTGTCATTTTCAAACCTGGAAAATATATATTAATGTTCTGGAAAATTTGTTGATGTTAAAGGTTTCCTCTTGATTGTTTTAAGTTGATGTCTGTGAAAGATATTAGATTCTTTATTTTGTGATCCTGTTTCACTTTAGGGGACTTCAGAAGGAAGAGGTTGTGCTCCTTACCCATGGAGACAGCGTAGATAAAGTAGCAGACGGATTCAAAGTTGTTGCTCAATCTGGAAATGTTGTAGCAGGTACCATATTTTCCATGTTACCAATTTTCAGTACATTATGATTATATTTCAGTGCTGCCTTGAATAGGATTTTGGTTTGTAAAATATATTTTCAGTTATTTGCATGTAGTGCAATAAATTGTTAAACGTTGAAAATCCTAAAGGAGTAACTTTAATTTGTAGTGCATATACTGGTAGATTTAGTTCATTTCCAAGAAAATGGTTCAACGTCTTGACAGATAAGATACTAACATTTTTTACAAAAACTATGTTTCACTATGTCAGGAGGATATCAGGTTGGGAAAAAGATATAGTAGATTCTTACTTTAATAATATTTTGACATCTTTCTCATGTTTGACATCTTTCTCATGTTTTTATCTTACTAAGTTTTTTTTTTAAAAATGCTTTTTCGTAGAGCTAAAAACTATTACATCTTTTGTTTTTAATAACACCCAAGCTATAGCAAATGAATCAAAAAAACTGTATGGAGCGCAGTTCCATCCTGAAGTTAGTCTTACGGTGAATGGAAAACTGATGCTGAAAAACTTTCTTTTCGACATTGCCGGATGCAGCGGTACCTTCACAGTTCAGAACAGAGAAATGGAATGTATTCGTGAAATTAAAGAGAAAGTAGGATCATCAAAAGTCCTGGTGAGGTTTGAAGTTCAATCCATAGCTGTTACATATAGTATCAGATTACTGATGATCAGTTTTCATATTTTTGTATTATTTTTTTTTTTTTTAAAAAGGCTTTTTTGTTTGCTGAACAATGATTTCATTGTATGGAATGAAATGGTAAAGAGGAATTTTTTCCAGCCACAACCCTACTGTTCTGTCCATTAAATGTATTTATTGTAGTCTTTTCACTCTGTTTTTCCTTGTATATGTTAGATTTCAGCTTGCATAGACAGTGGTTAGGAATTCTGAGACCCGTAGTTTAACACTTGTAAAAGTTACTAGATGGGGAAAGCGGATTTAATTATTTCTGTTTCCATTTAACTCATTTAGGTTTTACTCAGTGGAGGCGTAGATTCTACAGTGTGCACAGCTTTACTGAACCGTGCTTTAAATCAAGACCAGGTGATAGCAGTGCACATAGATAATGGATTCATGCGCAAGAGAGAAAGTCAATCAGTGGAGGAGGCACTAAAAAAATTGGGAATTCAAGTCAAAGGTATTCCTCTCGTACTAAGTTTTAAAAAAATATATTTCTAGTATCTCTGTTGAGTTTTAGAATATTTAGCTTCTGCCTTTTTAAAATTAAGTGATGGATAGATCACCTCATTTTTACTTAATTTATTTATTTTTTGTTTTGGAAATAAGAATCCTTCAGAATTTAAGACTTTTCTTGGAAAATATATTTGCAAACATTTTATATATTGGGTAGATAATCTTATCATCATGCAAGTTATCAGGGGATCTTTTGCCAGATATCTCAGCATTTTTATATTGCCTTTATTATTGTATTCATAAGAATGTTGCCTTCTATCCAGTCAGCACTCAAGGCAGCCAGTAATAAAGAATAAAACATAAATATTACTAAATTTTAGTGGTTAAAATTGCAGTCAATAATTGAAGGTTAAAAACTCCTGGCTAAAGAGGAAGATCTTTACTGCTTTCCTGAGGGAATTTATGTTATGCCTTGGAAACTACAGTATATAGAGAAACTACAGCTTATTTTTCCTTTCTATGACACTTTTTGAATACTCCAAGTTAGATTTAAAAGTTGGAGTTCCAATTTTTTAATTCCTCCTTGTTCTCATCATTCATCTGCCAGCCTTTTCAATGGAATCATTGGCTTAATAATTTCTTCAGTGGTTCCAGAGTAGGACCTCTTGAGTGACAGGGAAAGGCCTCTAGCAAAAATTGTACCAACGAGAACCTCTCAGCTGCCAACTCCTGATATCCTTGGTTGTCTCTTGCCTACCATGACTGTACCCAAGGCAGGTATTGGACTTAATTTAGTAAAAATCTGCTGTTGCCTTTGTTCTTTTGTACAACACATAATGAAATTTTGGAATTCACTATGATAAGATGTGGTGCAAACTTGGCTGGCTTCAAAAAAGGATTGGGCTAATTCAAGGAGTTCATGGGTATGGCAGAGTGGCTTCCTTTAAAGACCTTCTGTTGAGAGGCTAATAGGCTCCCTTGTGCAATTGGTTGGCCACTATGAGAACAGACGCTGGTGTGTAGATGGGCCACAGATCCAAACAAGCAGGATACTGCTTATGTTCTTATGCATTAAGAAATTGAAATATCTTGGTGCTGTCTAAGGAAACAAGATGAAACAAGAAGAAAGGGTTTGGTTTAGTTTTCTGTTAAATTAGGTGAAATATCGGCTGAGTAAATAAATTTTTTTTATCCTGGCGACAAGGTTGTAATGTAATGCAGCTTGTTATTTGTGTGTGTGTGTGTGTGTGTGTGTGTGTGTGTGTGTGTGTGTTTGGGGGGGGTCGTATTAATGTTCCAGTGCTGAGTCCTTGAAATGGGAAAAATGTTAGAATATTTGTTTTCAAAATATTTTAGCAATGTTTCTAACAGCAACATCCTGTATGTTATATAGTGGTAAATGCAGCTCATTGGTTCTACAATGGTACAACAACTTTACCTATTTCTGAAGAAGACAGAACTCCTCGAAAAAGGATCAGTAAAACACTGAATATGACTACAAGTCCTGAAGAGAAACGAAAGATTATTGGTGACACTTTTGTGAAGGTACTCAGTGTATATATGCCCATTGGTATAATCTGTCTCTGGTTTTCAGAAATTTCAAGTGAATCATTTCTTTGGTTTTTGTGGCAACTGTGTAAAATGGTATATACAAATTTGCTCTTATAAATGTATACAGTACTTGTATCAGCTAACATATCTGTCACAAATATTTTTGAAAACTGACCCAAATTACTAAATACCCTTGCTGTGATGGAATACTTGAAAGGATCAAATTATTAATTTATAATACCTCATTTGCATGCACCGTGTTTTTTATACATCATAAATCATAGGATAAAGCAAATGCAGATGTTATGGTAAAAACTATGCTATAGGTTATCTGGGCTTTCCCACCATTTTGGTGATTACTGTCTGCCCTAACAGTAGTAGGACTTATCCTGCCATAATTCATATTTGAATAATCCAAACCCCCTTTTTCCCTGCAGGCTTGTGCACTCTTTTAGCAATAAGCATTTAATAATAGTGAAACAAAACTGACTTTTAAAGAAAGTCACAGTTTTGTCCAGTAGGGGTCATCTATCATTCATTTTATTTCATGTACGCTGAAAATAACCATATTATAATTCAGTTGTGCCATGCTAATCATTTTTTGCTTTGGGCTTCTTTGAAATTGTCTACAATTCACGTTTCATAACTTGCTGTGAAAATATTAAGGTTTCTCTTGCAGCCAGAACAAATTGTTGTGATGCAGCTATTTCCAACCCAGTTTAAAATATTAAACAGTTTTGTATAATAAAAATGTGACAAAAGTGTAATAGGAGCATAATGAACAAAGTACTAAGTTAAATTCTACTATATGCGTGTATACAAAAGGGTATTCACAAAGAAATGTAATAAAACATTATGGATAAAAAAATATGAACATAACTATATTCTCAATCAGTTGCATTGTTTTCTCCCAATGCTGTGAAGTTCCTAACTTTGGTAACATTTCTTAAGCAGACCATGAACTATTAAAGAGCAAATTGTTGTAGTAATTAGAATTTGGTTTGCTGCTAAGTGCGATGGAATGTGAGTTTGCGCAGAGAAGGGAAAAGAGAATGCCACGCCATTAGTTAGAACAGTGGTTCCCAATCTGTGCGCCGCGGCTCCCTGGGGAGCCGCGGCACCA
>JAOYMU010000002.1:40478549-40490595 GCA_025802295.1 Psammodynastes pulverulentus
TTGAAGGGAGCCGCGGAAAAAACCGGAAGCAGGTAAGGGAGCCGCAACCCGAAAAAGTTTGGGAACCACTGAGTTAGAAAAAACATTTGAGTCCTAGGAAAGTGGAAAATGTGAGAAAGAAACTCAAAACAACTCCACCTTGATTGTGTTAGACATAAATTTAAATAGAAAGTTTGGGAACTTTTAAAGTTTCTGTTGTATTACATTAACTATGTTAAGGAACATCCCCAAATCTCTAGTGGCTCCTGTTTCCTGCGCTTGCTCACCACAAAAGACTGACACTAAGTGACAAAACTGCATAGGAATTAAACTGTGCAATGCTTTAGACTTTAGGTTATGTGAGTTGTTCGCATAGCTCCAGGCATCAACTTATTAGGCCGGAAAAGGCACATTTCATGTTTGGAGTTACTGACAAGTCCTATGTGTGTACCCCCAACATTTTCAACACCACTTTTTGCCTATGTATCCAAAACACTGCCTGGCACTAATATGTCTATCAGTTACTATACAGGTAGTTTTCCCTTAATGTCCACTTGTTCAGCAACTGCTTAAATTTACAACGGTGCTCAACAAGGAGTATTTATGGTGGGTCGACATAATTGTGGTCGTTGTAGCATCCCTACAGCCCCATGATTATAATACAAGCTTGCAGTCACAATGTTGCAGCATCTTGCAGTCACATGATTGTCATTGGTAACCTTCACAGCAAGCTTCCAACAGACAAAGTCAATAGAGAAGCTGGCAGGAGGTCGCAAATAGCAATCCTGTGATTCTGGACACTGTGACTGTGTGGGATTTGCCTAATGACAGCAGTTGGGACAGGACCGTTCTATGTGTGGTCATGTGATGTCACACCATATGACTGTTGCTTAGCAATGGAATTCCTGGTTTCAAGTATCCTCAGTAAGGGAAAACTATATCGACATAATTGCCATTCCTGAGAACTTGCAGTATATAACTGACTTGTAGAGTATCATCTAAAATCTTTCTCAACCCCACGTCTAGATTGCTAATGAAGTTATTGGGGAACTGAATCTGAAACCAGAAGAAGTCTTCCTTGCCCAAGGAACATTGAGGCCTGATCTCATTGAAAGTGCTTCAGTTATTGCTAGTGGCAAAGCAGAAGTCATCAAGACCCACCACAATGACACAGAACTCATCAGAAAGTTACGGGAAGAGGTAAATAGAACACCACACCTGACTTTTCACTTTTCTTGAGAAATAGTTTAGCACTGTAAACTCTGGTTAATTTTTCCCCTGACTGCTCATCTAGTAGTATTGAAGGTTTAAGGTTTTGCTAATTAAATCATTGTTTTTGCCTTTTAATAGTACTTTCACATAGGAAGAACTAAACTGCAATCCAAAATTTTGATATACTATGCAGCCCACAGAAAATGAGACTTTCTACTGTTCTAATAAATACACTAGCAATTTTAGATTCAATCTTACAAATAGAGTAAAATTTATTTTCTGCTTAATATAAATAAAATAAATATATTGTGCTGATTCTATGGAGTGTGACTCTAAATATATTAAATGCATATAGGTATATGCATATTGGTGTTAGAACGATAGAGTTCTTTGAATTACTTCACTAATATTTTTGCTTTTGCTGATATTGGGATTGTAGGTGCAAGATTGAAATGATAATCTTAATAGCAGTGATATATTAGAATTTTTTATTAAGTGCATGCTATGTAAAAATGAGTTCTCTAATATAAATCATGCTGTTTTCCCTTATAGGGAAAAGTAATAGAACCACTGAAAGATTTCCATAAGGATGAAGTAAGAGTGCTTGGGAGAGAGCTTGGTTTGCCTGAAGAACTAGTTTCAAGACATCCGTTCCCAGGTATAAAATTGATTAAATGTATACACACTTAGAATAATAGAACCTCTGATTCTAAGAAGTTCCAAAGGGCCATGTAGGTTCAAGTGGGAACCCATCTCTCTCTCTCTGTTTAAAAAACCTATTTTTTCCCCAAGCATCTACTGCATAAGCCACATTTTACAATTTATTTAGTTTTTTTTAATAGGTCTCTGTTTCTCTTTCCCTCTCCTAATTCCAGAGTTAACTTATAAGTGTAGAAAGAAAGTAAGCAAAACTACATGGAGAAAAATGGGGGGGGGGGGGCCGGAACGGGACGGGGACAACGACAACAAAGAACAGGACCAGAATACTGCAAAGGAGAAATAGGTATACAGCCCTCCACCTGTCTCATTTTAGTGGGCATTTCAGTCATGATAGGCATGTTCGTAAATTTGCAAACCCTTTGCTGAATTGCTTTCTGACAATGATGGTTACCATACTCTTAGTTGCTGTCACGTTACATTTCTGAAACATCTTCACATTGGTACAGATGATGATAAGAGTATTCCATTTTTGCCTTTTAGGTCCTGGCCTTGCCATTAGAGTAATATGTGCTGAAGAACCATACGTTTGCAAAGATTTCCCTGAAACTAATAACATTTTGAAAATCATAGCAGACTTTTCTGCAAGTGTTAAAAAGGTAATACTAGTTACTAATACAAAATGACAAAATAATACTAGATATAAATTCTTTTCTTTTTGTTTTTTTCATTTGCTTATGTTTGCTTATGTTATGCTAGCATTTGATTAAATTTTACAAGCAGCATCTCAAATAATTTAAGGCCTGATTGAAATATTTTCAGGCCATTTTCTTCTACCTCTTCTGGTATTTCCTAACTTTTTGCCCCAGGTTTTTATTTTTCTTTCTTATAGTTTTTGGTCTAGTTGTGTTACATTGGCTATAACTTTTTCTATTTAGTCATCACTACTTAAAGTAAAAAATACACAAAAAGAAGTCCCCTAACTGGATATGATTCCTAGAATCTATAAGCATATTGACACATCTTTCTAAATGTTGAAGTTGAATTACATTTTTAATGTGTCTATATCAATGACGTGCTAAACTAGCATAGCAATCCAAATTTCAACTTTCCCAACTGGCAGAAAGGCATAGTGCTGTATTTATTTATTTTATTTTATTTATTTGCTGCCTATCTTGTAATGAAATGACTCTGGGTGGTTTACAATACATGCATACAATACATTAATCCTTTGAAGGATTTTGATAGAACTTTAATCTTAAGAATTTCACGGAGCAGCGTCTAAAGAACCAACTAGAAATCACTTACTTGACAAATATGCTATATTCATAGGAACTCGTGATAACTGTATCTAATTGTTTCAAAGCGCGAAGCAGCTTTTATCTGTGCTGTTAGCATTTGTTCCTATTTTCAAAATAGCTCCCAGAGTGATAGCTCCCAGAGAGTATTCTTTATTTAAGAATATTAAAATTAATCCCTTCATCCTTTATACTATGATCCTTCATAACTTTTAAGTTCAACTGTTGTGTTTGCTAGAGATGCATAGCTAAGTAACCTTTTACAATATTAGAATTAACTCCTTTGTTGTCTAGCCTCACACTCTGCTACAGAGGGTCAAAGCATGTACACCTGAAGAAGACCAGGAGAAATTGATGGAGATCACAAGCCTGCATTCATTAAATGCCTTTTTGCTGCCAATCAAAACAGTGGGAGTCCAGGTTGGTGAAGTTGGGTCTGCGACAAAAATATATAAAAATAAGGAAAACAGCATTTGTTACAAGGGTTTTTAAAAATTCTAAATCAAATCTCATCAGGAAGGAGAAAAAAGTTGAAGAGTAACCATAAAATGAAAGAGAAGCCATTAAGCATAGTCAAGAAAAAAAAGAGTACAAAATGTCTAAAAGGTTACTTTTCAAAATCGGGGAATAGTGAATGTATGACATACAGTAGATTATCAAGCTGTTATAAATGTTGTCTGCCAGCCAGCCAGCCACTCATGTCAGGCATTGGTAGAAGAGATAGATGTCTTGAGTCATATAGATCAGTTCTTCTCTGCCACAGATAGAAACATTTTTTTCTGTTTTAAGAGAGAGATACAGAACTTGGCAGAATTCTACCAAGTTGTGTATCTGTGAACCAAGGCACAGGAATACTATTGATCTCCATAGCCTCTGTTTGAAAGGAAAGACCAACTCTATGAAACCCCCCTTCCTGGAAATCTGGATAGCCTCAACCAGAGGTCTTTTGTAAGGCTCTGAGCAACTGGATTTTTCTCCAGATATTCAGACCAGAAGGTTAGGTGACATCTGCTCGTGTTTGTGTGTGTGTGTGTGTATGTGTATGTGTAGTGATTGGGGTGCTTACTGTTTTAACCTTGCGTACCATAGGTTTCCCATTGTGATTTTTGTTTTCAGTTTTATGTGGTTTTCAGAATCACTTTTGTGAGATAAGCACCATTCATTTCATTAAATATATAAAGAGGAACTTTCTCTTTATAATTTGGTCTGTAGAAATAAATGAAACATTTAGCCAGGGATTTGTACTAGGCCTTTTTTTATTTCTATGTTGTGCTGAAGCCTTATTTTTTTTTAAGTTAAAACATTGTTTTGAATTTCAACTCTTGTCAATCCTATGTTCATGAAGTTATATTTTTATACAGTCTTACCACTTGTAATATTAATTTTGAAATATATCGTTTATCTCCCTGGAAATTGTGGAAGAGAGCAATTACCACTGTAATCTTATGGTCTATATTAGAGCATTCTATTTTTTAAAATTCTTTTTTAGATGTGGATTATGATCTGGGCATCTCTGTAATTATATCCTTCAGCATTGAATATTTCAATTTGATGATCAGGAGGGCTTCTGGAACAGGACAGTGGAAAATTCCAGTTTTCCATCCTATCATTACCCATTGTGCAATACACAACTTTTATTAAGAGCTGTCCTTCATTAAGACTCGAGGAGCCCAGATTTTTCCTGCCTTCCATTTGTGTGAAAACTTCTAACTTCAGACTTTCTAGCCAACATGACTGAATTGCAGAAATTATCCCATCTAGTGTAATACATTGCCTTTCTTACTGCAGCTGAACGTAATGCATCTGTCTCTACAAGCAAGGAATATTTTTGCAGCTTAGGACAACATCTTACAGTTATTACTTTAATTGTCAAGAACCAGGCCCTATAGGGCTGTGGCATTAAGATGTTGCCTAAGAAAGGGATAATTAGAATTTTTGACCTGCTTTTTCCTCTTTTTTCCAGGTTTGAGGGCTTTTAAAATGTGTTTTGTAGGTGCATTAATTCTATTAGAGGCTTCACACTTGAAATCAATTAAATAATTTTCTACTGAAAATCAAGAAATGATGTACCATTGTTCAGGTGTTTGCCTTCACATTTCAAGAGTGTGAACTTGGCTGTAAAAAGTGGCTGAGCTGCATATCCAACAGGTAACTACCATATCTACTCGCAGATAAGCTGAGATTTTAAGGTACCAAAATACAGCCCCAAAATTGGGCTTGACTTATCTGGGGATGGGCTTATCCACGAGTATATAAGGTAATACTTTTTTAAAGAACCTGTGTATCCTATATATAGTCATGTATAGACCCATCTCCAGATAAGCCGACTCTTGAAGTTTTAATCAAACTACTCTAAGAAATGTGCACAACCCATGGATAGATTATTTGTGAACATTAAAAAATATGAGGATTTTGAGGGCAGGCTTGATTATGGATGGTGCATTTTTGATGGTATTTTGGATAAAAATTCAAGAGTCAGCTTATTTAGGGACAGGCTTATGTGAGAGAATCTATAGCATTATCCAAGCACTTCTTTGGTTTGAGTTATTGATTCCAGTACATATTGTTTTACATGCTTAAATATTGTGTTCTTGTGTTGCTACTTCATAGGGTGATGGTCGTTCTTATAGCTATGTATGTGGAATTTCCAGTAAAGGTGCTCCACCTTGGGAGTCCCTTATGTTCCTAGCCAGACTCATACCACGGATGTGTCACAACATAAATCGGTAATATGCCCATCAATACATAGATCTTTACTACTTTATAATTTAGCTGCTGGTTAGTAATTCACTATGTGTCACTGGGGAAAAATTTATGTGTAAGAAACTGAGAAAAATACTAGAAAAATTCTTTACTTTTCCTATATGTCTTTTAAAATATTGATAACTGGAAGAGTTGAAAGCTTAGCTCCTGATTTATAATATAATTCCAATTCTCAATCCACAGACTGGGTTTTTTTTTTTTTGCTAATTTGACAAGGGAATTATCCAAACTTCTTGATGCTTTATTGCATTATTGTAATTTTATGTTTTATAGGTGTAGATCATGTAATTGTTAGTAATGGAAGAGATATTATTTTTATATTTTACAATATAAATGTATCACTTCTGGTATGCAAAAAACTTAACAAAGACTAATCCTGTGAATTGGGGGCATGGTTGTGTTTTTAGCAGTTTTAAAGTGAGACAGGAAAGAAGCATAAATTACTTCCTTTCTGAAAGCAAGTCTGTATTTTCGAAATGAGATATAAAAATACATGGGCTTTTATTGAAAACATGTCTCTTTGATTTACTGGAGCTGCAGACAAGCTTTGCATGATTAATGGTTTGGAACTACATGTAACCTTAAAAAAATATATCACAACTTTTAGATACATTGTTTAAACAAAGATATATTTAGCCAATTCTGTGCATTATTGATTAATATAGGGATAGGCAACATAATGTCATCAGGTATCACCATTTCCTTAGACCCTTTATTTAGCACATTATGCTCAGCAGGTTCCCTATTGCCTGTGACTTTTAAAAAGTATTTTAATTTAAAATGTGTTCAAACACCCACAGGCTATCTGTCTATCAATCTGGCATGCTGTAGAGTAAATCACCAACTTCTGACCATCATATTTATTTACTGGTGTCTTTGGCCCAGAAGGCATAATGGCTTAGAAGCTAGGGTTGTTGACCTGAAGGTCAGCAGTTTGAGATCCAAACACCACATATCTGAGTACGATCCCGTTTTTGTCCCAGCTCCTTCCAATCTAGCAGTTCCAAAGCATGCAAATCCAAGTAGATAAATAGGCATCATTTTGGTGGGAAGGTAATAGCATTCTCTGTGCCTTGGCATATAATCATGCCAGCCACATGATCAAAGAAGCATCCAGACAACGCTGACTCTCTCTTGACTAGGAAATGAGTGCCACTCCAGACACTGGACAAGGGAAACCTTTGCCTTTTTAAAAACAACTTTGGCACACAAAGATTCACAAATCTATGAACAGGCAGATTTCCCAAAGCATTTTGAGATTATATCTCGCACATATTGAGAAAAATCCAAAAGTACCTCCTACCCCCAAAGGTTGCCTACCTCCAGCAAACACAGAGAGCGCTTTGTCTAATAGATTTTTCTCTCCTTCTCCTTAGGGTTGTCTATGTGTTTGGGCCACCAGTCAAAGAACCTCCCACTGATGTTACTCCCACTTTCTTGACGACGGGAGTTCTCAGCACATTGCGGCAGGCTGATTTCGAGGCTCATAATATTCTCAGGGAATCTGGTTAGTGTGATAGCTTTCTTTTGTGTGGTGCTTTGCATTTGCAAATCTGTCCCAGCAAATATTTTATGAAAGCTTAATAGAATAGAGAGTCTTAACTCCTTTATTGTTGTAAAGTGGCTGTGAGTATTGAAACAGACAATAAAGAAATTGATATTTGCTTTGCAGGATCTCTGCAACAAAAAGTAGGTATTCCATTAGTCCTGCCTTAAGTTTGCTTTTCATGTTGACCCCATTATGTCTGCTTAATAGTATGTTTTTTGTATAAGCCAATATAAATATTGTTGAATCAAACCCTACTCTTGGTAACTTCCCAGACAGATCAATGTAGTGTTCACAGCAAGAATTTTTATATTATCTTCTAGGCATTTTATTGCACATCATTTCCCAATTCTAGCTCACAAATCTGGAAATTTCTGATGGGTTCACATCCAAGTATCAATTAGTTCCAGATCAGTCCAGATCAGCTATGTGCTGCCTTCTAGCCAATACATACTTTCTTGATTTTTGTTCCTTTATTCAAGGTTATTCTGGAAAAATCAGCCAGATGCCAATCATCTTAACACCATTGCATTTTGACCGAGATCCCCTGCAGAAACAGCCATCCTGTCAAAGATCAGTGGTTATTCGAACGTTCATTACAAGTGATTTCATGACTGGCATTGCAGCGACTCCTGGCAATGAGATACCAGAAGAGGTAAATGCCATTTAGAAAATGAACGTTGCCTTTGATTTTCTTTGTTAGAATAGAAAGTAACTTATTCCTTTGTTTTTAAATGTATAACAATATTTACTTACTTATTTACTATTTATTCATTCAATTTATTTAGTCAAACATCTCAAACTAGTGGCTCTGGGCAGCAAACAATCATAAAACAGATAAGTTAAAACACCATACAAAAATAAATGAAATACAAATAGCACCCAAGATATATTAGAATATATCACTTTCGACATAACCAGAAAATGGGACCCTTCAAATATTAAAGTCCCCAGGCCTAGTCACAAACCCAGGTCTTCAAGGCCTTCCAAAAGGCCCTCAGGATCTGGGCCATCCTAATCTCTGGAGGGTGAATGTTCCAGAGGACAGGCCCTATGGCAGAGACATCTCTTAATCTCCTCTACTGACATTCCTTGGCTGATGTACCCATCCTGTTGGATCAAATTGGAAGGGTAGCAACAAGTGATTGAAGACCGTCCCTCAGGTAGCTTAGTCCCAAGCGTTGAAGGGCTTTAAAGGTGTCAACCAGCTCCCTGAATTGCTGCTAGAAAAACACTGATAACCAGTGCGGTCCTGAAGCAGTGTTGTTATCTGTGCTGACACCTTTTACAATCCATGCAGCTGCATTCTATACCAGCTGAAGCTTCCACGTGCTCTTCAAAAGCAGCCCCATTGCAGAATTCCAGATGGAAGGTTATGAGAGTATGAATTACAGTCAGCAGAGCCTCCTGGTCCTGGTATGGGTGCAACTGAGGTACAAGTCATAGGTGCATAAAGGCCCTTTTAGCCACAGTTACCATCTGCAAAGAATGAAACACAAATCTCACATGAAGGAAAAACCAGCGTTAGATGCCCGTTTTCCTCAGCAAGCCATTTGCCCTTTTGCAGATTAATACATTATAAAAGGAAAAACGGACATCTTGGCTCCTTCCATTCTGTTCTGGAAGATGAGGCAGAACATTTGAATTAATTGATTCCGTACTAATCGGCCATCCTATTTGGTCTCCCTCTTTTCTCTCGCATCCCTTCTTCCAGCTGGGGACACGTTGTCATTAATGTCCTTTGACGTCTCTTTCTTGCTGGCTGTTTAAACATAGGTTGTGTTGAAGATGGTGACCGAGATTAAGAAGATTCCTGGCATCTCCCGGGTGATGTATGACTTGACTTCGAAGCCCCCAGGAACGACAGAATGGGAGTAATGACTTTCCTCCCCTTTGAAAGTACTGTATGCAGTTTTAAATTATATCAGAAACCATTCCCAGTGTTGACATGCAGTACTGTGAAAAGAGTGACTGGAGCGGCTGGTACATCTTATGTGATTACTGTTTTCTCTCCTGGAACATAATCTGCAAATTAAGAGTGCTGATGAGGGTGGGGGAAGTCAGCTCAATGGGGCTGAGGACATGTACGGGTAAATAATTTACGGCAGCATTGCCTACGTGCAGAAAGAATCATATTGCTTTGCCTTTTTTGTCTTACAGCCTCTTCCTGTTTTTTGTGTATTTACTGTTAAATGTCATTTCAATGTCTCTTTTTTTTTGTATACTGTGTAAAAAGAGACGATTTATTTACATTCACCGACCCCATTGTTAGAAGCTATTAATAATGTAAAATGAAAAAAAGTGACCAACTGCTTTTGAAACAGATTTATTATAAATAAATATTTTGCCAAATGGAGTAGTGAGTATTGTTGAATTGTAGATTAATGTATATTTATTTTCTGTAAATTGTAGTACCTGTTCCATATCGTTTGGCATTTTAAGGTCATGGCAATAAGTGTTGATGTATTCAAGAAATATATCCAAATAAGAACTATATTCTACCCCACCCCACCATCCCCATTCCCCACTTTTTAATATTTTCAAAACAAATAACTTTTTAAGGATGTTAAATCATATGTCTTCCCGCACTACGTAGTTACTATCGATATTTAATATACATTAAATCAGCTAATCGGCTACAAGAGAAACATACATGAATTATCTATAAAAATTGAAAACTTGGGGAAAAGCAGAGTGACATTTGTCACAGCAGCTATCAAAATTGCTGGGTTTGCTCTTGTTCTCTTTTTTACACTTTTATTTTAGTCAAATCTTTTGGCTTTCTGTTTATGTGAGACTTCCTCTTACAAGCAGGGAAATGCTGTGTTTCAAATACTTTTACCAAGCTGTGTTTAAATATTAGCTTGATTTCTATATGGTTTGTATTTAGAACCATCTTGGTAAACTTGGGAATGAATGAGTTGTTTTATTAACACCATTTGATGATGGTTACCACTAAGTTAAAAAGGTGAATATAGTTTACATCCAGTGTATTGAGCCTGAATCAAAATAAAACTCTTTCATTAGTATTTTGTTTGGGAAACTAGAACAGAGGAAATACCAAGTTATGAGTTGACTTCTACGCGCTGTGCCATAGCTTTTGTGACTCATTCTGGATACCTCCCAGTGCATTTCAAATCAATACAGACTATGAGATTTTGCCTAAAACAATGCAGAACAAAGTAATATTGAAAGAATGATGCTGGCCACATACTCGCAATGACCTATTGATTTATTCTATTGGATTTAAAGCACTTGGATAAATTGCAGGACTTCCCTTGCTGTACCAGCTAGTTTACTGTGCCACACAATTATTTACAATTTCTTCAAGGTTGTTCCCATGGAGATCTTGTAGTGACAGTACAAAGAGTAGCAGCAGTGTTCATAATGTCCAATCCACCTACAATCCATGATCTGTATCCAAATTATTCTCTAGGAAAAGTTCTGAGTAAATGTCATATCTGTAGCATCTTTTGAGTAAAAACAACTTCATTCCCTGTCTTGGGTGGGGAATAGAAATTCAGAAATGATTCAAGTTCAAGGGATATTTACAGATCTATTTGTGTGTCTTTATATTTGGGGCTTGGACAGCAAAATTTTGACTGTTTTCAATGTTTGTTTTAAGCTGGCTTAAAATTAAGACTTATCTTAATTAAAGTATAGCCTGGGAAAAAGAAGCTTAGTTACTGTCAGATGAGTCAGAGTTTTACCTTAAATAATGAAGTTTGCAGTTGGAGTTAAAATGTTTTTGTTTTCATATTCATTTACTATAAACATGCACACATTGTCAAATTCTGTGGGTTTTAGATTAGTAAATTTATTAAGTTTTGTTAAGATAACAATGGATTTATTCTTAAACTGGATACATGAATAAAATGGAGTTTGGAAACAAGGAATATTATACTAGAGAAAAAATAAACACATGTGCATAAGTAATTTGTTTAAATGAAGACATCAGTGTTGTACAGAAAAGGGACTCTTTGTGCATAACTAGTATAATACAGAAAATTATTCCTTTCTCTTAAACCCATACTGGGATTCAGTTTATTCTGGCAATGGAATGTGGAGTACACTTAAATGGCCAGGCTTCCAATTCTTGAATGTATTTCATAGTATTGATTGCCGTAATCAAAAGCAGCTGCAGAAAACAGGCTTGTGGTCCAGGAGGGAATGTGTAACCTGTAGCTTATGAATGCAGATGCCCTTGCTAGATTTGTTTGCCCTCTGGTCTTCAGTAAGACATGTCAACTGTTTTCAAAGGCAATTGTGTAGGGAATTATTCCTAAAACGCTCAGTTAAAAAAAAATCTGTAAATGATAAAAGTACTGTCAGCCTTAATTTTTATCCTCAAATAAAAGTGAACCCATTTGGATACTTCTGTGATTTATTTTCTGTCATCATTCTTTATGATGCATTCTTTTTTCCTTGTGTTATTTCATTCTAAATCAGATTTTGGACATGCTGGTAGAAGTATTGAAAGTTGTGGTTTCAACTTATTTTAAAAGAAGGGCTCATCTGAATAAGGTACTAATGGATGGAAACATTAGTCTAGCTCAAGAGTCTTCGAACTTGGCAAGTTTAAGACTCGTGG
>JAOYMU010000002.1:40561957-40576821 GCA_025802295.1 Psammodynastes pulverulentus
CCTCCCCTCCCCTCCCTTTCCCTTGCAATGTATGAATGTTATTACTTTGCTCTGCAAAGCTAAATTGCCAGTTCTTCTTTGCTACACAGTTTTCTTGATCCTGCAGAGGAAGGTAGGAATGAAAGAGCATCGTGTTCTCTATTGCTGTAATTATTATAGCATCAGAGCAACAATGGAACCCTCAGGGGGAAAGAAACAAAGACCAACACTGCAGCACTGTCAAAGGAGATAATGGGGAAAAGAGGATGAAGGCATCCATGGGTGCAAACATCTCAGCAAGGAGAGGAGGAATAATCCCTATAAGGAAAGGGAAAGCACTGGACCAATCCCCAGAAGAAAAAGCTAGAGAGGTTTGCCTTTCTTGCATGGATGGGAAGCAGGAGTGGGCTGCTGGGGGTTTGCAGGGATTCAGGAGAACCTCTAGCTAAGATTCTGTGCAGTTTGGAGAACCTCCAAATCCCACTCCTGGCTGGCCCCATATCTCCCTCCCTTCCCCTCCCAGGAGTCCCCACACAGCCCATTTTGGATGCAGGTAAGTGCAGGGCATGTGTGGAGGCTCGAGGGTGGGTGAAAAATGGGCCTACCAGAAATTTTGGGAGGCCGGAAATGGGCCCCTTTCCGGCCTCCAGAGGGTCTCCGGGGCCGTTTTTGCCCTCCCAGAGGCTCAAGAAAAGGCTCTGGAGCCCGGAGAGGGCAAAAATGTCCCCCCTAACTGTGGTGCAGGAGGCCAACTAGGCCATGCTCACCATGGCCACGCCCACCAGCAACCGGACAGAGAACCTCTTACTAAAATTTTTGAAGCCCACCCTGATGGGAAGGGCAAAAGGCAGAAGAACAACTAATCAGATCTTGTGGTGGGTATAGTCTTCACTGAGTATCAGACTGACCAGTTGCCAACCAACTGAAATCCAGACTGGGATTTCTGAAATTATCTTGAGAGAAGCATGTAGAGACAGGGAACTTAAGGTGCCCTAAGTTTCTGGACACATGCAAGATATTATTGGTCTGCCCATAACCTGTTCAAACCTATTCAAAGAGGCCTAAAAATATAAAAACCACAACATAGATTTTAATGAATACTCAGACATAAAAATAAAGCTGAAATTGCAATTTCTAAGTAAAATATTTACCTATACTTTAGGTTTGAAGCTAATGTCCTTTTTTTCCTTGTCCCCATGGAGTTGTCCCCACTCCTTGGAGATATTTTCTATTTCATCAGAGGCAGAAAAGGTTTCTTCCTTCTCCGCAACTTTCGTACATGCCTTTTGCTCTTTTCCTTCTGGAGTTTCAGACTGCCCTAGTTTGAAAAAGAGAAAAGCTGTTCCTCTCAGAAGTCTGGGGGAAGTACAGTGACTCTTTTTGCTTATGCTGAAGTATCTTATCTTCTTTAGTTTCAACAAACAAATGTGGACTCTGCAGAGTATGGAATATGCAGTTGACAATTTAGAGTCCTCTGAATCAATGCAAGTTAACTTCACAGCAACATTATTTAAAAATAGTAAACTAGCAGAACAGGAAAAGATATAGGCTACAAACACCTTCCTCCTCACTTGATATTTTTTGCAGGAAGAAATGCCCACAAACCACTTATGTATCCCCCATTAGGGATATAATCCCTTCAATTTCACTTTAGGATTTGAACACGGAAACTACACTTTTATCTTCTCAGCTTCTCACCTTCCCTTAGTGAAGGAATGTTAGCTCCAAGAGTTCCCAGCCAATAAAAGATAGTCCTTGACTTATGATTGCAATTGTGCCCAAAATTTATGTTATGTTAAGTGAGATGTGCCTTATTTTATGACCTGTTTGTTAAGTAAATCATTGCAGTCATTAAGCGAATCTGGCTCTCCCCTTTGACTTTGACTGTAGTAAGCCAATTGGGAAGGCTACAAATAGTGACCAAACGATCCTGGAACAGTGCAACTATCATAAATACATGCTCATTGCCAAGCACCAAATTTTGATCATGTGACCATGGGGAAGTGCAATGGTCCTAAGTGTGAAAAACGGTCATACATCACTTTTTTCAGTGCCACTATAACTTTGAATGGTCACCAAATGAAGTGTTGTAAGTCAAGGACTACCCATATCTCGGTAGGAGCTGCAGATACAAAAGACTGCTTGCATATTGGACAAGGCTACCTTAGAGAATGAAAAATGGGAAAAATCCACCTAGAAATTACTCCACAAGTGACAACATGTCAGTCCTATCATTTTACAGACAAGAAGGCTGCTGAGTACCGTTTCTATGTAAGATATTTTTGCATGTTACATAGAAAGATATGAAAGTAATACTTTTGGAATATTTCCCTTTGGACTGTCATCGTATTACAAATTCCTATTTTCCAGATTTAGTTACTGTTTCTGATTGCTTTAACACCTAAGAACAAAACAAACAGTAATCTCATATTCTGGCCAGAAGAGGGCAATATATTTTAAGTCCTTAGGAACACCTATATTTGCAACCATCTTAATTGCAAGACTGTTAGGCATCTGAAATAGGTAACATTTTTATGTGCCTATGGAATTCTGTTGGCTGCCTGCAAGTTTCCAATTTCACTTGACTTAAAAACAAACAAACAAATAAAAGCATATTTATTTTTCCAATTTCCAATTTCATTTGACTTAAAAACAAATGAACAAAAAATAAAAGCATATTTGTTTGTTTAATCATTTATTTAAAAGAATGAACCAGAAGCTGGCATGAGTTTCTATTTGTGGTCTCTATATCAAAATATATTTAACCCTACAGAAAATGAAAAAAAGCTCATTGCATTTTAACAGTACTGTTACTGGGGTTTTTTTGTCCAGAAAAAAATGACCAAGGGAAATTATAACTTTATAAAAACAAGTAAAGGCTGAAGGAGATCAATCTTATCAATTTGCATTCTGGCAAGGATATTTTGTAGTTGTGCCTGCTCAGTACATCAGCCATTTTGTAACTAGGAACAGTTCAATTATAGCCATGTTCTCAAATTTTCAAATGGGCTTGTGTAATAGATAATTAATAGACATGTGTTAGTTTGCAGCAAAAATGGGATTTCCCTTTAAAAAGAAAGGTAAATAGGTGGGTATGCATAAGGACTGGTACAAAATAATAATAAGTGGCCTGAAACACAGCTATTTCTGGATTTCCTTCTTGGTACGTTAAACTATATTTCTTCCCTCCCTTACGCCTGCTAATTCCTGACCTTGGACATTTCATAACAGATGGTAGGATAATAATGGGAACCAATGGGTATACCCAGCTGCCAAGAATAATATGCAGGATAAGAACCAGCTCATAATTTTCAGTCTACTTCACAACAAATACCTTTGGCAAGGTATTTTTTAGATAAAGTAGTTCTTGCTATTTTCATTCTCCTTGTCAAAACAAGCACATAGAGATCCGGTTAGAGCAAGGCTGGGCTGGATGCATCATGAGCTGGCCATACCCATGCCCAGTTTAAAGAAGGGGGGGGGGAATTCCCAATACGTTCCGTGATGCATCCGTGATGATGTGAGTTTGATACCCCTGGGTTAGAGAGTAGCACTTTTGAGTCACATGACTGATTACAATATATGTTTGAATCATATTCTCACTGTTATTATAGGTAGTCCTTGACTAACAGCCATTCATTTAGTGATAGTTTGAAGTCACAATGGCTCTGAGGAAGTGACTTAGGACTGATCCTCACCCTTACGACCATCATGACATTCTCATGATCATGTGATCAAAATTCGTGCACTTGACAACTGGCATATATTTTCAAAGGCTGCAGTAGCCCAGGGTCCTGTGATCCCCATTTTAACCTTCCCAACTTCTGGTAAAGGAAGTTAATGGGGAAAACTAGGTTTGTTTAATGAATGTGTGATTAACTTAACAACCAAAGAATGTGGCAAAAAGGTGATTAAATCATGCGAGACTCACTTAACAACCACCTTGCTTAGCAACAAAAATTTAACTCCCAATTGTGGTTGTGGATCTGTAGGTTGCAGGTTGTCATTCCATCACTTAACTGAAAAAGTACAGTATAACTGTCTTTTACTGAAAATGGTACCAAGGTGGTATTGGGAGAAATGCCCATCTGGTTCAGTTCCAAGTGGGAAGAAAGACACCAGAAACATGGAGTCTGGTTGGAAAGATGGTTTAATGAAGAACCATCAAGCACATGGTTCTGGTGCAGCTGACCACATGGAGTGGAGAGTGAGGGTTATTTATACCCTCTCTTGGGCCTTGCCCTTGAACTTCCTCTTCCTGTGGCAAGGGCATGTTTTCTATTGGTTGCTGTCAGACTCCCATGGGACTATGCAGAGGTCATAGCTGATTTTTTAGGTTATCTGAGTCAAGCTTGATACAATAGGTTGTGCTGATACAATGAAGGGGCTTTGTTGTGTAGTTTCTATTGTGCCTGAATGGCTTTGGCCTGAAAGATAATCCCATCATCCTGAATGTCTTTTGTTTTGCAGATAGGCTGGCCCAGTTCTTCTCAAGGGGCACCAAATATTTGCTGGGGGTGGGGGGCTGAAGCTCTGAGTTTCTATTTTTAGAAACATGTTTCTTCTTTAGGGAAAATATAATATTCTGCCTTTTTAAAATTCCCTAAAATATTTCATTCTTCTAAGAGGAGCGAGTGCTAACTTTCTACAGTGGGGACATTAGATGGAATTGCTATAGCACTACAATGCTCTCTGAGCTACTATTTTACAGATTTTAATAATGATAGCAAAGTATGTGATTATCTGGGAAATGAACCCAATGAATTTAATATTCAGTGTTAATAATAAGCTTTCAGTGAGAAAATATTTTCAGGTATTTTCATTTTGTTTTATTTATTGCCTAAGCAGATGGCCTGTACCATATTTATTCTGTGACTTAATTTCTACTCTGCTGATATGAGATCCTGGAAAAGCATATAAAATAATAATGTTATTGGTGAAACTTTTAAGAATCAATTATGCATATCTTTTTTTTATTCCACAAGAAATGGGACTGAGTTCTATGATAGCATTTTCATAATTCATTGCTAATTTATAAAACTGTTTATAAAAACATCTATCTAACAATTAAATTCTTTTATTATTTTGCCTTGTATCTAATATAGCTGTAATATAGATCATTACAAGAGAAAATCATTACAAAAGAAAAAAAGGCTTCAGACTGTTGAAGTAATGTTTATGTATTACAATCAATTATATATTCTATTTATATTGCATTTTTATTGGTTATCAATTTGTTGAAGTTATGCTTTTAATTTGGTTTAAACATCTGGTGCTCTTTAAACTGTAATATATCAGATGGGAAATAACAAAAGACAGAGTCTGATATTCCCCAGATGTAACAAATTGGGTTTTAATTTTTAGGGTAGACTTTGTTATTCATATTATATTCCGTATGCAATTGCAATCTGAATTAAACTGCAGATAACAAGAAATTGAGCTTCTTGAAATTGGGAGATTAGAGCCCTTAAAAATTATCAAATATTATCATTAAAGTTACAAGGGGAAGAAGAAATTAGAATATTTTCTAAAAATGGAATCGAAATAACAAAGCAATGGAGCACTCATTCTTCTGCATCTTCAAAGCTGAGGAAATGGTTGGTCTCACTTCCTAATAACTTCTATAACCCAATGCTTATAGTTTCATTTCTAAAGAATGAGAAGATGTTGTTTTGCCTGATCTTATTTTGTAGAGCCTGCTAAGGATCTCTGCTTTGCTTTAACTTGATGCCGATCATTGTCATAATAGGTCATCTTCAAACACTTTGTCCTCTAGGTGCTTCTTAACTTCAGGATCTCAGAAAGCTTTCACTTGAGTGTAACATTTTGCACATTTGCAACTTCTTTCAGCATGTCTGTTATGCTCTTGCTCAGCCATATAAATACCATATGCATAGAATAGCCCAAAGCACACATTCTGTTAGAGAGAAGTTCCCTTAGGATGGGCTCCAGTACGAGTCCAAAAGCTCAGAAGACTAAGCCTCTGGTCCTGGTGACTAATCCAGATTGGATGCTTAATATAAGTCTTTGTTGGAAGAGGTGTCTTGCAAAAACTTTATTTAAATATGTTTTTGCTTATATACTGGTTAAAAAAATCTTGAAGTGGTTGGCAAGAAAAACTCATCAATGAATAAAAATTCATTAAAACATGCAAATTAATAAAATAAGGAATTCTGCAACAAAGAGAAAAAAGTAACACCAATTTATAAAGTTTAGCCTATCCAATTAAATATCGTTGAAACCAAGCCAAGACTCTTTATTTTTCAGTGTTGAAATTATATTTCAATTCTAAGACGCCTACTATTTTTCCTTGGTTACCTTATGCACATTTTTCCTCCTGTTGGCTCCCTTACAGCTTATGATGGTGATCTATATTCTGCCTGTTGCAATTTTAATCAGTTTCAATCTGTCTGTCAGTTCAGACATAGAGCCCAGTACTGGGAGTGCTGATTATCTATCCTAAAACACCTCTAGTGCAAACATTGCTGCAGTAGAGAAGAACAATGAAAAACAGTTTGGTCTCAAGCACTGTTAATTACAAGGACGTGGCATGCTGTTGCTGTGCAAACTGCCTGAAAAGGGGGAATGAAAGAGAGAATTGCCTTGGACCCCTAATCTCTTCAGAATAGCCGCAAGGGCATAACAGAGAGCATCTGTTGTAAGCAGCTAACAGAGATACTACAAAAGATACTATGTTAATAGAGCCATATTCTAGTCTATCTGAATAACATTTTACATAGGCAAGTATTGTGGTCTCAACTTGCAAAACAGAGCTTTTGTATTTTATAAATTTTTCCACCTGAGCTGTGCATTTATTTTTCTATAGTATACCTATGTTATCAATAGTAAAACTGGATTAGAGGGCACTTTTTATATTTTTCACCTGAATTTCCTGAAAATCTTTTCCTTTTAATGCAACTGGCCGTTCCTTTTTTGCTGCTGGTGCATAAATTTCCCTGATGCATGCTTTTAAGGTGCACACAAGTAAAAATCAGTTTTTTAAAAACATAACTATTAATCATTATGGCCTCTCTTTTTTTGCCATTTTTGCCAAATGTTTCAGAGGAAACAATAAACACGGACGAATTTTCTTGAATCTTATCATTGCTGCTGCTACAAAGTCCAAATAGAGAAAAATAGGTAGGAATAAACTGTAATAAAAAAACCAATATTGTAAGTACTATCATAGCCAATTGGCAGTATTAAATTTCAATGAGCATTGTGTTGAGCAAATGCAGGAACAAGACTGCACTGGCATGTACCATTTTTAGAACTGTGATTGCAGCTGTCACATGCTTCAGAGTTTGTGTAGTCCAGTTTTCTTTTTCAAATTCTCACAAGAGTGGAACAGTCTGCAGATCACTACCAATTCTTCCATGTAGAGATAAGGCAAAGCAGCATTGGTTGCTCAAAGCAGAATATCTTATTCTGCTGGAATATTATCATATATGGCAAAACACCTGTGTCAAATTTTGGTTGCTGCCATTGCCCATATCTCCCCGGGGACCCCATTGAAAAAGTGGGGCTGGGGAATTCTGGGAGTTGGAAGTCCACATACCTTCGAGCTATCAAGGTTGACAAACATTGGCTTAAAGTCAATGGTGGGATTCAAATAATTTAACAACCGGTTCTCTGCCCTAATGACCAGCTGGGTAAGCGTGGCTGGGTGATCGTGTGACTGGGTGGAGCTCAGGCGACAGTAAGTCAGGGCATACTGCCAAGAACCTTTAGCTGTCATATGGGTTAACCAAGAGGCAGTTTCTGTAAGTAGGGCAATAAAGATCAGGATAGAAACAACACCAGAATGTTTCCTTCCTGCCTTCCTTACAGGATTAGCCCTGTAAAGTGGGAAAAACAAAACAAAAGGAGATTTCTTCCAACAATCGGTTCTCCGAACTACTTAGAAAGTTAACAACCGGTTCTCATGAACAGGTGTGAACCTGCTGAATCCCACCACTGCTTAAAGTACCATGTTGGCTAATCATCAGGTTTTTGCTTTTTTCCATCCCCAAGCATGGAGCTATGGAATAACACATATTTTGGGGGGCACTTAGATTTCTTAGTTTCTTACTCCTGCATCTTGTGCCTCTCTGTCTCTTTTACTTTCCTTACATCACATCGGTTTCAGGTATCTCTTGCACTTCTACATTTTCCCATGTCCTTGATTCTGATACTCTATGGATCAGTATTATCAAAGAAGATCAGCACAAGAGAAATGCAACTCCCTTGTACAAGAACTTGGAGACAGATATATGTCACAGCTGCACAGAGTAGAAGACAGAAAGGGAGAACCAGGTCGAAATTTACTAATTTAAAGTACTTAGTTTCAGTACTTAGTTTGGGAAACAGGCCATTCTGGCACTCATCAGCATCACCCCTCCCTGTCCCATTCCAACCTGATTTCATGTAATACATAAGGTTGTACTTTTAGATATTACATACAGTATTGCAAGCATGACATATATTTCTTAATTTGGGTAATGCCACTGAGTAGTCAGTATGGTCTAATGGCCAAGAAAATAAGAGATTGTAACTTCTAGGTCTCCCTTAGCCATGAAAGCTAGTTATTCTCCAAAAGTTGAGATGTTTACCTTGACACATTGTCATTAGTCTAAAAATACCTTCCAACTGCCCTCAAGGAAATTAATAATCAGTAATTTTTTTTAAAATGAACTTTTTCCTCTCCATAATAGGTAGGAAAATGTGTGCATAATGTAGCAATAGTGTTAATTTTTTACTTAAATTATATGCAAAAGGTTATGCAATGCAAATATATAATTTTATGAAAAATCTCAGAATTAGGATGTTCTTATGGTACTTTATGTCCTATACAAATGTAGTAACTTATTTAAAGCCTTTGACCAATTTGAATGATCATTACATATTTTAATAGTGGGCTGATATTGATTAAAAGGAATGCTATTCAGGTCTTCTCTAAATATTACGGATCTTGCATGCAGTATTCTGAATAAGCATTTGAAGTAAGGAATGAAATGACTACCTTTGTTAGCCATACATCCTCCATTCCCAAGTCAGTTCATGCAAACACTAAAATATATGCCTCATACATTAGGCAGAAGTCCAGGAAATAATATAGAAAAACACTATTTGTTCCAGTTTGCAATCAAAGGGGAATGTGATCTTTTCAAATCATTTGAGAGAATTGAGAAATAGCATTATTCACAGTTGGATCTTCTGAGGCTGTGTGGGTATGCTTTTACTCAGGTGAAACCAATGCATATTCAGTCTGCGGAAGGGCAATTTCAAAAACTTAAATATCATAGAAAGGTTAGAAAGGATAGAGCAGATTATCTATTAAAAATGATATTTGAACATTTATTGGCGATTCAGTAAGGTTTTTATTACTATATTCGTCCCATCTTCGTAGTTATTTGTAGTTATTCTCAGTCCCCATTGCTAAAGCATCTGTTACCATGGTAAGAATTACCACTGTTCTAAAAGCAGCTGTTCTATACGAACATTAAGCAGCTTCTGTAGTTAAAAAGCCAAAATTGTTTTTTTTTAATGTAACTTTATTCAAGATCCTTAGGCCCAGTTCATACCTGCTAAAAATGCAGTGAAAGCCAGCATGGCATAATAGCAATAGCACTTAGATTTATGTACCGCTTCATAATGCTTTACAGGACTCCCAAGCCAATTTCAAGAATCAGCATATTGCCTCCAACAATAATCTGGGTCCTCATTTTATTGACCTCAGAAGGATGGAAGGCTGAGTCAAACCTGAGCCTGATTAGATTCAAACTGCTAAATTGCAGTCAGCTGGCAGTCAGCAGCACTGCACTCTAACCACTGCACCACCATGGCTCTTAATAGTTATGGGATGGAACTAGAACCAAGAAGATCTAAGTTTGTTCAAGTTTGAATTGGGCCCCAAGGCCTACAAGCATCCAATACAGTTCTCACAAAACAATTTTATTTTATTAAATTCTTTTGTACCAGTCAGTAGGTGGGCAGCTGCATTCTGTAAATGCAGCATTTGCACCATCTTCAAGAGTAACCCCTACCGAATTGTTAGAAGTCTAACTGCAAGATGACAAGGGCATGAATTAGTTTTTGGTCCCTTCTGAGCCAGAAAAGATAGCAATTGGTAGACTAGTTGAAACTGGCTGAAAGCTGGTTGGCCATAGTCTTGACCTGCTGTTCCAGGAGAACCCTACATTGTACACTTATTCCTTTACAGGTAATGGCACTTTGTCAAGAGCGATTGGTGAAGTGTTAATTGTTCCAGAATGCTTCTTGGTTTTAGCATGCATCATTGCACCAATCCACTTCCCTACATTGTTTGGTTACTGGGTCAAGACTTCCAGTTTGGCCTGAGACTACAGATATAAATTTTATTATTATTATATTGAAGTTTCCAGGAAAAGGACTAGATAATTAGTTTGCAGTTGTAATTTAACTATAGTCTCTAGAACCTTATCTAAGAAAGTATTGTTTAAGAGTGTTGGGTGGAATGGTGGCTTCTTGAAGTACATGTAGTCCTTGACTTATGACTGGTCACTTAGCAATCATTCAAAATTATAACAGAACCTCCCCCCCAAAGCTATTTATGATCCAATTTTGAAATGTTCTGACAACATTTGCACATTTGCTGATGCACACATTGTTATGGTGTGCAAGCCTATAACAAGTTGTATATCAGAAGCACCTGATAAACTGAGTTGCAGCTCATTAAAGCTTATCCCTTTTAATAAAATGTGTTAGTTGAAAAGGATCCTACCAGATTCCACCAATCAAGAATAACTTACTCCGGCTTGTGTTTTTGCCTATTTCACTTCTGATAGAACATCTTCTTTGAAAGCAAGAATAGAGTCATTCCCCCATGGACATGCATAAGCTTTCTTAGGTATGCATATGTTAGAAAACATGCAGATATGCAACATGCATGCACATACATATTTGAGTCCCTCTGGAAATTCAAAAAAATGCAAAAATCTGTGATCAGGCAACATGTTTATTAACCCAGGAAACAAAATCAATAAAAATATCACAAGATAGTACAGGAAGTCCTTGATTTAAGACCACAACTGAGGACAAAATTTTGGTTGCTAAGTGAGTTTTGCCCCACTTTATGAGCTTTGTTGCCAGTTTTGATAAGTTGCAGTTGATAAGTTAACCGCTTGTTAAGGGAATCTGGCTTCCTCATTCACTTTGCTTGTCAGAAGTTTGCAAAAGATGGTCACATGACCCCAGGACACTGCAATCGTCATAAATGTGAGTCAGTTGCAAACATCTGAATTTTGATCACATGACCCCTGGACACTGCAATGGTCATAAGTGTGAAAAATGGTCATAATCACTTTTTTCAATGCCGTTGTAACTTTGAACACTCACTAAGTGAACTGTTGTAAGTCAAGGACTACCTGTAATGGACACTTGGAATCTTAAGGACTCTTCATCAGATTGGTTGTTAAGAGAAGGGTAAAGTCAAAATAAAATTCTTTTTTAAGTTGAGCTCGACTTCTACTAACTTTGTGGATGTATCTATAAGTTTCTTGGCAACGAAATGCAAATAGTTTGACAATCTTTTTGGCCCCACAGAGTACTTTATACTCTGCATTTCTAGAGATTTGTATCTCCCATCCAAAGAGTAACTGGATCCAATTCTCCTTAGTTTCTTCATCCAGATAAAATCAGCTATGTGATGCCATCTGCTGAGAATAAATCGTAGGAGCAGATTTAAACAATAGCTTTTCTACCGCACTTAGATAGAAGCATATACCAAATCAAAATATGTAAAGTACTTATATACTGAGCCAAAAAGAAGAGGGATTACACAATGCCAATTTGTGTACATATTTTATGTCTATGGATCTGTATTCATTGGTGGTGACTGCCTGAACAAGTGAATAAAATGGCAACATTTTCAGAAAGGTTTTACCATTATTTTTCTCAGACTAGAGAGGAAATGACTGGCCCAAGATCACCTAGCAGGGTTTGCACCTAAGGCAAGACTAGAACTTTAATCACTACAGAAAGCTGTCTGTCCAAAATTACATTATGCCATAGGCCATAATATTCTTTTGTCAGCAGACTAAAATTGTTTTAAATCTTAAGCAAAAGTTTGATCTTTTTTTTATAAAAATGACTGAGCTATTTTAGCTCATTTATGTAATTGATAATTTTAATAGGGCTGGGAATTTTTTAGAAAAAAATTCAGTCTGCTTTTAGATATTATTAACTATTGTATTTTCATTGTTTTAATTTTCTCTTATCCTATTTATCATTTAAAAAACTGTCTTTTTTGTCAAGCAACTAATAATTCTTCTAAGAAAATCAGAATTGTAGGCTAGATTAAGAAGTGGGAAAAGGTATCCCCAAAGTATGTGATGCAAATCACTTCCAATTTGCTGCCAATGAAATTATACAGACCCTTGTAGGAAATCACCAAGTATTAGGAGGACATGAAAGAGATTTTACTTCAATACAGATTTTAACTCAAGTTGCAAACATTTATTAATGATGAACCACTTCAAGTTCACAAATGGGACAGAAAAATTAAAATTTGCTGAAGAAAAAATATTAAACAATTCTTAATATTTACCAAGGACTCATGGGTATTTACATCCAACTTCCTTATCAAAACTTACTTTTACATTGGCAGTCCAAGACTGTTTTATTCCAATTAAATTATTTGCCCTTCAAGTTTATTGTCACCTTGCCAACTGCCTCTTTTTTAATTGGAGATGCCTTGAAGTAAAGTTGGGATTGTCTGCAAATGAAAATATATTGCCCTGAAGCCATAGATCCTTCTAAACGTAGACATTTGATTTATACTGTCAGACTAAAGGTTCATTTAACCCAGTGGTACCAACATATACCTTATAGGCCATAAACTTCCCCATCAATATCATATGGCTTTGATGTAGTTTCCATGGCAGCAGTGGTTTTGTGTTGGGTACCAAAGTCCAAAAAGCAGATATGCTTATAGCATGGGCATGGTTAGGACTTTTATTTATTTATTTAGATCCAATTTTTATTACTTTTATAAATAACTCAAAGTGGCAAACATCCAAAACTTCTTCCATCTCTTTTCCCCACAACAACTTTGTGAAGTGGGTTGGTCTGCGAAAGAGTGACTGGTTCAAAATCACACAGCTAGTTTTTATGCCTAAAGTTGACAAGAATGTACAACCTCCTAGGTTCTAGAGCAGTATTTTAACCACTACATCAAACTGTTAAATTCCCTCTCATCTTCCTTCCCACCAAAGAACCAGGTATTCCTTAAGAATCTCCCTGGAGCAGTCTGGTCCAGGATTTCTTCAGCAAAGCATCCTTTCAGATTTTATTTTCCTCGCCCATTCCTTTTTTCTTCACCTTGCCCTTTTCCTGCCTAGAACCCAAACTACTCCAATAGTGAAACCTATCTATGTTGAGCTTCAGGGCTTCAAATGATTCTTTTGCCACTTGAGCAAAATAAATGACCATGGCCGCCTTTTCAAGATTGTTTGGCTCTTGGCCCACACTGAGATCATCCACAGGAATAAGTTCTTGGGATGCTCCAGCTGAATGAGATCCATAAACTGCTTGGGCATATTCCTGAAGATCTGCAGTTTCATCTTTAGTCATGTGTGAAAGCAGGCAAGAATATCTGTTTATCCACACACAATGTAGGCAGGCATATTTTAGCTCAATGTGTTGCACAAACGCAGCCGGTGCCGGTTAGTTTTCTGGACAACCCCGAAAATTGGGATGAGTAAATTGTTGTTTAAAGAAATGTGGCCAGCGCACTGCGGACACACAACCAAGGAGGCGCTCAAACTGCCACCCACCACAACTCTCGGCCGTCGTTGGAGTCAAACGCCAATTAACCCACTATTATTGGGTCTACCTGGCGACCCACGAGAGACGCTTCACGTCATCCCGTTCCCACACGAGTGTTCGGGCTTAAAGAGTTATTTTTCTTTTCGTGTAATTGGCGAAGTATGCCACGAGCTGAACTCCAAGCGACAGGCCGCCACGAGGTTTCGCGCGCTCCGACTATCAGTCGAGTCCGCGCCCTCCCGCTTTGTACCAACTTTTGGGATTAGCCTGGCTTTTACAGTAAACGGGCCGACTTCTCTCAAAAATCGTGTGAAGGGGGTCTCGGTCTTAGTCGCAACAACGCTTTTGCGCGAACGGGATGCTTAATCCCGGTGCGCCTCATAACGCGCGCAGGCTTTCTAGCACCCCAGCCTGCCCTGTGCGAGGGATTAACGAGTTAATTCGTCAGCGCGCAGCTGGATAGTTCTTTCTTTCTCCCCTCCCACAACACGTGCACACACACACACACACACAAAACAGAGGTTAGCGCGCATTCGCGTCCATTTGTTCTGTCCCTGCGCGTGTATGCAGAGCGAGGTGGGGGGCTCCGTTTCCGCGGTGTCGGCAGCCCCGCAAAGCGCCTCTCCAGCGTCTGCCGCGCACAAAGGGAGAAAAAAAAAACCCGCCGCCCTCGCGCGCTTTCCTGTACGCTTCCTTAAAAAAAGGGCGCGCGCTGCACGTCCCGCGACAGAACCGCATCGGAGCCTCCGGTGGGTGCAGAAACCCGGCTTCGCTTCCAGCCAGGGTTTAACCCCGCCGCTCGGGGGAACGTGGGGGATTCGGAGGAGGCGTGGCCTTCCGTTAGATGCCGACGGAGGCTAGAGGGACGTTGGTGGGAGCGGGGCGGGATTAAGCGGTGTCAAGACTCCTCTTGAGTTCTGCATGGACACGCTTTCGTGGTCCAGCAGGGCTTTCGCGATTCATCTTGCGGCGTGCCTTGCGCTGATTTGAGCCCTGCGTTAAGGCAAGAAGATTAGATGCCGCTGCTTTACCTTCCCTGGAAAGATGCAGGCGTGAGCTTTTTTTCCGAAGCGGGGGACCAAATGGAAGGTTTTTCTGTC
>JAOYMU010000002.1:40725104-40750002 GCA_025802295.1 Psammodynastes pulverulentus
GGCGAAATTAATCACCTGCATCCACTGCTCCATTTGTATCTGATTTCTTGAGGACTAGTATCTCCTTATGGAAATTCACTATACATGTTGTATTGAATATCACAGAGAATTACATGTTTAACATATACAATATGGCTTCTTTTTGTATAGCAAAATTCATGATAGGGAAGTGTTGCATATGGAACCTATTTTTAATGTCACTGTCAAAACAATGCAATCATCAGAAAAACATGTGTATATATGCCCATTTGTATTATTATCACATACAAGTTAAGTACCCAGATCCAAGGTAGACATTAGATTTTTATCAATAAATATTCTTGCATACATTGTTTGTATCATAGGCCAATCATAGTTATTAGACTAGAATTTAGCTGCCCATCATGAAATTGCTTAGTATAATATTTCAGATGCAGTTTTCAAAAAAAAATTAAGTATCTCAGTTTTTATTTTAAAACATTTGTGACATCTGAAAACTTAGTAATTCACCTCATTATAGTGGTCCATCAACTGACTTTTTTCAGGAAACAGAACTGAGAAAGAACACAACTGTATTCAATTTCTCATTTTCTCTGTCACACTTACAGTTTGCAGATGAAGCGTCACGTTAGTTTTTCTGGTATTGGAAAACTAGGAGCAGAATATTCTCTGCATAATTTATCGTCACTTTGTATTAGCTCAAATATGCCATTGGGTTATTACTGTGAAGATAAATTAAAGGAAACCTCATGTAAGATGTCAGAGAACAGACAGGATAAATATTCATCAAGAAAAAAACAACAGGATCATAGTTTGTCCCTTGCAATTGATCTCAAGATATATAACTACTTTGTTTTAGTGCCTAGGATATCATCTATATATAACTTGTCGTCCTCTAGTCCAACAGATGGTTCCACTGGGAATGACAAAGGTAATCAAATTATCTTCGGCCCAGATGGGACACTTGTCCTTATCAGACTTGTCTCAGATGACTCACTGTGGACAACCTGCTGCAGAACAACTTTCCATGGGAAAATTCAAGGTGGGATAACTCAAGAGAGGGACAACAGAGACTAGTGACTCGATGTTTTGGCTCACCTGAGCCTCGAGGACCTCTAACCTGAGAAGGTTCAGACCTAAAGCAAGACAAGCCCCATTGCAATTCACTTGTCCCTCTCTTGAGTTATCCCACATTTAATTGTCCCATGGTGAGTTGGGTGGGGAGTGGTGTGGTAGCCTAGAGATGGAGCTTTCACCTCACAATCAGGAGGCTGTGAGTTTCATCTTAGGTAGAGCCAGATATTTCTCTCTCTGGACACATTGAAAATATATCTGCTGAATATAACTCCGCATTGGTGATAGAAAGGGCATCGGGCCAGTAAACACTCAGCTCCATTCAGTTGCCCATACTCCACTCTGCAAGGGATTATGGAATTGTTAAAAGGAGATGGGGGTGAGTTGGGGGGGTGAGTTGACTGGGATGAGATAGATGAGTTGGCCGGGGTGAGTTGGCCAGGGTGAATCAGCCATGGCGAGTTGTCCTACACCTCCTTCTGATTTTAATCTGAGTTGTTTTTTATTTCACACAGGGTCTTATCTTCCCTTTCTTTCATGAACAACAGACAAAAGTGTCCCAGGCAAATACACAGCATGTGTCATTTTGTCACTGTGCAGGTCATTGATTTGGGATTTTTCTAGACCAGGGGTCCCCAACCCCTGGTCCGTGGACCAGTACTGGGCTGCAGCTTGCTAGAAACCGGGCTGCTCAAACAAGTGAAGCCCCATTTGCAGAATGCAGGCAGCATGTGAAACCACACCCCCACTGATCCATGGGAAAACCTCTCCCCATGGAACTGATCCCTGGTGCCCAAAAGGCTGGGGGGGGGCACTGTTCTAGATGCAGAATTTTTGACTGACATCCTTTTTTTAAAAAAAGAGTAATCATTAAGTCTGCCTTACTATCCAGATATTGACCTCCTATCACTGAAATTGAAATATCCTTGGTAGTAAAGGGTAGACAACATTTTAACACTAGGAATTTAATTATGTATTTCTGTTTAGGTCAATCTAGACTCAGATTAGTTTAGCAAGAAGAAACAGAAGAAAAAAATAATCATATTGCAACATGGAGACCAATGCCTCAGCACTTCACATTGTCAGATAGATGGATTACTATAAAGGCATTCACATTCCACTATTCCTTGTGGTGTACAAAATGATTTCTAAAAACCTCTCATATATTCCCACTAGTTGCAGAAGGAGCATATGAAACATATAGTTTAATAAAGTTAACTCAATATATATGATTGCGCTATACACTAAAAGGTTGGTGAAATATTTCCAGAATTAAAAGCAACCCAGCCTGAGAAATAATTAATTCCTATACCAATCCTTAGTAGCAATCCTAGAGTGATCATCAAATATTTAAACAAAAGTAAGCCTTTAGAAATTTTTTAAAAAAAAAAAACAGGATAGTACTGAAGTATTTTTATATTTTATTCTTCTTTGATTTCTCATCAGCAAACAATGGAGATTATTGGCGGCTTTTAAATCCAGGAGAATATGTGGTCAGCGTAAAAGCCGAGGGCTACACCACATCCATGAAAAATTGTGCCGTAGGATATGACATGGGTGCAACCCAGTGTGATTTCACAATCAGCAAAACCAACTTGGCCCGAATCAAAGAGATCATGGAGAAATTTGGAAAGCAGCCAATGAGCCTCTCACTTCGACGGCTCAGACAGCGAGCAAGGCAGAGACGCCAGCAATATAGACTGCTTTCTGCAATGTAACAAATAATGCTATCAAAATTCTACCTTTAAACTGAAACCCACTCTTGTAGTAGTAGAATATATAAATATTATATTTATATGGGTAAATATTTTTAACATGCCCTTTTTATTCATATTGCTGTTAAGAATTGTATCTTGAAGAATATTTTTGAATGCACAGTTCAGTGTTTAGATTTGTAAATTCTTGTGACATTATTGGAATTAAGAGGCTGTCCTCTAGAAAGATACTACAAACTAATAGGTATATATATATAATATCTCTAATCCAAATTGAAAATATGTATCACCAAAAGCTGGAAAGCATCCAGGCTGATAAACTAACGGATAATTGAAGATCTCAGTAATTGGCTTATTATGATTTTAAACAAAAACTATTAGGCAGATTGTCTGACTTGTTATATTCTTATGAAGATTAAAATTACGTTCAATTTACATTCAATTAAAAAAAATGAAATCACTGCATGTAGGATATTGATAGTGGACATGCAACATGGTTGATTTATTACATTAGTTAGCTCTATTATTTTACTAATCTGCTTATGATAGTGCACTAAATGCTCTGAATTATTACAGTTGATTTAAGTAAAGCAGTGAACAGCAATCGTTGTGTATTTTCTAGTTAGTTGTTGGAATGTTTTTTGAGATATAATTACCCATTTTGTTTTTCAGTAAATGAAACTTTTGTAATTGGCTAAATCCAATATAGCAGGCATTTTGTAAATACTGTTTGCAAATATCAGTATGTAGTAGCCATTCTATGTAAGGGGGGGGGGAAACTCTTCAGATGTGCTAGCATCTCTATCATTTAACATGTTTCCCATATATAAGCCCATTGTGGTCAGTTTGTTACTAGCAGTAGCTTTCCAGGATTTTAGGCTGGGGACTTTCTCATCATCTACCTTTTCCTTATCTTTTTAATTGAAGATCTCAGTAATTGAACCAGAGTCTTTTTTTTCTAGGTGTACCATTAAAAGAATGGTGACACTTTTATGTGGTATATATAGCCAACTGTTGGAAGAAAAAATGATCCCTTTCTACACTGAGAAGGAACGTACCACATTCATGTTTTCAAAATAGCTAGCAGTGGACTGAAGTTGGCTGGATCAAATGAGATGGTTATCATTTGAAAACTCCAATATCAGAGAGTGATTCTTTTCTGAAAATGAACTAGCACAGGTTCTACTATGGACAGTTTCATGTCTTCTGATAAACATAGAACACTTCTGTCTAATTATACATTCAGCCATGTGTAGCTTAAATCAGAATATGCAGAAGGTGATCCATACAGGTGAGTCTACTGCTTTTGGTCAACAGAGCAGGAATGCAATACTATATGAGAAGGACGAAAATTAATGATCTCTATAATAATAAGCAATAGTAGAGTTAAAAGTATTCCTTCACATTCCTTACTCTTTGAAAAGCAGTTGTTCACAACACCATAGTTCAATATTCGTATCAGTTTTTCTGCATAATTAATATTTTCTGGTTTTAAAAAGCAAGGGAAAATAGAAAAATCTGGGCCAGCTTATTAAGAAATATCAACTACCCCTTTTCAGCAAGGAAGTGATGGATAAGTAGGTTTTGTTTTGACACAAAATATTTTCTACAGCATACAGCACATCCTTATTGGTTCCAATACTAGTCACCACATCTTATTTCCATAAATTGGCCTACTCAGTCTCTGCCTGTAACATTCCCACAGTTTACATTATGATAATGTATGAGCCGTACAAAGACAGACAGGTAACAGATAGACAGATATAGGACAGCTATGAATGTATGCATAGATTGAATACTTGCACATATGGTGTCTGCTTTATGGAATTTCTAGATAGGAAACTACTTAAAATATGCCCATTCAATTTATTTAAAACAGTAACCAAATCATTGGCTGAATAATTGTAAACAAACATTCTTGGCATCATATAATTTCTTGTATTCAAATATCTTTGCAAAAGGTTAGAATGTAGAATTAAATTGCTTTGTTTTCCTTTGACATGTCAAGAGAGATTCTGAACAATAAAACTGTGCCTGAAGGCAGTGAATCCATTATGCTTAATGCAATCATGCAGCCGTGCAGATGTAAGTCAAGAATTCTAAGTATCCAAAGACTTGTTCTCATTCAGGCAGGCTTTACTACCTGAATTCACTATCATTTGTCAGAATTTGTTACGAGTGGATTGCTGCCTTGTTCGGAAGGCATTTATTTAGTGTGGTACGTGAACTTAGATTTTTGTACAGACTGCTTAAATCATTTCTACTCATTCCCTGACTCCTTTATCAGGTGTTTATCAGATTTTATCATGAGGTGTACTGATTTAATAACTCAGTGTGTTTATCAGGTCATCTAATGAATTTGTCAACCTTATCACTTAAGGAGATGGCTAGGCGTTGTGGAAATGCATATAAGATGTAAAAGATACCAACCTTCCTAATTTCAGTAATCTCCATTAATCTCACAGTTGATATATCTTCCATTTGCCCTTAAATCACCCTGGAAGTCTATTGTTTTATCTTTCTGCCCAACTTCCCTTTACTGAAGAATTCATGTGATGTTTTCCATTTTCCCTAAAAATAGTGTGTGGAGATAAGAATGTCACCTTTACTCAAGTCCAGTCAACATATTATTATCCCATCCCATCAACTAGGAAATATATGTAATGTATTGACATATGCTGGAGATGAGTCACCTATATTTTCTTATATCTTTTGGGCTCTGAATATTAATCCCTGGTTTGTAATTAGTTGTCTGGATAAGCTATAAGAGTTAACATTACCAATAAATGAAAAGAAGACAAGAAGTTTACAAACCTTCAGATGTGATTATTATTGCAGATATTATGGTCTATTTTGGTTGCTATGTTGCATTAAATACTTCAATATACTACTAACCATCATACAAATGCTTAGATGTTAAATAAATGAGTACATTATATTCACTTTTAAAATTATTTTTTTAAAGTATCAATGTTTGTAATATATTGTATGAGACTATATATTTCAACATCAACATTTTCTACACAGATTTAATGAGAAACAACAAAAATTCTATTAAGGAATATACTTATTCAAATACACGTGGACCCCAAAGTGAAATCTGCTGAAAGTAATGACAATTCTTTCAAATTACACATATTTAGAATTATAAAGTAATAGTAATCTTTATAGTTAGCAGTAACAATATCCCTTGTGTGGCTCTTTTGAGTAAAATTGTGTGACCGAGGTTATTAAGTTCAGTCCTTATATAAGTATTTTAAATACCTGGAAATCTAGACTAATGTAGAAAAGAAGCATTGCTGAAGTAGTGTTTTGAGGAGAACTACTTTAAGATATGATTGAGATTTAAAAAGGCACAGCTGTCTTTTTTCAGTGTAAATCACATTGTAATATAGCTTGTCTTTTGGCCTAAAAAAGGATCCTGAACATTAAACCACACTGAAAACAAAATGATTCATATCTCATGAAGTGGCATCAAACCATTTTGTTTTGTTCATTTGTTCACTCATTTTTTGCTCTTTGTGGACTATTGAATCTAATTTCACCAGGAATTTCAGCATCCAGTCTCTGTCCTGCCAGCCTCTCCCTTTTATTGCCTTCCATTTTGCAAGATTGCAGCATTTTCCAATTATTATGTATATAAAATGTTTAATATTCCAATGAGAAATTTTATTTTATTTCACCTATAGTATTTATTTTTTTACCCTGCCCACCTAGTCTTAGGAATCTTCAACAATTTTCTTCAGGATCAGTGAATTTTTGAGCTTAGAAAGAAAAAGTTTGTTATTGTTTTGACTTCTCCATCAATTTGCCATAAATTGTTGGTTGTATGTGTATGTGTGTCTGTGTGTGTGTGTGCATGTGTGCACACATGTGCTTATTTTAATACTGACCAGCCTAATGGCTTTTACAATCTTTTGTATCCACAATAAAACAACCCTTAAGTTTTCCTTGCTTACATTTACCGTATTGGTATCATCAGTATATTTGAAATTTTTAAACAGAAACATGTTTGCCCACTGAGAAAATGCTCATCAATGCACGATATAATTAAAAAGAATTAGCAACATCAAGAATTAGCAGACTGAAAAGAATTAGCAATTTCCTAAAATATTGAATGGATACTTTTTAAAAATTGTTTTTTTAAAAGCCTCTTTCTAAAATAAATTTTAGGGATTTCTTTTTTCATAGAATAAAATGTAATCAGGGACAAAACTGCTGATTATAATATGAGCACCATTTTCTTAGAAAATGATTGAACATCAAATAAAAATAGATGTTACTTATTCTATTCCCCCAGTGGGGAAAAATAAACCTCTATTACCAAACAAGCAAAGAATTCAAGAAAAAACAAAATATGGCATGTAAAATAACAAGCACAAACACAAATGGGGAGAAATAAATTGCATATGAATATGTCCTTGATGTTACTAATCATTGCTATTATTGAAATAATTAGTGGTATTTTGGTCATTAATTTTAACAATATATATATTTCCATATATTAGATTCTCGGTACAACATCTGTTTATTCATATTTATTGTGGCAGGCAGAAGCATTCTTTCACAAAAAGAAGAGAGATATTATTAATAATAGCCGAAAATAGTATTGAAAATACAACGATGCCATATGCTTTATACTAGATTATTAAACATTTTAGATCTGGGTTATTAATTATAGCAACCCCCTTGAAAGTCTGTCATTTAAAGCAAAGCTTGAGTGTATTATTTGATGGTGCGTAAGCAGAAATTCAACAAAAGCAGCCTCATAAATCTGAGTTTCAATATTCACTTTATAGATTTGCTCCATTTCATTGGTTTGCTATACGTACCATTTTGCTAATCTCCTTTGTATTCTGTCCAATATCATGAGATTTCAATACATGTGTTAACTAGGCATACATTTTACCAAAGTAGAAGGAAAGAACTCCTCTCTAAAGGAGATGGGCAGTTTAAAAATGGGCAAACAAACCCTTTATTCTTATCAATTAAAATTTTTCACCGGAAGAGAATCAAACCGCTATGTAACACAAACAAATGCAAGAATATGCTGACATAAATGGATTTATATTGACTGCAAACATGGGACAAGATACAAGGCTAAATGCGATTGCTAAAATGCTTCTGAATGTAATGTGCTGATCATGATATTCTTAGACGATGTATTTATTTACTGTGAAGGGATGTACTGTATATAAAGTACAAGGATACATGACAGTTTGGTTTATTATGTTCATGATACCTTCAGTAAAGTAGCCAATGAGCTGCCATGGGAAGCCTGCAATAAACCAAACTTTTCTAGACTGAATGAATAGAGATACTTTAGAAGGCAAAACATGAAAAAGTGTACTTCTAAAGTGGAGCAAGGAAATGCACCCCAAGATCATTTGAAGGTAAGCATGGGATTAATAGACAATTATAAGTCCAGACAGGGACGTGGTGGCTCAGTGGTAAAGACGCTGAGCTTGTTGATCGAAAGGTTGGCAGTTCAGTGGTTCGAATCCCTAGTGCCGCGTAATGGGGTGAGCTCCCATTACTTGTCCCAGCTTCTGCCAACCTAGCAGTTTGAAAGCATGTAAAAAAAATGCAAGTAGAAAAATAGGAACCACCTTTGGTGGGAAGGTAACAGCGTTCCATGCGCCTTTGGCATTTAGTCATGCTGGCTACATGACCATGGAGACGTCTTCGGACAGCGCTGGCTGTTCGGCTTTGAAACAAAGCACTGCCCCCTAGAGTCGGGAACGACTAGCACATATGTGCGAGAGGAACCTTTACCTTTTACCTTTAATTTTAATTTAATTAAAATGTGTTTTCTTTGAAATTTCATTAAACATTTATAGTATATACTGCTTTTGTTTTTTAACATATTACCGAGTTTGTTCTTAATATAATGTTTTTGTGAACTTATTGAAATGATACAGACCTGACCTGTGGGAAGGCTGAAATTTTGAAAGGCAGTTGAGAAGTGTTTCACTAAAATAATGAGAAAGGCCTCATAATTTCAAGAATTAAGTCTGCCAATTTAATGTTACCTTTGCTGACTCCAAAACGCTGTACCTAATATATGCTCTATTGTGTTATTTCCCATGTTCCCAGCATGGTGTCTTCGCAATGAAGGGGTGAGTTCTGTTCTCCTTGGATCATCCAATGCTGAGCAATTGATAGAAAATCTTGGTGCCATACAGGCAAGTACAAAGGCTTTCTTTGGGATTAGTTGTTGTTGTTCAGTCAGTAAGTTGTGTCCGACTCTTTGTGACCCCCATGGACCATAGTATGCTGCCTCTCCATTCTCCACTGCCTTGAAGTTTGCCCAAATTCATGTTAATTGTGTCAATGACATTATCTAACCATCTCATCTTCTGCCACCCCTTCTCCTTTTGCCTTCAATCTCTCTACTCATTTGGTAGCCAAAGTATTTGAGCTTCAAATTCTGTTGGATTGAACAAAGCAAAAAGAATGACCATCGTATGGAGATTAAAGGCATTACAGAATTCAATTTTTCTTGGATTCCTTTGTAATTAATCTGTGTTTCCAAATCACAGAGCAACACTAGTTAAAGTACATGTGTATTTCTTTGCCTATAGGTTCTTCCAAAGATGACAACTCACATTGTGAATGAAATTGATAATATTTTGGGGAACAAACCTTTCTGCAAAAAGGACTACCGATCCTAATGTACTGCATGATTAGTCTGGACTGCATGGCTAAACAACAGCTCTGTACATAGTAGTGTACTGAGTTGATACTATCCAGTTACAATAAATAAAAAAAAAAATCTGCAATGGTAATTTACTAGATCCTTCAAGGTGGTTATGTTCCACCAAAATTCAGTAACACAGCTGATCTGTCTAAACTAGATTGCCTTTACTGTTTTAAAAATATATCAAATCTTAAGAGTTTGGATTTAAACTTGACTCAGATCAATTTGACCCTAATGAAAGAATGAAAAATACAAAAAAATGCAGAAGTATTCAGTTTGCTGGGGTTTGCGTAGGATTTTCTTAACAGATTCTAACCCCACTGAGTCTTATTTTTTCTTCCTATTTATGCAGTGAAAATACAAAGAATCAAAGATTTCTAAGCCTTAGGTACTTGAAAATAAAAAGAAGGATGTATAGATATATTTTTTCAATAAATGAAAAGCCAGATACAGTTGAAAGCATAGACAATTTCAGGGATTTAGATTCTTCAAGCTCTCGTAACAATAGGTAAGCTCAAAGTTTTGCCATTTGCATTTTTAAATAGAATTGATTTCTAGATAAACTGTTTAGTTTGGGTTTGGTCTAAAAGAAAAGTTTACTGTTTAAAGACAGGGGGAAAAAAGAGGAATTAGAGATAGATGTCTATCATCTATTTTTTTTAAAAAATGTATCTGTTCCAGCCAAGCACTTATAAGCAAGATTCAGACTGTAAACCTGCAGGCAGGATTAACTTTTTATTGATCATATGTAAGCCATTCTGGCATTCTGAGAACTTTGCTTGAAGCACAATGTAAGAATGCTTTAACAAAGAATGCTTGGAATTGCTGTACACTCCCATTCAAATAACATGATTTTAATGTGATTTTGGCTGGATTGTAATGCTTTTTTTTTTAAAAGCCAACTTGCTTTCTGAAGTGTAAGTACTGACGTAAACAGATATCATGGAGATTACTGTAAGATGTTCACTTAGCCAGTGTAATTAAGAGAAAAATGATTGTTCCTACAGAAATGGAAATTGAAATGCTGCAGTTAACTGCTCTTTTACTAAAATCTTTTTGGCACTGTCTAGACAACTGTACAATAAATGTACATAGTGTGTAGAGCTGTATACTTTTCTGATAGCCATGTAGATGAAAGTACTTTTTCACAGTTCAATGAAATCCTCAGATTTTTGCTTGCTCGGTTCCTTTCCTTCTTCCCCCATTCCATTTGTAAATTGCACCTGTGATTGTTATTATTGCAGCATTAGATTAACAGGAGTAAGTGCTAAAGATTTTTTTCAGTCATCCTGTTCACCTAAATATTAAAAATGGCCAAGTATTAAACCAGACTAATGAATGCCAGGGTTTCATTGTAGAATTTGGGGTGCGGATTCTGTGCATGCATTTGTTGAGGCATACTAAAGGCTGCTATTTTTTTTTATTTGCACAGTTATTCTGTTGCAGCCCCATGTGGCTAAAAGCCAGCAAAAGCAAACTGAAAAATGAGGGCACCATATGCTAAGAATCTGTACCAAAAAAAAAAAAAAAAAGGCATGGGCATCCATGTGCATCAAAAGGAGTCTCTCTGTTCTGCCACATTTCCCAGGTTTCCACGAAAGATACTTCAAATGGACAAAAAACATGTAATTTTCTTGGCAGATGTAAAGAAACAAATGGTATGAAAATATCGGGCCACAGCCTAGATTCCCAGGCAATCCTTCATTCAAGGACACTTAACAATCTGGTTAAGCTTTTAAGTCCAAAATTATCCTGGTACTTGAGGAGAGGCAATTACTGTTCGGGCTTCAATGCTGTGTATTTTCAAGCTCTTAACTATGCTTGTATCTTGTTTTTTTTACCTGTATTCTGCTTTTGTTGGCTACAGATACTTGGATCCGTCCTTTAACACAATGCAGAATGAACTCTACCAGGTGTTTTCATTTCACGTGCATAACATCCCAGAAAAAGCCAGGTTTTACCTGGATTATGATAGTCTACTTTGATAGCTAAGAACCCTTATTCTAACAGACTAAATGGCACTTAAGGGGTTCCTTAGGGTTTGCCTTTGACTAGAAAGTAACATTTTTCTATTCTGTGAAAATCATCCTGCAATGTCAGACTATTATAGGTTCTGATGGTGCAATCCTGTGCATTTTAAAAATAAGTTTAAAAGATCCAAAATGGTCTCTTGCTATTTGTAGGGCTGCAATTTATGATCAAGATCCAAACTACTCAAGTGCTTTAAAATGCTGAGTATCAACTATGCATTACATAGTCCCTATTTTCTGCTATTGAACATTATTAGTAATCTTATTTTAGGTTTCCTGCCGTACAAATCAGCTTATTTCCTTTTACAATTGGAATCTTAATTTAGACAAGTGATCTGTATACTCCAAACCATGTTCATGGAAATCAAAGGCTTCCAGTTACCCTTTGTACAAAAGTTGTATGGTTTTGCACATTTATTCAACACCACTCGTGTGATCCAGGTCGCAGACATTTTTTCCAACCTAGAACAGCATTGCCTGTTCACTTCAGTGGACACAGTAGACTCTAATGATGTTCTTTAACCAAGATATGTTGAGCTCCTGAAATGAAAAGACAACACTTCCATGATGTTTTTCTGGATTGGGGTGAGGAACACCTGCATATATTGTTCTGAGGTTTTTAACATCAGCATGTTCCTCGTTTGAAATTTCATATGGAAATCCTGTGATCAAAGTAAGCTCCTGGGATTTTGAAGAATAGATCCATCCTTTTTAATATTTCTATTTCCTTCAGTATTCTATGTAAATGAATTCAATTGCTGTATACCAGGAATTGCTTTCTACTTTAGCTTGGACACAATAAAGGCATTTTGAGCCCCAATTATATGACTGGACCTATTGATTTTTGAGCAGGGAAAGAAACTAAATCTAAGGATTGAGTGCTATTTCATTCTATTTTTTCCATTCAGCAATAGCAATAGCACTTCGACTTATATACTGCCCCATAATGCTTTACAACACTCTCTGGACTGTTTACAATGGCAGCATATTGCCCCCACCTATCAGGGCCCTCATATTACTGACTTTGGAAGGATGGAAGCCTGAGTCAACCTTGAATCCATCAGGATCAAACTCCAGGCTGTGAGCAGAATTAGCTTGCAATATTGCATTCTAACCAGTGCACCACCAGGGCTAAGGAAGTGTATATTGCAAAATAAAGCCAAACTATTTCTCCAAGAGCCACAGGATGCTAATTTAAAATTATGTGCTTCTTCACAATAAAAAAATGTATTCACTGGTACTCCTCAAGGTAACATACAAATTTGATTTGTGTTGTATTGGACTCAAGTAGACAAAAGTGCTTTGCACCCAGCATGGGCAACTTCCACCATGTGTTACCACCTCCTGAACTCTTCCTTAAGAGTATAGGAACTGTAGCTATGTAGCTACTGTACAAACGCCAGAAAAATAATTAGCTTCTTTGAGGAGGAGCCAACAGAGAGTGCCCACTTTGAATTTGAATATTGCATACCTGCCATGCTCAAATACATGGCAAACAGCTTTATGCCCATAGCAAACTAATATTTTTAGCAGATTTCTACAAATCTGAAAATTTACTATATTTTCATGCTACTTCAGTTGGTAGAATTGGTATCCTGCAAAAGCTAATGTACATAATAATCACTAATAAATATCAATAAAATGTTTAACAGTAATCCCTGCCATTGCACATCCCAATACAATCTCCCTTTCACTCTTCAACATCTCCCGCTCAAAGTACTTCAAACAGCCAGATCTTAACAAGGTTTCAAAATGTTAAAAGTGAGAGTAGAGATCTTATTTCTGGCATAACTCATAGTTGGGTAGCTATGGTAAGAGAATGCACAGTTCAAAGTCACCTCTTTGAGAAATGGAGGATCGTTCTCTTCAGTAGGCAGATTTAGCTTGGAGTGAAATTTGGAAAGTGATCGAGTCCCAAACCATATAAGCATAGTTGGAGACTAGGCCACGATTGTCTAGTAAAGCAGGCCCAAGCCTGGGCCCTTGAAGAGAAAGTGCCCAGGTTATCTAATTGGCCCATTTAATAACCGCCTTGCTTAGCAATGGAAATTCTGGTACCAGAATTTAAGTCTAGAATTCACAAACTTATGCATACAATCACTGTTTTCAGCAAATCTTTTTTTTTAATAACAATGTAACAAAAACCCCAAAAACTTCTAATCAAGAATTCTAGATCTAGTAGATGAACTTCTCAGATGATAGTTAGATCTCTATGCCCTCCCGAATGGTCAGAGGTTTTTTGAATAAGCACATTGCAAGCCTAATTTAGAATGCCTCATCTTCATGGTATTATTTTATAACAAAACTGCTCCCCATTCTCATCCCATCTTGTACAAAAAATGAAAAAGATCAATGTACAGAAAATGGCAAATCCACCTTCTGATTGGGCAAGACAGAGATGAATTCATGTACTCAAACAATTTCTATCTACTTTGAGCCTGTAGATAATAAAGCGATCAGTCCAGATGAAACACTAATGGAGAGGATGTAATTTCTGAAAAAGTAGTCAAGGAAAACGTTAATAAGATAGAATACATCTCCTAGGATTTCTTACTGCAAATAAATGTCTTACAAAAGAACTGTGCAACAGACTACATGTAAATATTTGAATTCTGCTATCCAATAGGAAAATGCAAAAAATCAAGGCACTTGGGAACTATCTACAATTCCCTTTTGGCAGTGAGATGGCACTTCATCAAAGAATCATCCATGTAGGACACTGAATCCAATCTTCTGCCTTGCATAGGAATCAAAATGAACATACAAGAAATTGTTGCCCAGTCTATGCTTGAAAACTTCCAAGGAAAGTCTGCCCACCAGCCTTGTGGGTAATTAATTCCAGGACTCTTCCTGCAACTTAAAATCTATTATTCAGTATCCTGCATTGCAGACTGGGAGAAAACAGCACTTCATTTTCCTCTATGTGACATCCTCTCCACGTTCTATGTTCCCAACTCTGGTTCGGTACAGAAAGTTTTGAATTCAAAAGTAAATTGATCAGGGAATTTAAGTTATGTTAAAAAAAATAATCCCAGTAGATTATTAATACTTCAATGCTCTCCATGTGTGCTTTAAAGAGCTACACAGTGGAAAAAGTTGTTTTGGCCAATGAGACTGACTCCAGACTCACTGTAAGAGTCCACTGGTAAACTATAGAGATTTTTCTTTTGCCTTTTTGATAGAGTGAAGCTCAGTCTGGTAATTACAACTTACTCACTCCTTCCCATATCGGAATTATATAGATTACTGGTTCGAAACCCTTTATTTCTACAAATGATTCACAAAAAGCTATTTGACTTATGCTTTGTTAAAAGAGGATACACGGTGGGGTTGAAGTTCTTCAACACAAAAAAGGAAGCAACAATTATTAGGACGAGGAAGAGGGTATTATTGTAAAAGATAGAGAAGGTTGTTGCTTCATAGTCTGCCACTTCATTCTTCTTCCACAAAATTCTGCAAAGGCACAAAAAAAATGTTTATCTTGATGTACATAGTAGCACTTTGGCACTGACAAAACCATTTTTCTCCAAATTACAATTTTTCTAAAAATACCCATTTTTTCACTAAGTGAAAAACTAATTTTACTATATTGATTTTTCTGTAGATTTTACGATTCTAAAATTGATTACTACAAAATTATTTCTCCAAATCCGACACCTACATTCAGTGAAATGCAATTTTTCCTACTGCACTGTGTTTACCACTAGCAGACTGATTAAAGCTGAAAAGCATTAGAGACCATTTTTCAGTTTGGGTCTTAAGAGGATTTGGTTTCTTGCCAACTAAGTCCCTGGCCATCTTTCAAACAAGCATGTATTACCTTAGTTTTTCTAAATGAAATAATCTGCAGCTTATTTGTGAAAGATGGTTATTACTCAGGTGTCACTGAACACCCCAAAAATTGAAGAAAACTAAGCCTTAAAAAAAGTTTTAAAAATCATTTCTAATCCACATTACATAAAATGGTAAATGACAAATACCAGATTAAAAATTACCAAGAAACACCTTTAATTCAAGGCAACCTTTAAGACAATAACAGATTTAGACATGGGGTGGGTTGCTACCACTGCTGCTACCGGTAATACCACTGTTTTGGCGAGTACATGCGTGCCCTCTTCTGCACATGCGCATACCATGCATGCACACGCACCTACCGCGCATGCGCACGCCAATTAGCTGAGAGGAACTCTATGATCCTCTCAGATGATCGTCGGAGATTTTTTAGCTACCCGTTCCGCAGAACACTGTAGCTCTTCTTTTGCCACCGGTTCGCCCAAATCGGTGTGAACTGGTAGAATACCACCTCTGATTTACTCCCAAAAGGGACCATTAGTGAACTAGTCCAGACATACTACTTCATTTAAAACAAAACAAAACTGCAAAGGTTTTTTTCACATGTGTTTTGCAATTCAAAAATGCCCATTCATTAACAGATACTTAATTTTAACAGGCAAGGGGTTCCCTTCCACTGTTTCATTAAGGAGCCCCAAATTAGCAAGCATAAAGTTTGCAACTCCAAATCAAGTAAGCTATAAAATGGTGAGAATCAGCAAGTTGATCCCCAACAAAATTTCCAGCTTTACAACTCTATTTTGAGAGTGAAGGAATTCAATTACTGAGCAAGTAACATTATATGATTGGATAGTGGCAGAAGATCACCTCTCATCCTTCTCCTTTCGTGACATCTTCCTATTATCTGCTTCGGAAAGCTTGCGGGTCACTTCTTTGGAAACAGCATCTTCCCGCTTCTGGGCTACCCTAAAAAAGGAAAGCATTGACATAATATAATAATATAATATAATCATATATAATCATTTACTATCAATTTCGTATTGCAAGGTTTGGATACTTACAGCGCCCAACCCCCAACCCCTCCAATAGCCAAAGAAAGCCTGTTATAACCATGTGACTGGACATTTCGCTATGGACCTTGGAGACCAAACCACTTTTGAAAATACTTCCTGAAACTCCCATCCATCAAAGATTAGCTCTCTCCATACGACAACAAAATTATTTCCATCGGTGAACTTGATGATGAACATGAGAGTCAATTTAAATTACCAGGCTAGAAGGTGGGAGAGTGTGAGTTGTAGTCCTGTCTTAGGCCTGAAAGTTGACTGGGTGACTTTGCCAATCACCAAAAGATTGTGAGTTCTAGTCCTGCCTTAGACATGAATGCCAGCTAAGTAACTTGACTTCTCTCAGCCCAATTCACCTCACAAGGGAAAATAGTTGTTGTAGGGAAAATAGGAGGCTGAAGGAACATTAGGTATCTCTGCTGCCTTGAGTTATTTATAAAAATAATAAAGGCAGGATAAAAACAAAACAAAACAAAATTCCATAGGCACAAAGCCATATTAAAGGGAAAGTCTCAATAATGCCATTAAAGGACAATCAATCAGTTGTGTCTCATACAGACCCAGATTGTGTTCCTGGAATCATAAAAAAAAAAGAAAAGCATATAAACTAGTAGCGGACAATTACTGGAAACCTTTGACTTTAGTGGGTTTCATCAAACATATTTGGATTGAAGTAGATGCATTTTTAACACAAAACTAGAAATAAAGGACATTATTCTAGTTGGCTGTTAGTCGTGTACATTTTCCAAGAAATTTTAAAATATTAAAATAATAGCTATGTTCATTCTTTATTTTAAAAAAAGCATTCAGATCAATGGTATATTCATTTCCATTACTCGGGGACAATCACATGAAAGATTTCAGTTTTAATGTTTCAATTTGCAAGTGCATCAAACACTACGATTGCTATTGAAACGCACTAATAATCAATATGCAAAACATATTTCTCTACGGAAAATTAAATACTGTAAAGCTTCCATTCTAGTGGCTCAGAGTTGTCAATAAATCTGTGACTGGCAGCTTCAGAAACCTTTCCAAATGCAAGGAAAAATATTTATAACTGAATATGCCATGGCTGATTTGAAGTGGTTTTTAACAATTCATCTGGAGAAAACTGAAAGAATATTTTGCAGTGCAGTACATTTTTTAGAGAAACAGTTTTACTACCTACTTGTGCTTAAGAACAAACTTCACATTCTTGTAAGCAAAGGCAACCAAATACGTGCTGACAAGGGTCATTACAGTGTAGAGGACTGCAGACTGAAAGAGGTCCATGTGCCAGATCCGCCAGTAAAGCCCTACAGTGGAAAAAAAATGTAAATATAGTTATGACTTTATTATTAGCATGCACAATACATCTTGTTGCCTTGCTATAATAAAACAGTTACAAGTAGTCCATGTTTGACAACCATAATTGGAATTGGCAACTTGGTCATTATGCAAAGCAGTCGCTAAGTGAAACCACAAATCTGCTAACAATCTTACATCAGCTTTTCTTTGTGTCACAGATCTGAGAAGACTAGTCATAAAGATTTGTTTGTTTTAGAAATACCTTCTCACACAATTTCAGTTACTATATGTATTACCATTCATTTAGCGAAAGTTACAACAGCACTGAAAAAAAGCAATGTGCAGCTGGTCCTCACACTTATGACCATCAGAGCATACCCATGATCTCGTAATCAAAATTCATGAATTTGGCAACCAGCATGTATTTATGATGGCTACAGCATCCCAAAGGCATATCGCCATTTGGCAATTGCCATTTGGCAACTATCCCAGCTGGCATCTGAAGAGCAAATTCAATGGGGGAACTTGCCTTTGCCTAACGACCATGTGATTCATTTAAGAACCATGGTAAAAGAAAACATTATAAAATCTGGTGCAACTCACATAACAACCACCTTACTTAGCAACAGTTCTGATCACTACCTGTACAACCTCCAAAACCACTACTTCAGACCAAGAAAAAATACTGCCAATAAGTAAACACACACGATTTGCATGAACATATCTTTATGAATATCTGAGGAGCAGAACCTGCAAGAGACTTTTAAAAGCCAGAAGCACCCAAAACAGAAAAGGTTTTATAGGGGGGAATACAACTTTTCTTCCAGTTCATTCTGCCTAAAAACGTAGAGTTGGAGCTCCCCCCCCCTCTCAGAGACCAGCTTGGGGCCAGCTGTGCTAAGGAATATTTCTCCCACTCTTCTGGCTGTCCCAGATGTGGGGACGGGCAGAAATGGCACCGGTGGAGTGGTCTTCAGTCGCCCCAAGGGGTGTCAAGCCTCCTATTGAATGGTTGCCTGCAAGGGAGAAGGAGCGCCTTTCTCCCCCCCACTCACATATCGGGATAGCCGAGACGATGAACGCGTTGCCGAAGAACAGCGCCGAGGACTTGGCCGAGAGGTTGCGGCTGAAATCTTGCAAGAGCAGCTCTTCTTCCGACTGCTGCCGAGCCCCGCCGCTACTGCCCTTGGGAGCCATAGCTACCGCCGCGGCTCTCCTACACGAAATGAAACCCAAAAGACAGAACGGCGCTGATCCCACCCCCCGCGGCCACCGTACTCGCCAACAAGTGGACACGCCGCACAGAGCGAAGAGGCAGGGCTTCTTCCGGCTGAGAGCCGCCCGCTGGCGAGTACTTCCGATGTCACCCCTGGGCGGGTAGTTCAGTAGCTTTTTTTTTTCTTTAGAGGCTTTTTTTTCCCGTCAAAAGTGCCGCTTCGGTTATGGAAAGAGCCAGAAATATGGGAAAAAAATCCTCACTCTCTCGGTAGAATATTTATGGAGATATATGGAAGAACCCCTTTGGCCAAGTTAATAAAACTTCCGGGTCGTCATGTCTTTGCTGACGTGTCTTCGGATTCCGTGGTGAAGGGAGGGGCTTGTGAAGGGAACTCTGGGGAGGCGGAGCCGCGGTGCGGATGTGGCAAGAGACCGGTTCGAATTCCAGCCAAACTGTCAAGTTTGCCCACCCCTGCCCTAAGTTGTTTAGCACAGAGGAGGGCGGCCTTCTTGGCCGTAACGATAAAACCCGGCTCTTACTGTCGAAAAAGCTGCTGTGCCCAGGGTTTGAAAATTGCTCATTTTCGGAATTGGGCGGGAGGGGATTGGCAATAAAAGGCTCCCCCCGCTCAGAACAAGCATATTTCCAAGAAATTAATTATTGCAATTATATTTCCCTTCTCTCCCACCCCCTTTCAGAAGCTCAAAATGGCTCACGTCACATAAGATTCCCTTCTGTGTCTCCCCATAAGCACAGTACAAAGCTGTGCGAGGCACGTTGGTCTCAAATAGTTTACTTATCCGAATAAATACATTTTTAAAATAGTGTTAATGGTGCCCTATATATATATATTGTATGTGTGTATGTGTGTGTATATAAATATGTGTGTGTGTGTGTATGTATGTATGTATGTATGTACATAAGATTGGGTATTACTACTGTCAGTCAAAAATGGTAACCCTAGGATACCTAATTTAACTTAAAACTCCAGTTTTTGAGAGGGAGGGCTGAAGGAAAAAGGATTTTTGAGATTAAGATTAACAGAGTTGGAAGGGAATCCAACATCCCTGCCAAAGCAGGACACCCTACATCCGTGTTGGCAAACTTTCGGCACCAAGAGCCGAAACGAGGGGGGGTGTCACCAGAAACCGGAAGAGCAGCTCCACCTGGTGTAGCCACTTGATCTTCGGGTTTCTGGAACGCATGTCTGCACGAAGACCAACTGGCTGGCTCCCTTGCGCGTACCAGAAACTGGAAGCTCAGCCTCCCAGCGCATGCATGCATGCCGGGGAGCTGTTCTTCAGGTTTCTGGTACTCCTGTGCACATAAAGACCACCTGGCCGGCGTGCATGCGCACTGGAACCCAGAAGAGCAATGGGCGATGGCTGGCGTGCCCCGAGAGATGGCTCTACGTGCCACTTCCAGCACTCGTGCCATAGGTTTGCCATCATGGCCCTACACCATTTTTGACATGGCAGTCCAATCCCTTCTTGAAAGCCTCCAGTGATGAAGCTCCCACAACTTCCAAAGGCAACTTCTGTTCCATTGGTTGATTGTTCTCATTGTCAGAAAAGGTGATTTATTTAGTACAGTGAGTCTTTCAGGACCTACAATTACACGAAGGATTGAAGAAATGGGGGACAATTTACATCAGCATTTGCAAAACTCAAAAAACTTTGCTATTTTTCATTGGCACTCGACAAAAGCAATAATGTTCGTGATTCTGCACAAGAATCTAATTTTCATTCGTGGGACAAATGATTATTTTGAAATCACAGAGGAGCTTGCTGCACTGAAAAGCATCAAAGGAGCAACAACAGGAGAGGATATCTATGAAAAGATTTGCCAAACTGTTAATGATTTGGAGCTGGACTAGGCTAAATTATCCAGTGTGGCAACTGATGGTGCCCCTAGCATGGTGGGGTGATGAAAGGAGTGGTTGCACGCATTAACAGAGAGATGGACAAACACAACCACTCGCATCCAATAGCCATACACTGCCTGATCCACCAACAAGTGCTGTGTTGTAAATCACTGAAGTGGGACTGTCATGAAAGTTGTGGTTTCTTGTATTAAACTTCATTAGGGCACATGCACTAAACCACAAACAGTTTCAGGAATTTCTATCTGATCTAAACGTTGCCTATGAAGACATTTTGTACAATACAGAAGTCCGTTGGCTGAGTCAAGGGAGAGTTTTGAAATGTTTTTATGACTTACTTCCACAGGTTCTGCTTTTCTGCTTTCAAAACAACAAAGAAGTACCAGAGTTCAAAGATGAAGACTGGAAATGGCACCTTGCCTTTCTGACAGATGTAACAGAGCTACTCAACGGTTTCAATGTGCAACTTCAAGGAAAGGGGGAGCTCATCTGTGATATGCATTCACATGTGAAGGCATTTGAAGTAAAATTGGGCCTCCTAATTAAACAAGTGAAGGAGGAAAACTTCTGCCATCTCCCTACTACTCAAAAGCTGTTGGCTGAAAAATCAACAGTCGGATTCCCAAACAAAGAATGTGTGGATTCACTGGAAATGTTGCAAAGGGAGTTTCAAATGAGATCTAAAGAGCTTCATGTACATGAACAGGACATACAGCTTTTCCAGAACCCATTTTCTGCTGACATTGAAATTGTTGATCCAATTTACCAAATGGAACTGGCCAAACTATAGAATTGTGACTCTCTGAAAGACACATTCAAGTCAAGTGGCTTTACTAATTTCTGCATCTCTCCCCTCTGAGAAATATCTTAATCTCAGGAACCAGAGCTCAAACTGGTAACCATCTTTGGCAGCACCTATGTCTGTGAACATATTTTTTCCCGAATTAAACATTTGAAATCTCCAACCAGATCCAGACTAACTGATGAACACTTGCATTGCTTGTTACGACTGGCAGTGACCAATATAGAACCGGACATTGAGTATCTCATCAACCAAAAGGAGGCCCACACTTCCCATTGAAATACTAGTAAGTTTATGTTGGTTAAAATTGTTCTTCATTTTAAATAGTATATTATTATTTCATGTTTTTTGTACAACAAATAAGATATGTGCAGTGTTTATGTTTTTTTCAAACTATAGTCCAGTCCCCCCACCAGCAGTTTGAGGAACCATGAATTGGCCCCATTTAAAAAGTTTGAGGACGCCCTGTTCTGAAGCCTGCATCCTGAGAGTGTTAGACACATGTTACCTGTTGCACTGTTAATTTTTGTGTAATTATGATAATCCTCAGTTGCCTATATGTATAATTTGTAATGGTTTTAATTGTTACAATATTGTTTGCTGTCCAAAGTCAATTGGATTGAGATGAGCAGCTATATTTGAGTATTGAATAAATAAACAAACAAATAAATAAATACCAACCTGTGCTGTCTTTGTGTTGTGAAAAGAAAAATTCTGTAGCACCACCTTCTGGTCATATAGCATTTAGGCATACGACTGTTTCACTTTTGTTTGATGGAGTCTAAGTTTAATTAAATCTTCAACCAGAATAGAGCTGGAAGGGACCTTGGAGGTCTTTTAGCCCAATCCTCTGCTCAAACAGGAAATCCTATACCATTTCAGACAAGTGATTGTCCAGTCTCTTCTTAAAAACCCGGTGATGAAGTCTTCATTGTTAGGAAGTTCGGAAAGCTGTTCATGCGCACACAGTGAAGCGCACAATTGCCAAATTGGTTATTAAAACTGGCAGTATCCTATCACTGCTTTTATGGTTACGGTTTTTGGTAGGTTGGGCTATAGTTTGTTTGAGGTTTTTTGCATGAAGACTGATGCAAAGAATGAGTTAAACAGTTCTGCTTCCTCTGCTGCCTGTTGCTTTCTTGCCATCTTTTCTCTTTAATGGACCTACCGTTTCCTTGACTTTTTCTTGTTATTTATATGTTGAAAGAAACTTCTTTTTATTATCTTTGACTTACGTTGCAAATCTTTGTTCATTCTGAGCCTTTTCTTTCCTGACTTCATCTTTGCAGATTCAGACTATCTGCTGATATTCTGCCTTAGCTCTTTCCACTTTTTGTTATTGTTCTTTTTGTCTTTTAGTTTATCAGAGAGATATTTGTGCAACCATGCTGGTTTCTTCTTGGATTTCTTGCTTTTCTTTTTCAGTGGTATTGTGCTGGACTAAGCTCTTATAATAATATTTTTCAGAGTTCCCCACTCTTCTTGAGTTGTTTTCTCTTTTAGGATTTCCCTCTATGGAATCTTTCTTAGGCTCTCTGAATTTGTTAAAATGAGTTCTTTTAAAGTTTAAGACACTGGTTGGATTATGTTCTGTTGCTTGTGTTTGCATGATATTGTGATTCTCGCCGAAAGTTCTGACAACTTCAACTTTTTCTATTACTTCTTATTGTGCTAATATCATTATCGCTAAGTGATAATATCACATAATATAATTAAATGGTAGTATCTCTTCATGACTGTAGAATTCAGAGCTATCATCTTTTTGAGAGTTAAACCAATTTCACAGAGGAAAAACAAACTTAATGTTGTCCACTACAGATAAAAAGGAAGAAAGGTAGCTAGAAAGAGACTAGAATGAGATTCAAAATAGTTTAGATTTTCTGAAGATTTTTAATAAATGAAGCACACACTGAAGTTTGGTTCATCCGATTCCCTTAAATTATTCAGAGATTTAAATGACTGCATCACATAGAACATGTATAGTGCTGTTTCTAACTAAAATATTTACCCATTTGTACAAAATGTAGAGAACTTCAAAATTTTCTTTTCATTCAATTACCCTTTTTGTCTCCCTGGATATTCCAGTCCTTAACTAGGCTTGCCAAAGCCAGAAGGTGTTCAAAAGCCAGAACAAAGTGTATTACATCTTTTAAAAAATAAATCAGTAAAATTACAGTGTTATCTCTTATTTAGGTTCAGCTCAACATTTCTAGGAAATGTCAGCGGTCCACCACTCTATATATGTATGTAGTCTTATATGCCACAAGTGCCTTGGGACTTCATTTTCACATATTCCCAAAGACCTGTCAGCATTCTAGAATGATGACTCTTGTGGTAGGAGTTAAAACAAAACAGTGCCCATTTGAATTGAAGACATCAGGCACTTCCTCAAATCTTGTTACTGACCCTCCCTCAGAAAGACCAAAGAGTGAAATATCCATGTGAAAACACTATTGACAGGTTTTCTCTGTTTTCCACAATGCCAGAAGAGGCTCTCTGACAGTTTTAAAAACAGGCCCTTTGTGGAAATCAACATGTGACAGAAGACGCTGTACACTTTTCAAATTCCTGCATTCCCTCCAGTGCCTTGATAGAGGACCAATTATGCATCCTTTGGAATCTACCCTTTTTCTTTATTTTGTTAGAAGAACAAAGCTTTTTTTTTCTACCTAGAAGGGAAGTGCTGGGAGAATCTGCCTATGTGGGCAGGGAGAGCATCCCCCTCCCCCCCCCCATGAAGATACTGTTTGAAATGGAGATGTGTATTCCCAAACTAGAAGCAGGCTGATATTTCTGGAAGTGTTGCTGGCATTCACATCATAAGCCATATAGTTTCTTAATAAAAATAGATACTAAATGAAACAAAGTGGTAGGGAAATATGTGAAGCTTTAGGTGTGCATGCACAATTTTTTCATATATTAAAAGCATTGATGAACACTGTTTGCTTTCATATTTTTTCTCATTTTTAAAATTAGGGATGAGCTCAAACATTTCTAAATAAGAATAAACAATGTGCTACAGAATGCAGTTTATAAGCTAAGGTGCTGAGTTGGATCATGGATTCAGATTTGCATTCTCTCTACAACTACCTATTAGGATTATGATGGGGATAAAAAAATGCATGAGATCATACCTTGAGTCGTCAGATAAACAGTGGAATATAGCAATAGCATTTAGACTTATATGCCGATTTACAGAAGCGGTTTACAGAATCAGAATATTGCCCCCACAGTTTGGGTCCTCATTTTCCCACCTCGGAAGGATGGAAGACTGAGTCAACCTTCAGCCTGGTGAGATTCGATCTGCCAAATTGCAGGCAGCTGGCTGTAAGCAGAAGTAGCCTGCAA
>JAOYMU010000002.1:40755406-40766179 GCA_025802295.1 Psammodynastes pulverulentus
GCAAACAATGCCTGATTTTATGAGGTTTTTTTGCAGGAGTCTTTTAAGTGAATGCCTCAACTTTAAGGGAATGCCATGGTTATTAAGTGAAACCCATTGTTTGCTACAGACATTTTATTTTGCTGGAAACTGTCATAAATCACAGTCATGCGGCCACGGGACATTGCAAATGGAGGTAAATGCAGACCAGTTGCTGAATGCCCAAAATATTATCAAGTTCCCGGGGGGGGGGGGAGTGGCGGCAGTGGTGGACATTGGACTTTTGAATCTAGGTCATTTTACAGCTGTCGTGATATACAACCGAAATTGCGGGCTCTATTATGGTTGTAAGTCAAGAACTACCTGTAAGACTACAGTATTTGCGATGGATAGGGAAAATGAAGCCAGCGGGGCCCAGGAAAATGGTGATGTGAGAGCAGTGAAAAGAGAAAAGTCAATATGAGAGGGAAGAGATCCATCATCCTCCATCCCAAAATGTCGTAAGACTGGGGTATTGAATTATTTTTAAATTAAATATAAATTCTGACAATTATACTATTTATAAGTGTGATGTTCTGTGTTATGATACCATTCCTTCAATAGTATTATATTCTGTTATAGCCAACAGTTTCTTTGATGTCTGTATCATTAACATTCCTTTCCCTTTGGGGGCTCATGTCAGAACTGGCTCAATATTATCACATTAGCTGCCAGTGTTGAAAAATGAAGCCAAAGAAAAAGAAGGTGAAAAGGAAGAAGAGAAAGGCAATTTCTTTTTCAGTACCTGTACAGTGGTGGGATTCAGAAAAAAATTACTACCGGTTCTGTGGCCGTGGCTTGGTGGGCATGGTGTGGCTTGGTGGTTGTGGCTTGGTGGGCATGGCAGGGGAAGGATACTGCAAAATCTCCATTCCCTCCCCATTCCTGGGAGAAGGTTACCGGTTCTCCAAACTACTCAAAATTTCCGCTACCCGTTCTCCAGAACTGGTCGTAACCTGCTGAATACCACCTCTGTACCTGTACATTTATTTATAGTAGCAACAGTCTTTTAGAAAGACAGGTGCTTTTAGAGCTTTAAAATAACATCTCAAATTGGCAATTGGCATCTAGTGTAGTTCTTTTCATATGGACATTGGCCTCTGTGTACCAGTGAGCAACCAATCGCTGAGCCTCCACACAAGGGGGATGCCTAAATATGGATAAGTTTCCAACTTGAAATTCTAAAAACCTCTCATGTAAGTATGGTACAGGTAATCCTAGATTTATAAACGTTTGTTTAGTGATTGTTCGAAGTCACAAGGGCGCTGAAAAAAGTGACTTATGACTGTTTTTCACACTTACGACCACAGCAGCATCCCCATGGTTTTGTGTTCAAAATTCCGAGGTTTGGCAACTGGTTCATAGTTATGATGGTTGCAGTGTTCTGAGATCATGTGGTCGCCTTTTTACGACCTTCTGACAAGCGAAGTCAGTGGGGAAGTCAGACTGACTTTACAACCATGTTACTAACTTAACAACTGCAGTGATCCATTTAACAACCAGAAAGGTCATAAAATGGGGCAAAACTCAGTTAACAAATGTCTCGCTTAGCAACAAAAACGTTGGGTTCAGTTATGGTCGTAAGTCGAGGACTACCTTCAATTTTTTTTTCAATTGTCAACGTGTGTTTGCCTATTAACCCAATTGCTTGTCCTTTACCTGTGGGCAGGAAGTGTAATTAGGTTGCTGGATTATCAAAGGAAGAGAGAAGGTGAGTGATGATCAGTTACTGGTGATTCCCCAGCTGTTCAGGATAGTGTCCATAGTTGGTGTCAATTCTGGAGGCAACTGCTTGGGGCCATTGTCAATCTCTCCAGGGCTGCAAAAATCCAGACAACCACTAGATGACAGCAAAGAGATACAGTAGCTCCTTAACTGCCACCTAGGTATCATTCACCTAGCTTTTGCAGCCCAGAGCCAGAAACCTACTCTCTTGTCTTAAAACGAAACCAAACAAGGAGCCAGGCCAGCTTTCAAGTGGCCTCTGGTTCCGATCACTAATCTCTCAAAATAACTTTAGACTGAGGTTTGACTCCCGGGGCAGGAACACAGCGGCCTCTCTGTGTCAACTGGTTTGCATACAGTAGTGATTTAGCAGTAAGTTTATCTGCTGGGGGAACCTGGCTTTGGGTACTGTTCACGCAGCAGCCTGAGTCATTTAGAATCTGCCCTTTTAGTCATGTCAAAGTTCAGCTCGCTGTGTTTGAGAAAATGAAAATGCAAACAAAGTTCAGTTTCAGGCAGCTGAGAAAAGGTACTAATGCAACTGGAAACAGCCCGGAATGTCACTGGAATGACAACGCGATTCCTAAGTAACAACTTTGAGGGGACCTCTTCTTCACCTCTTAAGCCTTCCCTCCCCACCACTACTTGGGGGGTCCAGACAAGAACTCACAGTCTCCAGCCTGGTGCCTTAACCACTACACTAAATTTGCTCTCCCACCAACTTTAATGCTGTTCTTTTCTTTGCTGAAATTGCTTGCCTCTTTTTTTTTCTCCAGTCACATTACAGAAAGGAAAGCTGTTAAAACAACATTTAAAAAACAGAGGGCAATAGATAAAAATGATGGTGTAAAACGGATTTCTATTCTGCCTTTTTTTTTTTTAAATTAAAACACTGTTCTCAGTGCAGACTATCTCTACTGCCTATCTGGTGAGATTGAAATGATTCAACAGAAATAAGGGATTTGGCCAACTCTCAGGTCTCTTGCTCTGCATTTCTTATTAGGAATTCTATACAGTGTTTGTTGTGCTCTACAGTGTGGGTTGTTTTGCAATGTGTTCTACAACATTTGGATGACCAGAATTTACTCATTTTGGTTATAGAAACCATTCTTACATAACTATTCAGATAAAAAGGTACCAAATTGCCACTCAATACAGTAAATCCTTCCACAGTGCAAGGAAACCTTCCAAAGGCCAGGAAACTATATTATGTTAAACTCTGCCAGAATTTTTTCTTTTTGCCTTTTTAAATATATTTTCCCTCCCATTGGTTGCAAGAGAAGCTAAAGCTTATATTACATATGTCAGTGAAGGATTATGAAATTAGCTAATAAGGGTGTGTATGTCCTCCAGTATATCTTACAGATAGATATTATAAGCATTGGACTCCAGCTCTAGAACAACAATAGCTATGTATTGAGGGGCATCAGAGAAGGGGTGGGGGCTGGATTGAACCTCGTCCTCTGACCTTGGACCTCTTTTTCTACCCTGAGAAGCCTAGCTGAGTACTACAGATGTTCAGGTTATTGTTCAGCTACTTTTTAGAAAAGGGAGAGAGTGAGGGGACCCTTTCAACACCCTCCAGGGCTTTGATTGTTACCCACAGTGGAGCTTATCAAGAGCCAAGCCCTTTCCCCAGCTTCTTTGACCAGCATGCTCTGGTTATTTCTGTTGAGCTCTGCTATTCAAACAAAGAAAACAAAAGCCACCCAGACAGCATATTTCCTTCCAGGCAGGAAATGTTAGGTGTAAAAGAAGAAGAAAAATAAACCAAGAGGCTCTATCTTCAAGCAGCAGGAATCTTATCAATAAAACAAAACAAAGAGCTGCAGGTACCTAATAATCATATTCTGACTATCAGAGGAGTTTAATGTTCTGAGTGGTCTTCCTTGGAATATATTATTTTCCTTATAACTCTATGAACCTCAACTTAATAGTATTTAAACTGTATGGTCATTTATCGAAGGAACCAGTCTTCCAATTAACTGAGCTATACTTGAAATATTATCAAGTCCTAAAAAGGACACACACTTAGAAATAAAAACCAGTTGGGTCTTTTGGGAAAAAGTTTACTGCTGGTAGGCTAATGAAACTGAATCTTGGATAAGCAATTATCCAGATCAATTGATATCTGGCATAATTTAGGTGGAGTTACTCTGAGTCTTTTTCCCATTTTCCCCAGACTAAGGAATTTTTTCTTGCAGGTATTTTTGGTAAAAATGGGAGGCATTTTATCTGACATCAAAATGCCAAACAAGCCAGAAAAGACCTTAGAGATGTGGAAAAGAACTTATTTGAAAGACTTGCAGGAGGAACCTAACTTCCAGGTTTCTTTGTGGCTAGCTTGGCTGTGAAAATGACTACTGCCTGATTGATAGACGTCTCTAAACTTGCTGGCTGGGGAATTCTGGGAGTTGAAGTCCACGAGTCTTCAAGTTTGGAGATCCCTTGTTTTAGCCCACTGGGTTTACTATGTCCTGCTAACAGCAGGGGTGGGATCTAGCCAGGTCTGTCCAGATCGGGCGATCCAGTTGTTAACAGAAGCCTCTGTTCTGCAGAGAGGAACAGGAAGCAAAAAAGCTATGCTGGGCCCTCCCCCCTGTCCTGATTTTTACCCGTCCTTTATCTGCTGAAGCTGCTCGTTACTGCAAGCCCCAGCTGGGGGCTGGGAAGTGGCATGCACGCATTTTCCCAATGCACACATGCGTTCCCAAACTGGTAGCTGCACCGCTTACATCCCATTGCTGGCTAACAGCCACAATGTATAAAAAGATACTGTAGATCTATATAGACCCCACTCCACAGCTTCCCCCCATTATGCAATCCCAAAAAACACTGGTGGCCAGTGAACTTCTGACCTCTAAGCCTTCCCCTGTTATAGCATTAGGAGAACAAGCTGCAGCAAGATTTAGCAGGTGTCCTCTACTCTGCCCCACGGTCTCTTCTGGGGAGGTCAGCTATTGCTTGCTCTAATACTTATTCCCAGCCCAATAAAGATTTGGGTGACTATTATGCAAATAAGCAACTGCAAGCTTTTCTCTTGTCAGTGAACACACCCACTGCCACTTCAGGTCACTGAATAACTGTTGGAAAGAGAGTCGGAGGGTCTTTAGTTTTATGTGATTAAGGGAATATATTGGTTCTAAATAGAAGAAGTTCTATTGCTGGGAGTCTTGTAACCTCATCGTTTTATTTCAGTCAATGTTGCTAAAGAGAATTCTGTAAGAATCTTTCTGGGAAGCATATTACTTTTAGGTGGATGGCCAGAATACTGACACTTGCAATATTATGTGCTGGGGGTGGTAGTGTATGTGTCATCTGTTTGTGTTGGAACAAACAACAAAATTACAAGCAACAATTCTGAAGTTGACTTCAAACATTTCAGACATATTGACCTGAAAAGCAAACCAAACTTATGAGCTTCTCATGGTTATATTATATGAGTTATGTGTGGGAGAGGTCCAGCCTGAGATCACTAAAATTCACTAATAGCATTCAGGACTGTACATTAGCAGTACTTCCAAAGTCAGCAAATGCACACAAGCAATGGACTTCAGATGTCAAAAGATTGTTTTGTTTGACTATCATTAAGCAATGTGTGAATTTATTCTTCTTAATGAGTACAAAAGCCTGAAGGAGCAAAATCATCTTGTGCAAGCAACCCCGTAGTGGAAGCTTACTTCAGTTTGGTGCTCTCCAGATGTGGGGGACTAAATCTATCATGCTCAGCCAGCGTTGGATAGTTTTGCAAAGCTTGCAGTAGGGAATGGAAAAAGTATAGGCAGACTCTTTTTTTTCTTGGATGCCCAAGCTGTAAACAAACCCATATGCTTGACTGCAGTTTGCTCTTGGAAAAGAATGTATGAAAGCTGCTGCTTTCTTGCTGAGGGCACAAAGACATGTACTGAGAGCATGCCTTCATGGTGGCCACAGCTGCTATCTTTATGTGTGGCATAGCCTCAGAAATTGCTTTGTAATCCTTTGACTTGTGTCATGACGGATCATCTTAAATTACAAGGTTGCCGAAGGAAAACACAAACACTCACATTCTGATTCTACACAGCCACACATAGCCACTGGGAATTCTGTGGCAGTAAAATGATTTGAGGCAATTACTGCTCTCCTGAAAAGTGATGTTTCTGCATAAGGCTTGTTTTCTGCTCAGGCTGAGCAGCTGGTTTGGGTTTAGAGATGTGTATTCAGAGAGGTGTGAAGGGACAAAAGGTTGCCTGAGTATGTTGAGAAGAGTCCTTGGAGTTTGGAAGGTAAAATACCTCAGAGAAGAATTGACAAAGTCAAAGATTCACGCTGTCCAACATAAAAGACTTTTCTTTTTAAAAATGTTGGAGTTGGGGACGGAAGACAGTAACTACAGAAAAGAATTTCAGTCCCCTCCTGCACTTATTGTGCTTCCTGTGAATCCTCTGCACTCTACAGGAATGGATGCGCTTTGTGTCTAACATTTTTCAACGATAGAAAATGTACAAGCATTTATTATTTATTTATTTATTTTATTTATTTATTATTTAAATTTATATACCGTCCCATCTCCAAAGACTCGGGGTGGTTAACAACAAAATCAAAACAAAATAATATACACCTAAAACAACCAATTCACTTAAAATTAACATCTAATTTTATATTTAAAATCCCCTTTAAATCCCATTTAAAATCCCCCCTGGTCACCCCAGGCCAGCCTGCTGGAAGAGCCAGGTCTTTAACTCCCGACGGAATGATCTCAAGTCAGGGAGCACCCACAGCATTTGAGGCAGTTCGTTTCAGAGGGTTGGTGCCCCCATGGAGGCACATGGAGGCCGTTGGGACCCTCATCAGCCCCTCCCTGTGAGAGCGTATGCCATACCCACCAAGCCACACCCACAGAACTGGTAGTAAAAAAAACTGAATCCCACCACTGCCCAGGACCATGATATCTTTTTGTCTAGTAGTTGGTGAAGAGGTTCTGCTAGTGATGCTTTATGAGGCAGAAAAATGCTATAAAAATTTAGGAGTCCCAAGAATGCCTGGAGTTCGGTCTTGTTCTTGGGGATAGGAGCTTCCTGGATTGCTTGGACCTTTGCCTTTGTAGGGTGCAACCCTAAGGCATCGATAAAGTAACCCAGGAACTCCACCTGTGGCGCAGCTATTCTGCATTTTTCCTTCTGTAGTTTAAGACCCACCCCCTGGAATCAGCTGAGTACCATTCTCAGGCAGTCAAGGAGTTCTTTGTCATCGGCTGCTGATACTAAAACATCGTCAAAATAAGGCACGATGCATTCCATTAGGCTCTGGAACAGTCCTGGTGCCACACTCACTCCAAACTACAGCCGACTGCATTTAAAGACTCCCTGATGCGTTACGATTGCTTGTGCTTCAGCTGTAGCATTGTCAACTGCAGTTGTTGGTATGCTTGAGCAAAGGCTAGCTTAGCAAAAACTTTTCCCTCCCTCTCTTAAGAGAGTGCGATAGATGTTGCACTACTGGCACCGGATATGCGTTTTGTTGCAGTGCCTTGTTTAAAGTGCATTTGCAGTCTGCACAAATGTAGACTGAGTTGTCAGGCTTTACAGGAGTCACAATTGGGATCTCCCATTTGGCATGGTCTACTGGCTCTAAGATTCCTTGAGCTATCAATTTGTCTAATTGTTTGTTCACCTTTGAACATAATGTGAATGGTACCTTGCACAGCTTCATACGTATCAAGGTAACCTGAGGGTCGAGGTTGAAGGAGATGGGTGTCCCCATATACTTGCCCAGGTTTCCTTCAAAAACATCTGCAAATTCCTGGATCAGGGCTTCGATAACAGAGTCACTGATGGAGTTGAGGCCAGTAACTCCCAGGCCCAGAGAGAAAACCAGTTCAGTCCCAAAGACTGGACCCATCTACCACGATCAGCTGCAGGGCACCCACAAAGTTCTTAAATGAGATTTGGAAGGTTCCACTTCTGATGACGGGGATGCTGTTTCCTTGGTAATCTCAGAGGTGAAGGTGATGATACTTCAGCTGGCTTTTAGAGATTCTTGGTTTTTTATCATGCTCCAGAAAACAATGGTCATGGATGACCCGGTATCCACTTCCATGTGGCAAGGGGAACCCTCGATCATGACAGTGACATGGATTTTTTTTGAATAGGCTAGGCTGGCTTGGCCAATGACTATCTTTGCCCAGTATGTGCCTTTGGAGATGGTAAAACATTCTTCTCTGTGCTTTTGTTGTTTGTGTTGCATTCTCTTGGGGCCTGTCTGGCTTGCAGGTTGGCTGGCATGACAGACTCTGGCTAAATGTCCCTTTTTGTCGCACCTTTGGCAAATGGTGTTTTAAAATTTGCATGCTGCTCTTGGGTGATTGCCGTCGCAGCCCACACATGCTGTTTGTTTCTTCTCGGTTGCTGTACCTTGTCATTTTGATGATTTGAGCCTATAGACGTCATTATCACCATATCTTCATGGTGTACAGCAACAGTTTTGCGCGATAATGACAGGCTGCTTGATTTCTGGACCTCAGCCATTGATTGGTTTGACGTTTTGGCTGCTTGTGCCTCATCAAGCACCATCTGCAGGTTGAGATTTGGTTTTGTGAGTAGATGCCACTGTAACTTGACCAGTGGCATAGCGTGAGTTATCAGCACCCGGGGCAAGGCAAGTAATTTGCGCCCCCTAACCCATGTGGGTGGCGACCCGGCGGCTCGGATCGGATTCGCACAGCCAGCACTGCAGAGAGAGTGAGTGAGCCAGGCAGGGGCAGACAGCTGCAAGTGCGAGCGTGCCCCCCCAGATGTTGCGCCCGGTGCGGCCGCGCCCCCCTGCATCCCCCACGCTACGCCTCTGAACTTGACGTCTTTCACTCCACAAACCACTCTGTCTAGAAGGACATCATCTAAGTCTCTAAACTCACAATGCAATGCTGCTTTCCAAAGGGCAGTGACCTATTGGTTGATAGATTCAGCCTCTGCTTGATTTTGATGGTGGAAAGCATGTCGGCAAGTAATTTGCGAGGGTTTGGGCGCGTAGTGAGTTTTTAATTTGTTCTGCAGCATGTCCCACGGTACTGTCTGAATGGACACCGGAGTGAGGAGAACCCTGACCATCTCAAAAATGTCTGGGCCACAGTAGCTTAACAACAATGCCCACTTTCTATTGCCCGAGATTCCAGTAAAATCATTGGCTTTGAGGAAGCATTCGAAGTGAACAATGTATGACTCCCATGTCTCAGAGGCTGGTTGGTACGGAGTAAATGGTGTTAGTGCAGCTATCTCCAATAGACGGATGTAAGCCCAGGGAATTTAGGACTGATGCATTTATGGTCGATGAGTGGTGCTGCAGTGAATGGCGGATTGTCTCTGGTGCTCAGCTCTTGAGTGGACCTCAACCAGCTCTTTTTGGCCTTACTTTCCATCTGATCCCACCTTCATTGCCAGTGTTAGATTTGGGGTGAAAATGGAAGCGAGTGATTTCAACAGAGTGATTTCAACAAAAGCTCTTTTTCTTTAGTTCATTGGAACAACAGCAACAGCCTGGCTGGCAGCATGCCTTTTATAGGGAGCTGTCAGCCGGTTAACCAATCAGAACAAACTATTTTCCCACTTTGGTAGCAGACCTGAGTGAGAACTTCAACCACTAGCTTCAGTTACTAATTTCAATACATAACAAGTAACATTTGAGGTGGCGTGATTTGGAAATTAAGATTAGATCTAGGAAAAAGCTTAATTTGTAATAAAGCATTTAAAGGGTATATTAGGTACGCAATTAAGTTTTATGAATTAATAATTTTTTGAATTACTTTTTGAATTATGCTAGGATCATAACCATTGCCCAGTAAAGGCACTGATGTTGACAGTGCAATCAAATTGGGTTCCTTGGAGGTTGGAAAAAATAAGTATTAGTTCAATAGGAAAAAGTGTTTTTCTTTGTTCTGAACTAGTCATGGCAGCATACTTGCACTTATAGTTTGCATACTTGCTTTTCTCATGTGTTTCTTGAACCTCACAAACTGTTGCTTCCTGTTTCCCTCCCCCCCCCCATTCAACCCACAGGTGGAGAGAAGTCCTTTACTCCTGCGTCGCCAGAGGAGTGCCTTAATCCAGCGTTGGGAGTCTGGAGCTATTGGCAATGAGGAGAACCAGGATTAGGGGCTGCCACAACCTGAAGAAGCAATGGGTTGACCTCCTTTCATAAGATACACCGGGGTTTCTTAAGGAGTGCCCCGCACAAGCATAAGTGCCATGTGCAAGCATCTCTCTGAAGCCCATCATGCACTCCTTCTATTCAGCCTTTTGATTTGACAGAAATGTTCCAGAGCCTGTCTGCATTATGTTTGATCATAAGCAGAAAGGATGTTTATGGTTGGTTGGTTGGTTGGTTGGTTGGTTGGTTGCCTTCTTCTGAGATTTAAATTGGAGTGAGAAGGAAAGACTATACAGTAGTTAGACTACAAGCTGTTCTGAGGGCTTATATACGCAGGAAGATGGGTTATCATTTTAGTAATCAATAAATATCAAATTAAGCTCCAAATCTAAAGCACTGCAACTATTAGTTTGTATTTATGTAGGGACACCTGGATGGACCCCAATGTCTCCTTTAAATCACTTTCTATTCATAGGTTTTTTCCTACATTTTATAGCTTTGATCCACAGGTTCCCACCACATGCAATTTTTCTCAAGTAGATCCATGGATGTGCAGGCACACTCTGAGCAAGGTAGCTATCTTGAGGATGTCTAGGTACACAAGACAGAAGATTATCTTTCAGTTTGGGAGCTTGGCAATTAACTGGTTGGCTCTCTGGACTGATTATGTCTCTGGATACATATCCTCAGGAAAGAAAGATATTACATTACCAGTTCCTGTGTGACTGATTTTGTCCTCAGGTTTGCTCATGTTCAACATGTTGCATGTGGATTTTGCCCTTGGGTATTTATATAGCACAACAACATATGGTAGGAGTAAGCCCTTCATATTACTCCAATTCATAGGGGAGAAACCATAACAAAATACATATACCTTTACAAAGCTCCTTTCTCTTGCTTGTTTTACAG
>JAOYMU010000002.1:40773448-40793503 GCA_025802295.1 Psammodynastes pulverulentus
AACATAAAATATTTGGCTTTAAGCACTGAATCATCTACAAGTACTTCATATATGCGTGAAACTTTCCAGTCTTCAGACTTAAGGCTCCAGTTGATAATTAAGGAAGGCTTTGCTGTGTTCTAAGCTTGCATGATTGATTTCTCCTTTTATTTTTGTTTGGTTGTTTTGTACTTGTAGGGAGAAGTTTCAGTTCTAAGTATTCCCAATAGAACGTCTGCAGCATCTGTAAATTTTAATTATTAATGGATTGCCCTCATATTTAATTTTTTCTTTGGAAATTCAAGGCAGTATGCCTAGAAAGGACTTTTTCTCTAACTTTATCTCCACAATAACCTGTGAGGTAAGTAAGCTAAAAATGATTGGTCCACAGCTAGTGAGTTCCATGATTGAGTGGGAGCTGGAAATTATGTCTCCCAGGCCCATATCCAAAAATCTAAGCTACAGGTAGTCCTCAACTTATGATCAGTCATTTAGCAACTATTTGGTTACCAAGGACACCTCCCCCTAAAAAATGCTACTTATGACCTGGTTCCAAAGTTCAAACAGCCAGCTCGCATGGCTGCTTTTACAGCTGTTTCCAAGGTCCCACTGTCACATTACTGCAATTTGCATTGTTTCTGGTTTCCAGCAAAAAAACACCCATAGTGAACAACAGATTTGCTTAACAACTGTGGCAATTGTTGAATGATCGTTGCATTCGCTTAACAACCAATGCAAAAGAAAAGGTCATAAGGCTGACTTACGGTTGTAACTTGTAAGTTAAGCAATACCTTTACTATACTGTACTAGCTCTCTAATACATCTGGAGGGCACCAAATTGGAAAAGCCAGTTTTAGCACTACATAGTAATAAACACAGGCGAGCAATTCCTTGGCCTCATCTAAGAACAACTAGAAAGGAGTGAGTCATATATGTTTCCCTTAGTAGAAGAGAGACTTGCACCAATCAGGCTCAAAGGTGACTAGTTAAAGAAAGAAGTTCTATGGTAGGGTGATACAAGCCCCACCCCTTTTGTACCTGCTTCATGATGTTGCATATATCTGTACAAAGGGGGCAGAGCTTGAGCAGTGACCCTGCATTACTTGTTTGGTTATATTGACAAGAACAATGATTCCTGCAGATGCCACTGGCTAGAAATGTTTATTTAGCAAAGTCAGTTTGGTTTAGTAGTTAAGGCTGCAGACTAGAAAGCTGGAAAATGTGAGTTCTAGTCTCACCGTAGCCATGAAAGCCAGCTGGGTGATCTTGGGCCAGTTACTCTCTCTCGGCCCAGGCTTATTGTTGTGGGGGAAATAGGAGGAGGAAGGTGTGTTGGGAGATTCTCAATTATCCCAGTCATGATTGTCCCAAAGGTGCTTTTCCAAAAGGACAAATGGACTGTCTTGGGTTTTTTTACTTGAAAATGTTTTGCTTTTCATCCAGAACTGAAGAAGCTTTTTGGATGAGAAGTTAAATGTTTTCAAGGGAAAAAACCCCCAGTAAGTCCAGTTGCCTTTTGAGAGAAAGTGACTGGCCCAAGATCACCCAGCTGGCTTTCATGGCTATGGTGGGCCTAGAACTCAAGAGTTTCCTTTTGGAAAAGGACTTTTGAGTGTGTGGAATATGTTTGTCGCCTTGAGTTGTTTGTAAAAATAATAAAGGCAGGATAAAAGGTAAAAGCTAAAGGTTCCCCTCACACATATGTGCTAGTCTTTCCCGACTCTAGGGGGTGGTGCTCATCCCCGTTTCAAAGCCGAAGAACCAGCGCTGTCCGAAGACATCTCCGTGGTCATGTGGCCGGCATGACTAAATGCCAAAGATGCACGGAATGCTGTTACCTTCCCACCAAAGGTAGTCCCTATTTTTCTATTTGCATTTTTTATGTGCTTTCAAACTGCTAGGTTGACAGAAGCTGGGAAGATACAAACCAACAAATAAATAAATACTATATATAAGAATGAAAAGTGTATATTTCTTATCATGCTCATGGTATTATTTCTCTGAAGAATGTACTGTATCTTCACGATGTGTGTGAACTGTACATAAATCTAATATTGCACTGCTTAGTTCTGAATACATTACAATGACTCCTTTACAGCCAAGTGACTTGTTTGTTTCAGTCCCTTGATGGATTTAGTTCTGCTTTCCTAAACCTTTTCCAATTCTGAAACATTCATTTTAAGATCTCAACACTTAAGCCCCATTCACACTTGTATTTAATCATGACACAATCATTTCTGACAATGCCACACTCATCATAAACTAGTGAATGAGACAGATACAAGTCATTACTATCTCCACCAGTATTTTTTCTGTTTCTTATGGCACTATTTAAGACATTATATAACATTTGTCATACTTTGTCATTCGTTAGCTTGGGGGCAAAGCCAGGTAATCAATAGTGGGTGTGATTGAAGATTTCTTTGGGGAGTTTCAGAAAACATGCCCACACCTTCCCTTGTGGTCATAAGTCAGCCTCCGCCCTAGACAATTATCTCCAAGTATTTGCCCTTCTGATAAGATTTTGTTTCCTGGTTGCCATTTCTACCCATCATCTCCACCCCCTTTTTCATAATTCCTCTCCAAGCTTCTTACAAGGTGGACAAGATCAGACACTTATTATTTCACCTGAGGAAGAAGAGGTGGCTTGCTAATCCAATGTAATAATATTCTAACTTGTATCTTGGCTTTAATATGTAGCTGCTCATTTTTCCTCATTATAGGGATCCAAAAATAATGAGAGGGGACTGAACTGGGCTTTTGTAACTTATAGTCCAGTTTCCCTTTATTTGGCAGGTTCAACCACTTCCTCGTGGTGTAAGAGAATGACTGCTCTTTGGTATCTATTCTCTGGCTATACAGAATCCAGCAAATCTGCCTTCTCTCAGTATCTTATCCTTGTGTGATTCTTGATTTCAATTTGGTGCTGTGCTGAGGTTGGACCTTCCTCATTCCAAAGTGATAGTAGCAAAGCCAGAAAACCAATGGACGTCTTTATGGTGGCTGACATACAAATTAGAGCATCTCAGCAGTTCTTGGACAATCCATGATATTGTCAAATTCATTTTCCTTACTAATTCCTAGTAGAATCTGCTCTTTTCATTATTTTTGAGTGGGTGTGCCTACATCTTCACTGAACTTTCCACACCACAATCACACATTTGGAGAGATGTTTTAGTTCTCTAGTATCAGATTTCATCCTCCGTGTTAAGAAAATTATAAATTGGTCCTGACAGTTCATGAATAAAAAGCTCCATGCAGGATACTGATTCATGGAACACTCCATTTTTTAATCACTCTTCCACTGAAGAAAATGGATGTTATGCAGTAGCCTTAATCTCTGTTTCCTGATTTTTTAATCAATGATTATTTAAATCAAATTAATCTTGTTATTCTAGTAGGAACCTGTGTTGTAGGCTAGTTTGCCTTGTTATTCAAATCAAGCATTGTTGCCTGCTGCCTTCTAGATATTTGGAATAAATGTAATCTATTGTTCAGAGGTGTGACATCATCTAGTTATGATTGAGATGGTTAGCAGTAACCGTATAAAAAGATTCACAGCAGGGTTTTGAATTACTGTCAGTTTAAAACAAAACATTTTTGTACCTGCATAGAAAGCAAGCATCATACACAAGGGTATAATAAATGCTTGGCAGATACCATTTTTTATGGCTGTTTGGACTTTGTAATCTTAAACATATCAACCTCTCTCTTGGGTCTCCCTGGGTTGGTATACGTATTCTGTTTTAAAGGGCACTTTCTTGTTTTGCTTTTGGTATTTTCCTATTATTCTGAAGTTCAGTGGAGCCATACGATTCTGAAAACATTGGAGCGCAGAACTGATGATCTGTGCTTCATGTGGCTGTGACATCCTGCCCTGGAAATTATGCTTTCTGTAAATAATCCAAAGCATGGTTTATCAACCTCAGCAACTTTAAGTTGTGTGGATTTCAACTCCCAGAATTTTCCAGGCAACCATTCTGGCTGGGGAATTTTGGAAATCGAAACATCTCAAAGCTGTTGAGGTAGAGAAATACTACTCTGAAAAAAGGAGCTAGACATGGTTCCATGTCCAAATCAGATGACCCACCACAGACTTTCTTCTGCTGTCTTGACTACCAGAACTACCTTAAAGTGAGTGGGCAAGTCAGTTTTTGAAAAAACAGAATGAAAATGTAACTACTGTATTCTCCTTGGAGAAAATCAGGGAAAAAAAATAGTAACTATCATTGAATCAAAGGTTGTTTTGAGAGTTTAATTACATCTGTCTGCATCATCAATTAATACATCCTCTTTCATATAGTAATAATAACATATAAGAATATATTGCATATTCTGTTCTTGTAAGGAGATTCAAAAAAACTTTCTAGAAGTAAATCCAGATGTAAGCCAATTTTCTAGCAGACTAGGAAGACTTGAGTTCTTTTGGGCATCAAATATTTTCTTTTGAAAAAAATATCCAAATTATGTTTTCTTGTTTTGCTATGTTTTAAAAATAAAAAAGCCTCATACCCAAATCCTGTGTTTCTTCTTCTTCAAATAGACTGGAAGAAACTGGTACCAGGGTCAGTCTTAGCATAATAAATTCATTGGAGAGTGTCAATTACCAAGACCCACAGAATTATGCTACTCCCAGCTGAGTTGAAATTGGTGGACTGGAGTCTCACCTTCACTGAAACCTACTAATCAAGTGTAAGTATGTGACTCACACGCAAAACATCCCTGCCAATGGCACCAGCCTGCTTAATTAACCCACCATGTTCTGGCATGCATGCAGACGTACGCAGTGAGCTGCAAAGATGACCTTGCAGTTAGTAAACAGCTGTTGTGCCAAATCAAAATTAATAACAGTTTCTGTAAAATCACACCTAGACACTTACACTAATATGGTCATATGGATTGATGTCTATGTACGGCTGTATGTATAGACTCTGGGGAAGGAAAATACTAACTGAAGTGGCCCATGTATGTGCTAGTTGTTCCCGACTCTAGGGGGCGGTGCTCATCCCCATTTCAAAGCCGAACAGCCAGTGCTATCCGAAGACGTCTCCGTGGTCATGTGACCAGCATGACTAAACACCAAAGGTACACGGAACGCTGTTACCTTCCCACAAAAGGTGATCTCTATTTTTCTACTTGCATTTTTCACACGCTTTCGAACTGCTAGGTTGGGAGAAGCTGGGACAAGTAACAGGAGCGCACCCAGTTATTCGAACCGCTGAATTGCCGACCTTTCGATCAACAAGCTCAGTGTCTTAGCTGCCACGTCCCTGGATGAGGAATTATACCCCATGCTAATTTGAACAAACAATACATGATTTGGGAAGGAATTCAGAAACATGAAGGATCATACATTGATAACATCGAATATCATATGGTGGATGGCTGTAACTGCTGATCCTACATTGTTCCTTTTGAAGCAATGGGAGACCCTGAGAGAGAGGTTAGCAACTATCACAATACTTAATTTAATGTAAAAGCTTTTAGAAGATGGTATTTATTACAAGGAAGGAACGTGGATGGTTGTACATAGATGTTCTTCTAATTCTATTTTTAAATTATGCTCCTTTCCATGATGACAAGAGGTATATTCTGAAGTAAATGATTTTTGCATTACAACAAAGAAGTGTAGTTTCATGGTGTCATGGTTTAAGTTTAATGCAGAAATGAACAGCATTTAATTTCTTTAAGAAATTCAAATGTTTGCAAATTGTTTGGGATACAGAAGGATTCTAAAGCATGAAATTGCTATGGGGAAGGACAGAAATGTCAAGTTGTGCATCTGGAAACAGAAATTACTGAACTATCTAAGTAAGGGCCTAAAACCATTAAGCCAAAGCCTAATATTTCCTTAGAAAAGTAAGTCTAGCATTTCCAAGCTGCAGCCCCATTCATAGGAATTTATCCTTCCCTCCTCTTCAGGTCAGCCTTTACTCTTGGTAATCACTAAAATACACTGCTGCAGTTTTCTTACTAGCATTTTTGAAAAGAGGTTGCCATTACTTTTTTCCTAGGGCTGAGAAAAAAGGGCTGGCCCAAAGTTTTCTTGGTTTCTAGCCAAGAAACACTATCCCAAACAAGACAGCTGGCTGGGTTACCTGCCTCTTTATTTGCTTTATTGTTTGATTGACTGATTCATTGACTCATTCATTTGCCACCCATTTGAATGACTCGGAACTTACACAGCATGTGTTTGTAAACTAAGAATCATCCTTTGTAATCTGTAATAAAAATAATAAGGGGACGTGTCTTTCTCCAATTTCTTTCTCATAGTGGCTGGAACCAGTCTTGTAGCTGCATCGTTAGGGCAGCTTGGTGTACAGTTATTTACACAAAATCTTGTCCCATGCCAATAAAAGCCTTCATCTGCCTATTGTTGCAAATCCAACTAGATTAGAAATGCAAAAGTACAACTGTGGACATCCTGAGTTCTTTCCCACAACCTACATTTTCTTAGCATGTTCTCCTGTGAACTGTGCTGGATCTTTGTGGGCAATATCAGGAGTTGTGTTTCTGAAATGAAGTGAAAATGAGTCCAGGTCTAAAACAAATAGGGTTGCCTCTGATTTATCTTTAAAGTGGCATGTATATATAAACACATACACACACACACACACACACACACACACACACACACACGCATACAACTTTTACAATATAAACTGTATGCAAATGTGTGTGTACACACAGACACACATAGTTATGCAATTTTATGTAGGTGATATAGAACAGTTAAACAGATCATACTATAACTCTGTGTAATTTTCTCCTTTTGTAATATTAAACAGCTACCACTAGCTGGCAGTTCCTGGGTAACTTTTGAGAGCCATACCCAAGGCTTTCAGAAGCTACCTGCAGTCTGGGGTTTCAGACTATTTCCACTGTAGAGGGATATACTCAGAGGGAGGAAAATAATTCTTTACCAGTAGGGATACTGAAAGGAATGCATTGTGGACATTAGTGCTATACCATATTGACTTATCACAAAGTACTGTTGATAGATAAGTTAACTATAAACATTATTTCAGGGTGCTTATCTTTGGGGGGGGGGGAAATCTAAATACTGTTGGTTTGAATGGCCAGGAAGTCTATCAATCACAGGTTGAAATATTTGGGAACACACTTCCTTGTAGAATCTACACTTTGAGAAGGCACATTCTCAGGTTCTCACATCATTAGAGGCACAGGGTACACTATGATCCAACACTGTAATGGAGCTTCTCAAACACCCACTGCATTCTCAGTTTGTATTAACATTAACATATTATTCATGAGAATAAACTTGACTTGCTGTGGAATCAAACACAGGATCCAAAGCAAATAATCAAGGTATATGGCAATGTCTATTAAGCAGCATGTGCTGATGAGACTCCCTCCAAAGAATATTGAGACCCCAATCCAACAAAGAGATGCACTCATATTTATATATTTCAGAAAGGTGGGAGAGATAAATGCATAGGTATGTATTATATATGAGCATACATACAGTATGCATAGGTAAAGGATCTCAAGTTACTTATAGGCAATAGAACTCAGGTTATAATCCTGCGCCTGTTTTCCTTCAGAAACCAAAAGGGAAAACTAAAGCAATAAAACACTAAAACGGAGGAAGTATTTCCCATAAATCAAGGAGAGGGGCAGTTTGGGAATGCCAGATGCAAAAAGGAAAAACGTCCGATTGCAAATCTGTGAGATGGTTCTGATAATAGACTTTGGGCTTATATGTCTATACATGCACTTGATTTAATTAATTACACTCATCCAAGAACTGATTTTCCCCACATGTACACAAGCCCTCAGAAATTTAGCACAGAGGGATAAAGATGAAGACAACAGCCTTTTTTCTAATGTTGGGTGCTCTCTGAGCTTGGTGGTTTTCTTGCAGTTGTTTCATTACAAAACTAGGTAACATCATCAGTAATCATGATGCAATTATGTTACCTAGTTTGGTAATGAAACCAAGTTCAGAGAGCACCAAGAACCCTGCAGTTTAACCTTGAATTACAAACATTGTCTTTTATCAGCTTTTTTCTTCTGATGTCTCCATGCATATTTATCTGCCTTTGCATGAATTTGACTTACATTCACTCGAATATGTATAACTCTGTTTGGCTGATCACTTGGCTATTCTACTGACACTTAAGCAAAGAAAAGGACACAGGGATGTAGGGATACACTGCCTAGAGCTCCAAATTCACATGTCCATGTATCTAGTTTCAAGGGCTCATTCTAAATGTATTTTTAATGTGAACTAAAAGAAAAAATAAATAAATGTAGGGTTGTGATATTGCCTATATCCATTCTTTTTAATGTTAAATAAATGAAATCGAATTTAATTTTTGCTGTAATCCAGCCTACTTCTTGGAGGTAATTCTGCCTGTTTTGGAGACCACAGATAGTTCTGATCCCATTCCTTTGTGTGAGTAATTGGGATTTTTGGATCCAATCTGAATTGGTCACTGGGACCAGAGGTTTGTCCTTTCAAGCTTTTGGGTTCATGCTGGAGCCCACCCTCAGGGAACTTCTCAATCTCCAGGATGTGTGAAGGATTTTTGGCTCCAAAGTGCATTATTTTACATTTGCTCATGTCAAATGACATCTGCCATTTGATGCCCATTCCTCTAATATGCCAAAATCACTTCAGAGATCTTTGCAGTCTCTTATTGTTTTTATCGCTCTGAACAATACAGCATCACCAGCAAAGTTGGCTATTCTTCCTGTCACACCTGATTCCAGATAATTTATAAAGTTAAAAACCACTGATCCTAGGATAAAACCACGCAGGATCTCAGTAGTTCTATCCCTCCATCTTGAGACAGTATATGTCTCACAATGTGATGGAAATAGATTTTCTATTGTTAAGCAATTGCTTATCCAAAAGAGGATCTGCCCTTTTGTTCCATAGTTGTTAAGCTTATTAAGAAGTCTTTGATGATGGATTTTATCAAAAACTTTTTGAAAATCTAAGTAGATGATGTCTGCTGGCTTGCTCTTATCCATGTCTTTATTAACACCCTCAAAAATGCTATAGTACTAGTTAGTTAGATAGAGAGCACCTCCCCTTACTGAAACCATGTTCAATATTCTTTAAAAAGGCTGTGCCTTCCTAGGTTTGGTAATTTTATCTTTAACAGCAGTTTCTGCTGTCTTCCCCAGAAAAGATGTTAAGCTGACAGGTCTATAATTTCCTGCATCTCCATGTGAGCCCTTCTTTAAAAATGGGAGTTATGTTGGCCACCTTCCAGTCCTCAACCACAGAGTGTAGACAGGTTGCATATTTTAGTTAGGAGGTCCATAATCTCGGCTGTAAGCACCTTAATAACATCTATCTTTGGATACATGCCATCAAGGCCTAGTGATTTGCTGTTGTCAATAAAATCTAGAAGTTTTCCTGCCACAACTATCCAATGCTGTACAGTGGTGGGTTTCCAAATTTTTCCCTACTGGTTCTATGTGTGCGCGTACTTTGCCTAATATGCACTTCGCACGCATGCACAGGGCTCAAATACTGACCTTTGTCAAGGCTGGATAGCTGCCTGAAGTATTTTTAAGCTTAGCTGAGAGCGGCAATAGCCGGAATCAGCTGAGCTTCATGCGCGGCAAAAAAACGGAGCTCTGTCAACCAGGTAAGCTGCCTGGAGTGTTTTTAAGCTCAACTGAGGCATGGAAATAACACAAATTAGCTGAACTTCTCACACGCATGTGGGGCAAAAATACGGAGTTCTGTCAACCTGGTCAGCTACCTGAAGTGTTTTTAAGCTCAGCTGAGGTGCGGCAATAGCGCAAATCAGCTCAGCTTCACATGCGAAAACGGAACTCTGTCAATCTAGTGAGCTGCTTGGAGTGCTTGGAGTGTTTTTAAGCTCAGCCGAGGCACGGCTTAGGAGAGGTAATGGCGGGGGTGGGTGGGTGGCTAGCTAGAGGTGGTATTTGCCAGTTCTCTGAAGCAGTCAAACTTTTCGCTACCAGTACGCCAGAACGGACCGAACTGGTTGAATACCACCTCTGATGCTGTACCTACAGATCCTGCTTTGAGCAAAGGGTTTAGATTGTTAAAGCAGCAAAAGCAGGGGATCACACTAAGTATGTAAAGCAAGGAATAGTTAAGTGCAAAGTATACCCTAGCAACCATGGTAGTGAACCAATTATATGCATGCCTCATTTAATGTTAGTTAAAAGCAGTTCTCCAGTTGGGAAGATGTTCTGCACCATTCTGCATGAATGCTTCCTGTTCGCCTTTTTATGGGACTAAAATAGCAGTTCACTTAATTCCGTTTTGTTTCTGACATGGATAACTTCCCTTACAATATTTCTTTCAATATGTTTCTTTCAGTAAGCTTGCAATTATGGATGAAATAGACCTTTTTTCATGGCCTACGGCTGTGATGGTGAGCCTATGACAGGTGTGCCAGAGGTGGCACGCAGAGCCCTTTCTGTAGGCACTCGAGCTGTTGCCCCAGCTCAGGTCTGTTGTGCATGCACGTGCACGCCTCCCACGAGCCAGCTGGTCTTCAGGTTTCTACCACACATGCGCGGGGGCAGGGTGCATGTGTGGGGATGTGCACACATGTGTGGGGGATGGGGCACATGCATGGGGGACATGTACGCATGCACAAGGGTAGGGCATATGCACGGGGGTGGGGCACGTGCATGGAGGACGCACATATTGCATTTGGGGATGCGCGTGCATGTGTGCTTTGGGCACTCAGTGCCGAAAAGGTTAGCCATCACTGGCCTAGGGGCTAAAGATGCTGAGCTTGTCAGCTGAAAAGTTGAAAGCCTGGGTTCAAGACCCAAGCGCCATGTGATGGGGTAAGCTCTGTTACTTGCCCCAGCTCCTGCCCATCTAGCAGTTCAAAAGCATGCAAATACAAATAGATAAATGGGTACCATTTTGATGAGAAGGTAACAGCATTCTTGGCATATAGTCATGCTGGCCACATGACAATGGAAGTGTCTTTGGACAATGCTGGCTCCCTCGGCTAAGAAATGGAGACGAGTACTGCCCTCTAGAGTCACACATTTTCAACCCTTGCATCACCAAGCAGTCCTTAGAAATATCCCTTATGGTGAGAAAGAAAACTTAAAGTCATTGACAATCAAATACCAAACATAATACTCTAGAAACTCATGAAACAACAGAGGACAGTGGTTTACTGTAGTATGAGCTACGCATATTATGTTCCATGTGTCCATTAGCCTATTGCAAAACTTTAGGCGTTACCTTTCCTTCATGTTCCCTATTTTTTAAAAAAGGTGTTGACAAGTTTATTATTCCTCCCTGTGTTGTGACTACTATAAACAACACAGGGTGAACAGTATACTTGAGACCTAAATAAATATGTCAGGTATGTCCCACATTTGAAAATACTTGAGAGGAAATATTTTCAGTATCTCCAGACTTAAATGTCCCAAAGATGCTTTTTCAAATGGCAACTGGACTTGTTTTCTTTGTTGTTTGAAGCTTCTTGGATGAAAAGCGAAATGTCTTCAAGGAAAAACAAAGGAAGTCCAGTTGCCTTTTGAAAAAACGTTGGAACAATCATGACCGGGATGACCGAGAATCTCATAGACCTCCAGACTTAAATGCATAGATAATTTATTTTTTATCACTGTCCATCTTTGCATGAAAATTACCAATTAAATTATAAAAGGAGAAGTAAAACCATCTTCAAGTTATCCCAGAGCCTCCTCAAATTCTGTCAAAGATATAACAAGGGCTTTTATATAATTAGGAGAAAATGATGTAATTACAGGGATTAAAGACGACCAGTTTACAAACCGTATTCTTAATAAAACTGAAAGGGCTGCTTCCAAAATAATCAGCTTCATATTAAGATTCCATTTTATATATTTTTATTTACACACACACACACACATACACCAGAGTCATGTCCCCAAAGGATCAGTCCACCTTCTTTCCTTCTCTCTATCAAGTATCTATCTTTATTTTTTCGATTTCATTAATTCATGGTGTTTACCTCTACTCTTCTTATATTCAAATCATCATGTTCCATGTGTCATCACTAGCCCATCTCTGTGGCTGGAGACTTCAGTAGAAATAGGACTATCTCAATCACATAGACATCGATCCATTAATAGCCTCTGGAGAGTCCCAGGATCCAGCAGGAGCAATGTGAGAGACCAAAATCATAAAAGAACCAAGTGGAACATGAAGCCAGTCTGAGCCTCATGACTCTCTCCTTGACCAGCCTAGTGAGTCAGTTCAAGGAAGGAAAGAGCCAGCTGCTCTAAGAAAGCCACATGGAGTCTTGTGACTAGGCTGACCCAGTCAGACCTGCTGCAGCTGAATGAGGAGAAGGAAAAACAAAAACAGATACATTAAACACCTAACCCTATATATAAAATATGTACTTACGGTAATATGTGTCATTTTGCACATACACGATGCAATATAAAACAACGTCTAAGCCCACGGATATGAAAAAAATATATGCATAATTACCCTTTTCCTTTCCTCTTCTCCTTCTCTCTTTCTTATTTCTTTCTTGCTAAGACAAATGGCAAGCAGAATAGTCAGCTAGTATAAATTCTGCCTTTTGGCATTATTATCTTTTGGCATTAAAAACTAAGATTCTGTCTTTTGGCATATAACTAAGCAATAGCTATAAAAGCATTCACATTCTATTTATACAAACCTATGAAACATACGGTGCGAGAAAAGGAAATTTTACAATATAGAATGGACTTTTGCCCACTTACCCCTAGAAATGCTATTGACAGAAACATATTAGAATTCCTAAGAAAATGAGCTGCTTGTTTTTCTCTTTCTAAAACACAGCTGTTTATAGACATTGGTTGTGTAGAACAATGATTGTAAATGGGGGGGGAGGGGTTATGACAGGTATTTTGTGCAGTGAGAGTTTCTATTTTATGCTGATAAGAACAATATCTTTGAAAGCTCAACAATATTCATCTTAATTCCAGAGTTTTGTTAAAGATAAATTTACATACGTATACACAAACTTGTAAATTAAAGGAAGAAAACAATCCTAGCAGTTTTCCAACCCTACAGCATAACTACAGATAAAGCTGGGATCTGCAGATAAGATCTTATTTAGAAACTGACTACAGAATAGACATTTGCAAGGGAAATTGGCAAGCATAAATGAGAATTTATAGGAGAAATTACTGTAATATACACAGCAACTGTGTCTGAAGTCTTTGGCTTCAAAAGACAGGAGGAATTGGCAACCAAAATGTGTCTCTTTAGATGCATACAGTGTATATAACATACATTAAAAGGGGAAGGGCTTTGATTGTGCAATTCCACTTGTCCTTTCAAAGCCAGTGATTGCTGCTGTGGATGCCTCTGCTGTTTGAAGAAAAGAGAAGGACAACTAATGGAGCTGGGGCAGGAGTATATTATATGAACATGCAGAATCCATTTTATATTATTTTACTGTGATGCACATAATAATAGTTAATTGACTGAAAGAAACTGGAGCCTAGTTCTGTAGTATTCCATTAAAAAATGCATTTTATTTATAAATGCATGATATTTTAACCTACTTCTCTCAAACTTAAAACACTATGGCTGAATCTGTACAACGTGCTTAATGAAATCATTGTTATGCTTCGTCATGCTGCCTCTAGGTGGTTCACACACACCAGAACAATGTAAAAACAGACAGACATACAAACACCAGAACCCAATTCAAAGAAGAGCAAAATGGCAAATCCAGCAAACCCTCCTGCCAAACATCCTATTAACAACTGACATCCAACAAAGGGGACAACAAACATTCCAGCGCAAATCCTAGGGGAACAGTCAGGTCCTTTGTGTTTCTTTGGATTCAGGAGAAATCTCATTTGAGCGGGCAAGCACCATATAGAGAAGCTGCACTTCCCGAATCCTGATAAGTGATGTTGTTTAATGGAAGGAAATGGGACCTTGTCTACCCTGTCAGCTCGAATTGGCTGGGCAGACACCATGGGAGATGGTGGCCCTTCAAATAAGTGGGCTCCATGCTGTGAATAGCCTTATAGGTCATAACCAGCATCTTGAATCATACCTGGACACAAACTGACAACCAGTGAAGCTTGCGAAGCAGAGGTATCCCATGGACAAACAGAGGCTTGCTGATAACTGTCCACACCATTGTATTCTGGAGCAGCTGAAATTTCCAAGTAGTCTTCAAGGGCAGCCACATGTAGAGCACATTGCATTTAAAGACACAGTAAGCCTCCTTAGTTTTAATCTTCACTGATTCGGGGTAGGGAGTATATGCACTGATGTGCGCTTTATGCTCATATATTAAATGAAACAGATACTGACCTCTGGTGTGTGCTTACTGGAGATCTATTCTGTTTGAAAGGAATGCCATAACAGAGAGGCCTGAAACAATAATGGAGTTCCAGTGTAAATCGTTGTAAAATCTTTGGAAGCAATTCACAAGGGGACAGAGAGTAAAGAAGCTGAAATTTACGTCAAATAATTAATAATTATAATATACTAGGGGTAAGCAACAATGGTGAATTAAGGCTGAAATAGGGACTACCCAAGCTCAATTGATCTCAAGACCAAATAGCTCAGCAAATTTGAAATTATAAAGCTCTTGCCAGGCTGAACATCAAGGACAAGCAAAAATGTTTAAATAAGCTGCTGCAGTCAGACTTCATCAGCACGACTCCTGTAATAGCTACAAATTAGGCTCTGAGCTGTACTCAGGCATGGGATTGCTTTCTTTTTTTAATCTCCTAAAGAAAAGAGGGACTGAGGTGAGCATGACGTTCATTTATATTATTTGTAAGGCATCAAGTGGCAATATTTTAAAATATTTATCTCAAGCTACTGATTTAATTCTCAGCATCCATGGTTTACTCTCTGTTGTATTGCTTGTAATATTCATTATAATTACGGTTACAGATTGCTTACTAATTGTGTCTATATTGTTCCACCTTTCAGACAAAAGCTTGCTAAGTAAAACAAATCTCTTGGCTGAAAGGACTGATAATTTTCCATTGTCTAAAATCTCCACTGAAAAAGTGTTAAAGTGTAACAACATTGTTAGCCGAATGTTTTCACCAGAGGTAGTTGATTCTGAAAGTGTAACTCAATGCCTAATAATAATCCACATTCCAGACAACAGGAGGGTAGATTAATTGTGAGATAGAGGATCACATTCTTTAACATTTGATATGTATAATTTTGTTTATTCGGGGACCTAGTGATCAGGACAAGAGTGGTTTTGGGTGGGATCATTGTTCAGATAAAAAGAGAATGTCAAGTGTTTTAACCAGGCAGGAAGAATTGGCCAGTTGGGTGGTTGATGATAAGGATATATGGGAGGAGATTGGCAGAAATTGGGGTGTATAGAATAGCACAGTGAACAATGTGAGATGACTGGTGTTCACAGAGTTCAGCCTCATCTGACTGAAGATGAGTTGGATGGGATGCTTCCTAGGCAGTGATGGGATTCAAATGATTTAACAACCAGTTCTCTGCCCTAATGACCAGCTGCGTAGGCATGGCTGTATGATCATGTGACTGGGTGGAGCTCAGGTGACAGTAAGTCTGGGTGTAGAGCCAAGAACCTTTAGCTGTTATATGGGTTAACCAAGAGGCAGTTCCTGTAAGCAGGGCAATAAAGATTAGGCTAGAAACAACAGCTTCTTCCTGCCTTCCTTACAGGATTAGCCCTGTGAAGTAGAAAAAAACAAACAGATTTCTTCCAACAACCGGTTCTCTGAACTGCTTAGAAAGTTAACAACTGGTTCTCGCGAATAGATATGAACCTGTTGAATGGTCCTAAAAGGTCACAAGCAGAATCTGCAAAACTATGCAACTGTGCCAAATTAGGAAAGAGGAGCCTGGTGTGTCAAGACTACTATAGCCAGAGCTTTCATAGATGGATGAATCTGTGGGGATGGTATGTGGGAATGATCCTGGGGAACATTAGGAAGAGCTACAGACAGGACAACAGGCATGTAAAAGATGTCTCAACCCACAGAAGAGGGGAAGGTGTGGAAAAAAATTCAGAAGGGACCCTCCCTAGTTTTTCAGAGAATAAAAAGAAAGGAGGGGAGAGATACTTTCAGTCTTGCAAGTTTCTGTTAATATAACTTTACAATAAAGAACAGAGCTAGTACCCCTGGTTGTGCTTCTTGTAGAGTCTATCTCATAGGACTAACATCAATTCTGCAAGATTCATTTGGTTTCTGGAGGTGCTTGAAGAGTTTCCCAAAAATCTGAAGGCCATTTCTGTTAAGATCTTTTCTGAGTCTCTCCTGTGCACCAATGGAGAAGGAAGATGTGTTGGATATGATCACCACCTTGGGTTACTTGTAAAAATAATAAAGGTGGGATATAAATGCATAAATAAAAATTACAGGCAAAGATTACATCTAGCAAACCAATTCAGAAGGAAAAAGATTGAACTGTGTTACACATTCAGCTTCAAGCCCTAGAACTGTCCTCTTCATTAGACAACAAAGACAAGGAGAAAGATACAAAAATAACAATGTGCATATATGGCACTTACAATATGAACATGTCCGGCTCTGAATCTGAAGAGTAAGAAAATAGGAATTCTTAAGCCAGTATAATAATATGGTAGTGGATCTTATACTAGAAGAAAGGGGGAATAAGATGCAGAAGAAATATATCAAATGAAGGAACTTCAACACTTAATTCAAACTATAGTAAAAGTGGTTCCTTTTGTAAAAGACAAGATGACTTGACTAATTCCAGTGTTCCAAACATTACACCCACATCGACTGTTATCTCTGTGACTGGTGTTCAGAAAAATCTGCTTTCTTGCACAAACTCTCCTACAAAGGCCATCACAGGTGCAGCAGCGGCCGCCATGCAAAGCAGTATCTCAAATCGTCTATGGGCTGAGGAATACAATGTTTCTACCTCACTTACTTACTGCTTGTATTACGCCATTAGCTTCAAATACTGTGAATATTACAACTGCCTTATCTACAAGGACCAGGACCAGCGGTACTGTGTCATCTTCAGAAGCCAAGGAGAGGCACAGGTCATACCTCATTCCTGTTCAGGAAGAAGAATCGGAATCCCAAAGAAAAGCTAGTTCAAGACAAACGAGGCAATCCAGAACATCCACACAGGGTGTAACATTAACCCATGTTAGGAAGCTGAAAAAAAAAGTATAGAAGTTGGGCTACATGAACTAGAAAACAAGAGAATGAAGAATAGGAAGGAAAAGAAAAACAAGGCAAAGGAAACCAAGCAGAAAAGAAAGAACCAGAAACTAAAGATAAGGATAAGAATAAAGATATCTGTGAACCTTAGAAGAGCCATATCATAGTTATAAAACTACATCTTCAATTGCTTCATCCATTTTTTAGTAGCTGCGTCTTCTAATTTTTCAAGCCAAATAAATAGACCAAACAGCATTATAGACATAACTTCTGCTTACTCAAGAAGTGCAGCAAAAGAAAATGAGAGAGAAAAACAGACAAGAAAGAAGAAGGAAAAGATAAATCATAAACAAAATCAATAAGAGAAAGAGAAAAACAAGGATCAACTGGAATTTGTTTTTGGACAATAAAAAAGAAGCAAAGAGTGACAGTCATTCAAGATATTATGACACAGGATCATCTGGAGATTGTTATGACTCAGTATTAGGATGACCCGGTTACAGTTACTTGGAAAATCACAAATTATATGCCAGTAAACTAGAAAAAGAAGATACTTTAGAAACTTTATGAAAGATTATAGCTCAAAAATGAAAAACTGAAAGCACAATTGCATGATACAAATTAATGGCCCTTAAACTACAATTGGCGAAGGCAACTCAGAGATAGAAAAAAATGTGTCTTTGCAAGAAATGGAAAAAGGGAGCGAATAGCTCCGAAAAGGCAAATATATGAAATGGAAGAATTCAAGATGCTATCAGACCTGAAGGCAGATAACCAGGGGCTAAAGGATGAATATTGGGCTTTGATCAAGGTAATCAGCAAACTTTCCAAATAAAATTGTTTACTTTTATCAGCAAATCAGGGGATTGCACATAATTAGTAACTCCAGTGGACCACAGAATAGAAGTCACTGGATTCCTGGGAAGATTTCTTGGAGACAGTTTCAGATATTCTGTCAACAGCCCTTTTACCTCTCTCTCTCTCTGTATGTGTGTGTGTGTGTGTGTGTGTGTGTGTGTGTGTGTGTTTTAAACCAATATCTTATTTTTATACGTTAAAAGCACTGCTGAGAAGACAAAATGACTGAGAAATCTTGTTTACAACATCTGATAAATCTCAAATATTGAATCAGTAAGCCTTAATTGTACATAAACATTTTTTTAAAAAAAGCTTTCTGCTATCTGTTCCCTTATTTTATTGCTTTGTCAGTTTCTGGGGTTTTGGGGGAGGGGTTATTCCTATATGCCACTTGGAATCACTATGAATTGGGTAGCCATTTAAATTTCCTTAATAAATAAAATAAATGAATAAGATTAGATTCATTACAGTTGGATGTCCCAATTTTAAAAAGTGCTCCAAGAGAATATGAAGGCTCAATAGCCACTCAGCAATAAAAGAGAATCAAAAGTCACATACTCCACTCTATTCCCTGACTACCCACTGACCAATTTAATGGCAAATATAATCTTAGTGTGGTAGCTTTGGTATAAAAACCATGAAATTCAGCGTCACAGAGCCATAGTATTACTTCATGGCAGTACAGGTAATCTTTGATTTACAACCATAATTGAGCCCCACACTTTTTGTTGCTAAGTGAGACAAGTATTAAGTGAATCACTGCAGGTGTTAAGTTAGTACCATGGTTGAATGAATCTAACTTCACCATTGACTTGGCTTGTCAAAAGATTGCAAAAGGGGAATTACATGATCCCAGGACATTGCAACCGTCATAAATATGGGCAGTTGTCAAGTGTCTGAATTTTGATCACATGACCATGAGGAATGCTGAAATGGTCATAAATGTGAAAAATGGTCATAAGTCACTTTTTCCAGCACCATTGTAACTTTGAACAGTTACTAAATAAAGTGTTGTAGCAAAGGACTACCTATATCAAAAAGCTTTGCATTGATGATTTAAATTTTGACAGCAGTTTTAACTACATTTAGAAATCTAAAAATAAATAAATAAATAAATAAATGTTAACTTAATAAGGATTTGTGTCTTGGAACAAGTTTCTGTACCATTATTGTGCTGAAGCCATGCTGAAAAAAAGGACTGAGTCTATGCTTGTTACAGTTCATTGTGTCAGATGGACATATTGATTTAATGGTTTCAGATGAATGGTGTGAAAAGCAGGGAGGATGAGTGAAATGAAAATAGAGGTTAGTCCTGTACTAAACAAAAGATTGGATTTGATAGTGTAAATGACCTTGTCCAAATCTATAAATTTATTATCTGTCCACTTGTACTTCCTTCTTTGTGAAATTACTGTTTCTCTACTTGTAACACAATATTTCTCAATAAGCGAAACCAGTCATCTTGCCAGTCAAAGCTGCAAAACGTTTCCAGGCACACCGTGCTGTTTCTATGTGAGAAAGTTTGCGAGAAGCAATAATTCACATTCACTTTTGATATACACACAAGGGTGCAATTCTTGTTGCAAGAGCCCGCACATCAAAAGTGAGTACGAATCATGGTATCTCAGAAACTTTCTCACAGAGACAGTATTCCTGGAACCACACTGCAATCTCCTCTTTCGTCCCCACCCTTTTTGGCTAAGTTTCCTCGCTTTCTTCTTTAATTTATATTAAATGGCGGTTTGTTTTAAAAAGCTTTCAAAGAGGCGGGGACTTCAGTTACGCCAGCGAACACAGGGGCCAGTTTCACCCAAACAACCAGTCATTCTTGCCCATTTCGGATTCCCTCCCTTCCGGCTCCAAAGCCAGAAACTGACACTGGAATAGAATTCTTGTTTTACCCGAAATGTATACCTGAGGCTATTGCCCAACCGTTGTGTGTGTGTGTACAAGAACTGCTCCACTCTTTGCACCCAAGTTCAATCCAGCTTCTGGATTCAAAGCACGCTCCCTTAAGGTTTGGAAAACCGAGAAGTCCCTTTTGTAAAAGAAGGGGGGGGTGTTAACTCCACGCACACGTGTGCTCTT
>JAOYMU010000002.1:40813773-40832101 GCA_025802295.1 Psammodynastes pulverulentus
GGGGTTACCAATGCCACAATAGGCTCCTCCACCACAGGAGTGGTTAGTAACCCTGCCAGATCTGGGGCCATGTTAAAGTATTTTTTGTCAAATGCTGGCGGGTTGGGATAGGTGCCAGGCACCTCCAGCTGTTGTTTGACCATTTGGATGAAAAGGCCAGGAGCAGGGATAGTTTCTTGGGCCTCAGCAGTCTCAGCAAATAATATACTGTTCTCCCCCGTGATAGAGGGGGTCTCTTTGAGGGACTCTAAACCCAGACCTGTAGCTAACTTGGCCTTTCTTAAAAGGGAACTGAACATGTGCGTCTGGAACAACCCTTTAAATTGGGGTTGCTCCACTCGCAAATCCTCCTCATCCTCTGATAGTTCGTGGTCTATTTCTCCTCAGGAACCACGGATGAGGATCCTGCCTCTAGGCGAGGAGCCAATGAAGGTTGTGTTCCAGGCCCGGGTTGCGGTTGCAGAAAGCTCGTGGTCGGAGGCCTGGGCCCTGGTTGTAATGTTACAGGTGAATGCAGGCGGCCTGCTTCAAACCCCCTTCTCATGGCCTCGTTAAGCATCCATGCTATGTCCAAGGTAGGTAACCCTTGTGGACGAAGGCCCGCTGCCGTAGGCGTAAAAGTGGCTACAGGTGTGGTTGAGCGAGGTGGAGGCGGTCCCGGGTGAGGTGATGGAGATAGCCCGGATGACCACCCCAAGGGTGCCAAGGACTCAAGGTCTGGTACCGTAATCAATAACTGTTTGTGGGGGGGGACCCCTTCCAGAATAATTTCTTGCCTGCTTGTTAGACCCTAGTGGGGAAGTTAAAGCAGGGTCTGGGCTCTCCAGCGTTAAATATGGCTCTGGTAGGGAGGTTGAATGTTCCCCCCCAGAGCCCTCCCTGGATGCTTTCGCCACCTGTTTCTCCACCGCCTTATGCAGTCTCTGTTCTGCTTTCAACTGAGACTTTGAGACCCTGGATTGTGATATGGCCTTGGCCCTGATTGTTGCAGCCTTGGCCTTGGAGACTAAATTGGTAGAAGTAGGGGAGGGAGAGACCCCTTCTGGAGGGTTGTTGTCCTCCATCTGATTAAGCCCTTCTGATTAGGGTAAGAGGTGGTTGAGGAAAGGGCTTCAGTTGTCCTTAGGGGAAAATCCCTCTCTTAGACAGGCCCTTGTAACTTTCAGGAAATGTCCTTTTGTGAAGCAGAAAAGCTGCTTAATGTTCCCCCTTCAGTTCCAAACCTTAGAGGGGAAAAGGCCTCAATTACTGTCAAACAAAATGGCGGCCGCAACTGTCAGTGTAAACAAAATGGCGGCCGCAACTGTCACTATGTACAAAATGGCGGCCGCAACTGCCTCTGACGAGATAGGTCCGGTATGTGCCGATCGCACTCCGAACACCACGCCACCACTTACAGAGTCTTTCCAACAGCGTCGTGGGCTCCTGAAAAGGCAGGCGACGCTGGAAGGCAGAAGCGAATTTCAACGCCGGCACTTGCTGTTCTAGTGCCTCTAGCCCGTCGTCAGGGCGATGAAAGCGTTTTTTGAATTGCGCCCTTATCTTTCCGATCTTCTCTCCGCCCGCTCCTCAATTACCGGGCTTACGAGCTCCGGAGTCACTCTTCGGGCAGTTAAAAGCTTCCAGCTCTCTTTTAAACCCGCGCTGCCAAATTAAGGTTCTATAATGCAAGGCAAGCACGGCAAATAGCTAACTAAAATGGCGGGCGCAGGGACGGTCTTGGGCTTGTTAATACCTAGCCCGTCTCCTCCCTGGGACGCCTTGCTGTCCCCTGACGGTCTTGAGCCGGGGGCCCTTCTCGTCCTACACAAAACAATAAAATCAACGCTGACCTAAACTCTCTATCTGTCTAAAAGCAGGTAAGTAAACTGATTGGTCTCAGAGAGACCACCAAGCCACTCTATCCTCTTCGGAGACAGAGTCGAAACTGGGACTTGATTGACAGCCAAGCCGTGTCCTCAGTTTTGCCACTCTGTCTCGAAGAAGGAGGAGGAGTCAACTACCCATACTCTGCCTGGATACCGGCCTCAATAACTGGAGAAAGTCCAGTTGCCTCCTGAAAAAGCACCTTTGGGACAACCATGATCTGGATGACTGAGAATCTCTACAGACTTGTCTGATGGTTGTTTACTTCTCTTCTTTTTGCCAATTCCCTTTTCCTTCAGTATGAGGCTAGCACAAACTTTAAAAATCAGGCTGAGGATGCTCTACTATTATCACTCGTCTTTTAAGCATAATATATTTGAAATCACCTTTTTTTTGTTTCAGAACTATCTTTGAAAACAGTCAGCTTCTACCAGGGTTGAAATGTTGATTTGTATTAGAGCTTTGTATAGAATCTGGAATTTAATGCAGTCTTTCCACACCACTGTCAGGTTGTCTCCTACAACCACAGCCAATTCTCCTACTGCTATCTGATGGACAGTGACCAAGATGTTTTCCTTCAAATATTTATAGACTTGAAAGTATTAAGGAATGCATTAAATAAATGCAGTGTTTGAGGATAGAGATGGCAAGATTATTACTCCCAACCAAGGACTTTCTTCAAAAGGAGAAGCAATGAAATATTTTTAAAAATCCAAATATATGACATTTGGCTTTCGCTTACTCGGATTTTATTTTCTAAAGATCTTTTCTTGCTGTATTTACCTTAGGATAAATTTGAATTCATGAGGTCAAGTTCCAAAACACTAAGTGAAAAATAGATTATGTATTTATGTATTTAAAAATAGATGTTTCCAAATGTACTGTATATCTCTTATATTGAGTAGATAGATTTAGAAAAGAAATAATGAAAATATCTGAATTAAGTACATTCTACCATAGTATGAGAAAAAAGTCATGTACAAGCATGGTTTTTCATTTGTCAAATTAAATAAATCAAATCACAAATCAGAACTAGCGTTATCAAAATCCAAGTAGCTAAAATTTTAATATTTTGGAAAATACATTTTTGCAGAGAAGGAAATAACCCCTTCATTCCTCATGTATTTGACTGTCCATGGGATATTTAGATACCTTGCCCCCTTCAAACTGGTTGGAAATTGCAATTGCTATACACAGGGCTTTTTTTCTTCCGAGGAAAGGTGCCAGAACGCACCCCCTGTCATCGCGCTAAAAACCCGGAAGTGATAGCACGCGATTGGTGGAGACGGACCACGTGATCCGGACTCCGAAAAGGATCCAGAACGCAGTTCCGCCGGGTTCCGGCTGAAAAAAAGCCCTGGTTATAATAGGGCAGGATTTAGATGATAATGCAGAATTCATCTGAGATTATGTAGATGATTTTGAGTCTACTTGTGAGCCGCTCAGAGTTATTGAGAGTTGGACGGCGTACTAGTTTTAAAAAATTATTATTGATAAAGGTTCATTCCCTTTTATATATTAATTCAACAAACTCACATTCTGTTTTAACATTTCATAGAATTTATATATTATTAAATTAAATAAATGTAATTATCCAATTACCGAGACATCCTTGCAGTAGCAAATATTATAAAATATTAAACTGATGAACACAAGGATCCATAAATCTTGTCAGCTGATCTAACATCATAAACCAGTGTGGGCTTGATCTATCTCAAATGAGTTTCTTGTTAAGATGCTAGATTCCTGCCAGGATTCAGATGCTGTAACCTGAAACTACAATTCAACAATCAATGTGAGCTTGATTGTTGAATTAATTAGCATATAAAAGGACTAATCTCTATGCAGCAAGGTTGAGGAAGAATAGTTTGTTGTGCTAACCCTTGTAAAGCCTACTCACAGCTACCTATTTAATGTGTCTAGTTGTCCTTAGCTAGATGACTTGTTCCTAACTTACAAAAAGTTAGGAGACTTCATATAGCTACATCTAGAGCAATCAGAACTGAGCTCAACATTTGGAGTTCCTTGCATGCTCATATGAACTTGCTAACAATTTCAGCAAAATTATTAGAAGCAACTTTTGTGCCACTTTTAACTTGACTTCTGGGTGACCTTGTAGAGATATCTAAGAAGGATTCCTGTCAACAATATGGCAGTAGTTTCCTTGTTCTGGGATGTTTTTTGAACTTCTAAGCTTAGCCTATAGTTCTGGGGTTTCCTGGGGATTTCCCATCCAATTATTCACACATTCTGATATTATCTTTTTTTTTAAAGATTAAGCCTTTTTGATTAAATAAAAAACCCTCCCTTTTTACGATCCTGTAGTCTTTATTTGGGATAACTGGATGGAACTGAGCATTCACTGGCTGGATGCCCTTCCTGACCCCTGCGTGGAATTTGCAGCAGATGTGTTTTCTTTGTGCCCTAAGAGAGAAACATCTCCCCTACCTAGGATTGAACCCTCAAACTTCCAAGTGGGAGGCGAGAGTCTTCACTACTAGGCTACCATGCTGTTTCGTTTTTTGACTAAGGGCCCTGGTTAAAATGAAGCAAGTTCATTGCAGAAATGGCTTGAGTTCCTTTTGGTGCAATACATACAAATTAATAAAAGCATTTGGAAATGTTTTAGCTGCTGACAAGAAAGAAGTTTCTTGTGATAGAGTCCAGTTAGGCAGATTTTGGAGCCTTTTTTTGAATAGCAAAATGCGATCTATGAGTTCAAAGTGTTACTTCTCATTTGTGGGGGGGAGGATATATGCAGTTGATTGGGTAGGTAGGTTGCAAGGAAACATAACCCACACTGAAACCTCCTTTACTAATAGTAGTCCTGAACATGTTAATTGAACTTTTGAGATTCCACCAGGCACAGATGTGTTCTGAGCAAGAACAAAGAGGGCAATGTCTTCCCAGAAGTGGATTGGCCTTTTTAAGAAGCAAATTTTCTAAAAGCAGATGCCCTCTTCAAAAGGAATGTGTTTTAAAAACATCTCAGTCTTATTTGATTGTGTGCCATTAAGTCATTTTCAACTCCTAGCAACCACATAGATTTTCCTAATGACAGTCTCTCCTAGCTTGGTCTTTCAGCTCTTATCCCCGCTGTAACTGAGCTTATCCACTTAGGAGTTTGTCTTCTCCTCTTTCTTCCCATCTTTCCATCTTTAGAGCCTTTTCCAGAGAGCTGGATCTTGGAATAATCAGATGGTCATATCCTGCTTCTTCAAAGACCAACCTTCATTCCCACAGAATGTCAGAAGGAATATTGTTGCTTATACAATTATGATCTTTGTAGGTAGAGACACATCACAGCATTTGAATATATTTCCCAAGGCATTCATGACTGCTCTACAAGTGCTAGTCTGTGGAATATTTTTGACTGCTTATTTCTTCACTAGTAATGGTTTATCAACAATAGATGCCGTCTACCATTCCAATTATCTTCATTGTCAGTTCCAAGGCTGGTGGTTCTACTTACTGTCATTAGTTTGGTCTTTACCTTTAGTTTTACTCCCATTTTTAAAATTTGTTTATATTACTAGAGCTTGCAGATCTTTTTCATTCGGCTATCAGGGTGGTAGGATCAGCACAGTGTTTGTGTGTGTTTTATAATCTGTTGTAGAGGCTTTAAAGAGAATTGATGAACTGTAGCACAATTTTGCATGCCTTCTGCTGCAAAGCAAGCTGAATTCAACCCTTCCTTCTTTAACTAGAGACTGAATTAGAAATGCTATGTGTCTCTTAGAACAGAATGCGGCTGTACTGACAAATGTTGTTATTCTCCTTAGAGCTAATGATGGGGAACCTTTGCCACTTCACCTCCCAATCCACTTATAAAAACACTTCCAGATTTTCTTCTCGCCATACCACCATTTCATTAAGAGTAGCAGGAAAATCTTCTTATAGTCCACACACCAGGAGTATAGTTAGAGTGTGCATCCTTAGCAATTTTTAAATCTTATTTTTCTTTCCCAGGGACTTTTAAAGCTAAGGTTGGGCTCTGTGTTTCAAAGGATCCATACAATACATTTGGTACATGACTCCATGCTTTGGTAATTGCAATTTAGTACATTTGGAAGGCACAGGAAATTGCAAACAAGCTGTGTGGCAATACAGAATTTGAATATTGAATTTCTAAATCACCATGAAGTTTCAGATGCACATGTGCATAGCCACCAGCCTAATCCCTTTTGAAGTAAGCAACCATATGCAAAACACAGGAAAAAAAGGAATGAGAAATAACAATTAGAATAAATCAGATATGATTAGAAAAAAATTTAAAAAATAGGTAAATCTGTTTATACCATTACACTATTACACTATTATTATAACTCATCCTTACTTTCACTATGGTCACACTCTGCTTCTTAACTTGCCATTCAAATTGTGTGTGGGGTTTTTTTTTTTTTACATTATAGATAAAGAAAAAAAAATGCTTATGAAATCAGTGAATCAATCCAGCAAAAAGTTTAAATGTTGCCGATTTACCTCCTTGACCACACTGTGGTATTGACAGCTTCGAAAGTCATTAGCTGTTTGTGAGTGTATAGTTGCCCCAATCCATGGTAAAACAGTGGTTAGAACGCTGTATTGTAGGCTAATTCTGCTGATTGCCAAGGGTTCAATTTTGACCAACTCAAGGTTGACTCAGCCTTCCATCCTTCCAAGCTCAGTAAAATGAGGATCCAGATTGTGGGGGCAATATGCTGACTCATAAACCGCTTAGAAAGGGCTGCACAGCACTTTGAAATGGTATGCAAGTCTAAGTGCTATTGCTATCTTAAGGTCCATAGCTGTAGTTTGAGGTTGTTGTAGAAGGGAGAATCAAGTCGTCAAAAAGATTTGAAAAAATAGTTTCCTAGCAGATATGGTACTCATGGTGAGACTGAAAGATTCAAACAGATAAATATGTCTTTGAAATGCTATCAATCTGGAATCTGGTAGTCCTCTTAAGAAGGGACATCTGAGCCTGAATATATTATCAAAGTTTTTTATAAAATGGGGCGGGGAGAGATAGAGCTCTTTGACTTTTTATGCTTTTCTGTGGTCAATTGAAAGCACAAAACCTCTCCAAAATGAAGTTCTGAATTAAATCTGAATCAGATAGTTTTCAAAGCAGCTCCAACGTAAAGGTTCCTCCTGTCCAATCATGCCCAACTCTTAAGGGTGGTGTTCATTTCTGTTTTTTAGCCAAGGGAGCCATCATTGTGTGAAGACACTTCTATAGTCATGTGGCCAGCATGACTATATGCCGAGGTGCACGGAACAATGTTCCCACCAAAGTGGTACCTATTTATCTATTCGCATTTGCATGCTTTTGAGCTGTTGGGTGGGCAGGAAGAGCCCAAGTTATTTTACTTCAAACTATTGAAGCAGTGTCCAAAATGAATCCTATAGTTGGGGAAGGTCTGTACTAGAAAATGCTCCATATTTTTTTCTGAAAACTCAAAAGAATGATTACACACAATTAAAAAAAAAAGTCTTCCTTTGCCTCTAAGGCTTTGGGAGCAAAAATTATAAGAGGACAGTATAAACTGCAGCTCCCTTGGAATGTGCAGGCAATCAATACATATCATGCTCACAAAAGCAGTTGTCAGATCGAATTCGTGAACATTTCATTCAAAATGCGATGAGTTTATAAAATATGTCATATGCAGGTATTTCTCCATCTAGATTGACTAGGAAGTAGGAACAGTCCTTGGATTGTTAATAAAGAAGAGAAGAAAAGCCCATGGATCTGTAACTAATTACTTATAACGAAACAACTTATCTTAAACCCGGAGGAGGGCATATAATTAGGAAGTCAGAAAGGATTTATTTGAACCATGAACTCTATACTCAATGCAAAAAAAAAAAATATGTTGAAGTGTGGTTAACTTTTGCCCTGTTTCTGCTTTACAAGGATATGATGACTTGCTGCAAATAAATAATGGTATCATAAGATATCTTATCTTCCACTTGCTGGCGTTCTGTCTAATAACCAAAGAAACAATTATACCTAGCATAAGAATTTCCATAGCAGTGCAGAACAAGCAGAGACCAACACAGCCAAGACTGGAAAGTACACAAGAGTTGCATTTAGACTTGGATAGTTCTATCCCCATTTCTGGAGATCCCCAGCTTATGGAATGTGCTCCAGAGAAAGGAACAGTTTATTCATTCGTTTGTTTAATTTAAAAATATCTCCACCTATTGTGCAGCATACCTGCAGGCAGTGTACAACATTTTAGTAAATAATTTAAACATAATAAAATATGTGATAATGTAAAACATAAAAAGGACATAAAATCCTTCATTATCAGAAGTAGTTCAACAATATTATAACATTTTAAATCTAAAAATAATCGTTAGTAGCTAAATTCGTACAAAACAAGCGTGTGCCTTACATTATACATATATAAAGAAAACACATCCTTTCATAAGAGTATTGTTCCGGGTGGGATTTATTGCAGTGATGAAGAAGAGGTAATCTTTCAATGCCTGTCAAAGTAATCAAAGAAGGTAGATTTAAATTCTACCTGGTCTTTGTTTTGGATGGTGGTGTTGGTGATTGTATCATTTATTGGAGCATAATTTCTATTCCTTGTTTTCAATAATTCAAATTATCAGAGTGGGCTGCAAAAATGCATACTTAAGGGCAGCAAAGAGATCTGCCCATATTCTATTCAGCTTCCAGATCAAATTGAGAAAGATAGATATGAAAGAATAGATAATGTGTACTATTAAAAATTACTGGGAGAATAAAGCATGAAAGTACTGAAGATTTTTGTGGAAGATTTACATGTCTCCATACAAACTGTTAGAACATTCTGATTCATAATATCCTTCTTGCAGATTTGTTTGAAGGGAAAACTAAGCTAAATTAAAGCTCCAGGGGATGGAGAATTGAGAGTTGATTACAGGATTGGCGAATAACGAGAAGCCTGTAGTTAGTTATTTCTATGCATTTAATAATGAGTTTACTTTGGCTTCCAGTCCCAAATGGCAGCCCTTGTAAAAATAGTACTGCTAATATAGCTTTCAATCTGTTTCTGAACAAATGGAAGAACTGAACCTTTTGTCATCTTTTCCTTCAGAGGTCAGGAGTTTTTAGTAGACCTGAATGCCCTTACGTTTTATGATACAACTGAGTTTGACCAGTTGAGGAGACTCTCTACACCTGTCTGCACAAGTACTGACTCCAACTATTATACAGTCTGGAAATATTTCTGCAGGGATCACTTTGGCTGGAGAGAATATTCCGAGGTAATTTTTCCATCATTGGGTAACATACTGGGTTTGGTTGTGCCTTTGAAATTACCACTTAGTCAGGAAACTTACTTTAGTTGGGTTTCTGCAACATGTTTAATCAGGTCAGTTAAAGACCTAATGTTTGTACTACATGCTAGGCTTAGTTAGTCTTATAACATGCATTCTTTTTGTGGCTTAATGAATTGTACAAACCCAGCCCCTTTGATTGGTCTTAAGAGCTTTGAATGCTTGAAGTTGCTGTCCAGAGAACGGTAATTTTCTTAATACAGAAATAAGGGATATGCTCAAAGGATTTTACGTACATACATATTATATTCATTTATTCATCTACTTCCTTGTATGAAGAAAGTAAAACTTTCAGCCAAACGTTGACCAGGCTGTTTCAAATTTACAAGGATACATAACATGTGGCAGTTCATTTGTTATAGAAATGTAATTCCCAGCACCCAGAGAAAATATAGTCTGTTGTGAAGAGATCCTTAGGAGTTATAATTCAGTTTCAAGGGACACAAGTGGATCTACCCAGTTTAGTAATTTTAGATACTGAATTTGTTGTTCTGGGTTGGGTTGCTTTGATTGGAGTGGTTTTAGATCTAGAGGTCTATCATTAACTTAAGGCTTGTTGATTTGAGTGGGACTATCCTACTTATGAACTAAGTGTATTATTACATTTTAAAATTATGAAGAAAGCTTGGCTGTATTTGAAAAGAGAAGGGAAGTGTTGCTTACTCCGATGAGTAATTCTACGAAATTGAACATGAAATAGACTTAAGTCAATTATTTTTTTATTTCAAACAGCCTGTAGTACGATTGATAGAAGAAGCCAACTACCGAGGGTTGGCAGAGGTCCGATTTGTTACATGGCACAATCGTTACATCTTGAACATTAAAGATGGCTTCCAGCAAAATGCATGTGTTCGAAGAGAAATCAAGAAGAGACCTCTCTTCCGCTCCTCTGTGATTCTCATGCCATTTTTGCAGTAAGTATTTCATGTATCTCTTGGGCTCCTCAATAATAACCATGGTTTAGTGGCACAGGTATACAATATAAGTTGATTGTGTAATGGTTTTTTTTTTGTCTTAGTCATAGTGTTAGCCAATTGGTTGTTTTTGCAAAATATTGTATTCTTCCCTTCTGGTGCTTGCATACCGCTAAAAGCTGTTGCCAACAACTAAAACCAAGACTGCATAAATAAAAAAATAAGACAAGCTATTTGTCCATCATGCACATACAAACACATACTCAACATAATAGAAAAGACACGTAGAAACAGACAGTGGGTTTATTAGATGTTCTTCTGATACAAGTAGTCCTCGTTAAAGGTTTACTCATTCAGTGAGTGTTCAAAGTTACGATGGGATTGAATGAACAGTCCTTGCAGTTGTGGCCATTGCAGCATCCATATTTTGCAACTTCACAATTATGACACCACAACATTGCACAGTCCCATGAACTGCCATTTGCTATCTGCACTGCCAGCTTCAAACAAGCAAAGTTAATGGAAAAGCCAACAGGAGGTCACAGATGGTAATCGTGTGAGTGCAGGACAGTGCAACCATGTGGAATTCACCTAATGACAGCAAGTGGGGAAGCCTGAACTGCTGTCATAAGTTGGTATGATCATGTCACATCACACCTTACGACCACATTGTTTAGCAATGGAGTTACGCATCCTATCTGGAGTGTAGATGCCAACTCTGCCTGTAGTCTGCTCAGATGTCTTCCTTTTAATTGTAGATACTAATTGCATTGGTTTCTGTTGTGGAAACACTGAACTGAATTGCACTCCTGTTTCCCCCCCTCTTTTTTCTATTGGATTTCTATTAATCCTCGCTATTCAAATGATTCTGCTCCTTTGACTAGCTACTAATCCAATGAGATTGTACAACATGCACAGCTTTCACTTATGCTAAAGGCAACCAACTAGCTTGAACATAACTTTTTTTTTTTAATAAGGGCGGAATTGCACTAGCTTTACACAATTTGCTTTTGCTAAATTGGCAAAAGTATGCAGCCACCAATGATTTTAAAAACTTGGCAATTTTTTTAATTTTAATAAGAAAACTTATTTGAGGAGCCCTTTTTCTGCAAGGAAATTACTTTCCATTTTCAAGTCACTTTCCAGTTCTCAGCTATTTTTAAATCGGTTCTGTTTTGTTGGGAACGAGGCAGGTTGGACTGCTGAACAATTCAGTGTAGAAGTGAGCAACATGCAAATATGTCTTTCTGGAAACACAATAATCCATATTTTGACAAAATTGCTTTGGCGTACACTTGTTTTGGAACTGAATCTTAATTCTTTGGATGGCTTTGTTTTTAACACCGTTAGCTGGATCCTGTCAAATTTTGCACTCAAGTTCCCTTTAAATTCCTTTTGAAAAACTATTTATATTTAGCATGAACCACACTGACTTTGAAAGGACCAAAATGGAATTGACCTCATCTGGATCTAGCTCTTTCTGGGTGCATTATTTGCTTTCTAAGAGCTAGTTAATAGGCATTTGGAATTGCCATAGTTCAGCACATATACTGTTTATAGCTCTCTATTGAGAGCATCGGATTTAAAATAAGTGGAATAAAAATAGTTTCATTGTTGGTGTCTACCATTGATCATCCAACCAAAGAGAAAATATGGTTATTTTTAAAGAGCAAATTGCTGATCTTTCAACAAGCATCAATTAGTTGTGATAGGTTTTTTTTTTTAATTACTGCAGCATTTGCTGGGAGACAAACACTGCCAAGCCCTCTACTTCCAGGAAATTCCTGACCTTTCTCTTGTCTCCTAGACAAGAGAGATTAGCCATTCTTTTGTTTGACCTTAACCAATAGGGAAGAGCTACTAGAGAATGTGAATTTGAGCAAAAGTGACCAATGAATGCTGAAATTCCATTTAGAATGGAACACTAAGCAGAATGCAATTAAAGGTGCAGGTTTTAATATACATGGATCAGAACAAGGATTAATAGGATTATATGCTAGCAAAAGGAATGGGGAAAGGGAATTCAAGATGGGCAGGAATGGGAATTCCTAAAAAAAACCCCTAAAAACTCAATTGGAGATAATTATAACTACAGTGAAAGAAAATGATGTAAAGGAAAATCTGAAAAACCAACCCTGTGTGTTTATGTGCATGCGATATAAAGGGGTTAGAAAGAATAGGTCAGCAAAGGCAACAATGTGCAAGTAGTCCAATTTTGTAGAGATGGTCAAGATAACCAAAATTCAGATATAAGGTACCCTTGGGAAACATGTTAAGGACAACTAAAAGTATTTCTTCAGATATCTTCTAAATGTAAGAAATATGCATTCTACCAAACGGTTAGGAAAGCCTGGTTGAAGGAACAGAATCTCTCTCAGCTTGAGCTCGGCAGAAATATAAGTGAGAATATGTACTGATCTAAATGAATCAATACTTTCTGGGTCAGAGATATTTGCATTCTACGATACAGAAGTAACCTGATGATAGTCTGGCCAAAAATCTGTAAAAGAAGCATCGACAATTCAAAATAACACAAACTTGGGAAAGGAAAATATATTTCTGTCTTGGAAATGAGAAAAGAAAGGATACAGGATATGGACTATCAAGACAGTCTCACGTTACTATATGGGAAGATTCTAGAATAGATCATGAAAGAGATAGATCTGTAACCATCTTGAAAATTATGCAGATTGTTAAAGAATTCAGCATAGATTTCTTGGGAACAAATCTTATTTTCAGATTGGAGAACTTCCTTAGTTGAGGGAAAGCTATGGAGATAATACATCTAGACTTCAGCAAAACATCTGAAAAAGCCATCATGACATGGTTTAGCAAGCATGGGATGGACATATTTATTGATTTGAATTCATAGCCAACTTGAAAGCTGTACTAAAGAGTAAGTCACCAGGAGTTCTTCATCAAACTGGTATGCCTTGTGGACACAACAGTCATAATATTTTCATTAATAAATTCAGTGAAGAGATGATGCTTATCAAATTTAAGATAACGAACAACTGAAGACTATCACTAACATATTAGAAGACCAAAAAGTTCAGCATCAGGATGAGAGGTTAAAGAAATGGGTTTTTTTTCTTTTAGCACCCCTTCCCACTTTTTAAAAATTATGGAGGACCCCCAAACAGTTTACAGATGTTGCAGATAACCTATTGAATCTTTTTCTTCAATTTCTCTCCCAATTTCTCCAGGACACTTAGTGGCAGCCTGGCAGTGCCAATGACAGAATCTATCCCATCACAAGTTTTATCCCCAAGTGCTGTTACCTCTCCTAGTTTCTATCCAGAAACATGGATTAGCATGGACCCGGCTCAGGACTTTATCCAAGTGCCTGTTTCAAAGGAAGACAAAAGCTACAGAACCATTTATAATCTCTTTCATAAGACTGTGCCCGAGACCAAATATAAAATCTTGAAAATACAGCGAGTTCAGAACCAGTTTTTGTGGGAGAAGTACAAGAGGTGAGTCAAGATCAGATAAATAATCTCCTGTTAACTTCATTATTTCACGGTTTTTGGAGAGGTGGGACAATAACAGTGACATCTCTTGGAAACGCATTTTTTACTGCCAATGCCTTCAACAAGAGAGCCAACATAATCTAGTAGTTAAGCAACCAGGCTAGAAAGCGGAAGTCTGTGAGTTTTAGCCCTGCCTTACTCATGAAAGCCTGCTGGGTGACATTCGATCAGTCACGCACAGTCAGCCCAACTCACCTGACCAGGGTTGTTGTTTGGGAGGAAACCAGGAGGAGGAAAGTGCGTTGCATTTATTCACTGCCTTATGTATAAAAATAACAAAGGAGCCATATAAATTCAACAAATCTTGCTTCTCAAAGTGGCCAATTGCTGCACCACCTTATATATTATTGGCCTAGATGTCGGTGAAGAGCTTGTCCTTCGAAACACAAACAAGAACTTCAGCTACATTGGAGTGGGGAAAACTGCAGGCAACAGCTGTCTGTTGGGAAATATCAGGAATGGCTGTTGTTGTGTACAAATTGTTCAGAAGGAGTGCAGCCTAGACAGAAAAAGTGCCTCCTGCTTTGCTAAAAGCCACCCTCTGAACTAAAACCTGCATCTCTTTTTCAACCTATGAAAGAGGCCTTTTGTTGAAGCACCAGCCTTGGTGATGAACAGCTGTTTTGTTTGGCCTGATTGAATTTGAATAGAGCTTCCTGGCTTCTCTCGTTTTGTTAAGTTGGCACCATGTTGTAGCTTTTAACCCAAACTGAGAAGAGCAGAAATCCCAGTGATAGATCCCACAAACAGGCCTATAAAATCACATTTTATTTGCTTCCCCCCCCCAATCCTGGAATATCGCCTCTATATATTATAACAGTATGCTGATAGAAAAAGTACCATCTTTGGAGGGGGGGGGGATTTCTAAGCTAGCATTAAAAAAAAAAAGTATTGCTAATGCTAAGTTTTCTACTTTCCAGCTTTCTCTCTGAAATAGTACAGATTAACAATTTACTATTGTTTTTTTTCCAAATCTTAGTTACTTTTGACTACAAGTAAGTTTTCTCAGGATTAATGTTCCCATTAAGAAGAGCAGAAAGGCAGGTGGTAGACCCAAGAGAGGATTTTGCAATGCTACTATTCCTGCATTTTATAATTAGGCTGTGTATTGCTTAGAGCCTTTTCCCATTTAAGCAGGGTACAAATGACCTGGCATTGATTTTTTTTTCCTGCCATATCTCAATGATGTTGCCTCCATCTCATTCCCAGCCTACAAGTAAGGCAGGTCTACAAGTAGTCCTCAGTTTATGACTGGAATTGTGCCTGGAATTATAATCTTTGTTGTCATAAGTCAAGGCACCCACATGACCAGAAGTAATTTTTTTCCCTTTTTTGCAGGAATCATTAAGTAAAAGTGGTGGATGTTACGACCCCTCCCCCCTTTTATTTGAATAGGCCTTTTTTAATAGAAACCAGCAAAAAACATCATGAATCAGTCATGTGACCACAGAAGGCATGGGTGGTTGTAAACTGACCTGCCTGACATGCAGTCATGTGAATGTAGGGGCGCAGCCTGGTCATTTATGATGGATAAAGTCCTTTATGGGCCCTAAAACACTCAAACCATGGCCATCATAACTTTGCATGGTCTTAAAACACTTGGTCATTAAGTGAGGATTACCTGTACACCATCTTCAGCTGTACTAATGTGAAAGTAGTGTTTCCCCCCTTAAACTGAATAGTATTCATAGAAGTTGCAAAGCATATAAAGTCTTACACATACTCCATTAAGTAAACCCACACTTCCTCTTTAACCCAAGGCTGCCATGTTTGATGCCATTTCCCTTCCCTAAATAGTTGTGCTATGTTAGGGATCTAGGAGAACTGTGCAGTGGTGCTAGACCTCTCAACCACGTGCAGTATAAGTGCAAAATAAATTGTGATGCTTTGAATTTTAGCTCCTTTAATTGTGTTAAACTCAGGTGATGACAGAATGGGAAGTAGAAAGAGAAGCCCAGGAAACAGCTTAGTCATGGCAAGCACAGTCCAGTAGTAATCATTCTTGCTGCAAGACTATGATTGGTCTTGTTAGCAGATGTCATTCAGTAGAGAAAACTGGTGGAATCAACCAATTTATTTGGTGTTTCACACTCAGGATGGGCAAAGATCAGGCAGTACCATTTGGCAATGAGTCAAAACAGGCACAAAAGAAGCAGATAAGCATTGGCAATGGGGCCAGTTGTTAAGGATAGCTAAAGAGCACAGATAAGCAGTAGTGAAAGCAAGCCACCCAATCCTCCAGACATGAATTGAGGACAGCTTTCAGGCAAAGACATACCACTCAAGCTCCAGGGTCTCCTATAATGTCTTGCTCTTGTTAAGTTCCATTAGGCAGACTTTAACTTCTAGGAATTTGAAAAGATATAACCATCTATGTGTCTATATTTCATTTCCAGGAAAAAAGAATACATGTCTAAAAAAATGACCGGGTTAGACAAGATTATGAATGAAAGACATTTGTTCCATGGGACCTCCCAAGACGTGGTAGATGGTATCTGCAAGCACAACTTTGACCCTCGGGTATGTGGGAAGCACGCCACCATGTTCGGGCAAGGCAGCTACTTTGCTCGGAAAGCCAGCTACTCCCATAATTTCTCCAAGCGGTCACCCAAAGGGATCCACTACATGTTTTTGGCAAAAGTACTGACTGGAAAGTACACAGTAGGGAACCACACCATGAGAAGACCTCCACCTGTGAACCCTGCCAGCATCACCAGTGATTTGTATGATTCCTGTGTGGACAACTACTTTGAACCACAGATTTTTGTCATTTTTAACGATGACCAGAGTTACCCTTATTTTGTTATCCAGTATGAAGAAGTTAGTAATACTGTTATCATCTGAGAGAGAGAGAAATAATTTTCCATTGATAAATTATTGTTGTTAATGGACTTTAATGTTTGTAGAATGGACTCCTTTTTTGGGGGGAAGAGAAATCCAGTTTGGGGAAGTTTTAATAAAGGTATTGAGGAACAGGGAGGGAAAGAAAATAACCTTTTTAACAAAAAAAAAAAGAAAAAAGAAAAAGAAAAATAATCCTGAAAAGACCAATTGTGCAAATTGTAAATATTTTCCATTGTTTATAGCTGAGAAGAAAAAAAGACTGTGCCTTTTGTTATAAACACTATTTATGTTAGTAAATTTAATGTTTTAAAAACTTAATAGTGTGACCCAGTGATATCTTCAAAACTTGTAATTCGTCTGTTTTGAGTCCTTGCTGTTCTTACCTGGCTTCTTTCTTGGGGCTTTTGGAGGTACTTGATCCCTTAGTTTGAAATCCTTCACCTTTGAATTGTATCTGGAAGGCAGGTGTGGCTACATCACAGCTCTGCACCTGTAAAGCTATCTACTGGCAACATGCCCAAGCGCAATATATTATCTGCTTCACTAAAAGGAACAAGGTTGGGGATTCAGTTCCTGCTACAAAAACAGTAATAGAAGGAAGGGAAAGCCAACTGCTTCCATAGAAACTTCATTTTCTCATGGCTACTTTCCCTCTTAAGTGTTCAACAATTGGGGTTTTCATGAACGAGAAGAGATGGCTAAGAGATAAAGACAAAATGACATGCTTGGGGAGATGATAAAATTGATTTATGTTTAGAAAAGAAGGTTTTCCTGCCTTTTTTTTTAATCCTTTAGGGTCATGAGGTTTTTGAATAGAAACACACAAAAGCATGTGTGAGATGCAAACCTAACTTCAAGTTCATTGGCTAGCAGCTTGACAATGAGTCCACCGTTGTGGAAACTAGTTGTATGCCTTACTTGCATGAAACATCCATGTCTTTCTGATAATTTCACCAGTTGCTAATGACCCTAATTAAGCAATCAATATATATAGGTCCCATATGGCAGGAGTGTCAAACTGGCGGCCTGTGGTCCGGATGTGTTGTGCAGGTCACACCCACTCTAGCTTCGCAAAAAGAGAAAACATAGTGATACATCACGTGACGGCAACCTGATGCTGTGAGTTTGACCCCATGCCATATTGCTTAAGCACCAAATTCATCGACTTCAATTTATTTTTTCATTCGGAAGCTGATTCCCTTGTTGGTTTAATTTTTTTAAAAAGATTTTGTTCCTATTTCCTGTCCCCCCCAATATTTTGTCAAGCTACTCTTCTTGTGTTATCTAGAAAGTTATCTGGCTTTTCACAATGAAAGAAAATAGCTACATTGGGGATGCCAAATCTGTCCCTTGCCTAATTGGGTAATGCATTTCCAGCTGTGTCCTAAATTATCCAGTTGCAACTGTTAGGTTTCATGGATTAATCCCACTTCTTTGGCACGCAGATGTTAAGGCATAGGGTTTGCCGAGATGCATTGAACAGGGAGTCTGAGCAATACCTTCCAGAAAGAAGGTATTGATTACATTTTAGATAATTTGCTAGAAAAGGCTAAAGCTTATCCATGCAAAACGAAGTTCCATTCTTGAAACTCAAGGGTAGGCTCTGGACCTTTAACCTTTAAATGAAGAACAGAAAATCTCACAAGCTGCAAGGAGCCAGGCATTTATATTTTTAAAGAATGTATCTAGTCTTACATAGGTCCAATTATTTATAGTCAGAAATAGCCCACTGAACAATAACTAAGTGCAGGTTGCAGCCCTTGTACCAAAGTTGCTTAGTTCTACCCATTTGTCCTCTTCAACTCATTGTGAGCATTATGGTATTCACAATTGTTAGGGAAACAATGCATGAATATCACT
>JAOYMU010000002.1:40993144-41003257 GCA_025802295.1 Psammodynastes pulverulentus
GAACCAGTTGCCAAGCATCTGAATTTTGATCACATGATCATGGGGATGCTGCAAAGGTCATAACTGTGAAAAATGGTCCTAAGTTACATTTTTCAGTGCTGTTGAAACTTTGAACAGTCACTTAAATGAACTGTTGTAAGTTGAGGACTACCTGTCTACAAATTACTGCATTTATGTTATTTGTGGAATAACATAATGCTATAATAAGTTCCTTCAGATGTTGTATAATTAGAATACCTTTTGATGTGTATTTTTTATTTTGGGAGGATTTCTAGATATAAATGTGTTCTACTGCTTCAGAAATCTGTTGGAAGATTGCCTGAACTGAAGAGAATCAGTGTCATGTGTCAGTATTTTCCATACCTACTGTACAGGATCTCCTTGGGAAATATTGACCCGGCAGCAGCAAAAATAAAATGTAAAAGAAGCAGCATTAGAAGTTGGAGAAGAAATCCCATTTATAACTGTTTTTATCATCTCTTTGGCTATATTGGCTAGAATGCATCTTATATATGATTTTTTTTGTACAATTAGGGAGTCGGTGCTAGTTTCCCATCAGAAGATAACAGAGCAGCTGCAGGAAACATTAAGGCAGAAAGGGCTGAATGAAAAGAATTGGCAAGAAAAGGTAATACTAGGCATTCTAGTTATAACCATGCTTATTTGTTTCCTGTAACTTGCTTAGATGTCAGACAATGCAACCAAGCTTTTGCTCTATTATACTTTTACTTTTGTATTGTTTGCTCAAAGCTAAGATACATATTAGAACAGAGTTTCCTTCCTTCCAACATTTTTAAAAGCATTTAAAATTTAAAAAAATCTGAAACAAATATGTAAAATATTTTAAAACAGAACTATAATTCATATAAAATAATAAAACATGTTTCATTTTTATTCATTGTATAATATAAAGATATCGCCATTCCTAGTTTTCATACATTTTGTCTAAAATATAGATTAATCTATTTCCCACTTTTCTCAGACTCAAAGTATTTTATATGAAGACCTTTCTTCATTTTATCCCTCCCACAACAACCCTGCATTAAGAGGTGCATTAAGCTGAGATGGAATTAATAGTTCAATTATCCAGTGAATTTCAGCGGGTGAGAATGAATTCAAACCTGCATCTTCTCAATCCTAGTCCACTGCCATAACCAAATGCCCTTTTCTTCAGTTAAACTATTTAGCTGTTGCTCAGCAGCAAAATTGGGCCATCTTATATTGTGGGTTTCTTCACATGCATATCTAGACTCAAAAGCCTGCCTACATTGAGAAGATGACCCGGGAAGGATTTAGCACCTAAGAACGTTTTCTACCAAATTCCTACTTAATCCTAACTGACCATATTGCATATTATGTCTCCCTCAATTGCAAGGCATGGGGAATTGGGGGAGGGGGGAGGAGGAGTTGCACTGAAGAGGCTGGCAGGAGGACAGTGCAGTTAATATGGCCAGCTGCATTTGCTGCACTTGCCTACTACTTGTCTTCTTGTCCTGGTTTAACTTTTAAAAAAATGTATTTCTACTTCTGCTTGGTCACTAAACCTCAGGCTGTGAATATTTGGGTCTCAGATGTCCCAGTTTTTCCTTTCAGCATAGTTTCTCAGAGACAGGATATAATTTTATCATGAATTGGTCTGTTTACACAGTTGGTATCTGTTATGCAGCTTGGCATTCAACATAGGTAACCAACTAATAGGAATAAGAGACAAGCACTTACATATTTGCTGACAACTATTAAAATGTGCTGAATGTCAAGTGCTCCAGAAATGCTCTTCTCAGACTAAAGAGATGACGCTGTCTTGTTCTTGGGTCATTATGCCACTACATGGGAATAAAATGTTCTTTTTTAAAAAATGGGGGGAGGGAAATCAAACAATATGTACCCTAAATGGAATGGGGAAAAAATCTCTTTCAAAACTAAGTTCCTTAAAGTGGAGTTTAGGCATTTAATGCCCTGGATTATAAACGCACTACGTAAAAAGGAAGAAAGAAACTGTTGCTAAGCAACATGGACAAAATAATTGAGAAACATTTTTTAGAATGCTCATTATTATGGCTATTAATTGCATGGATATTGTGTGTTAGTTAAATGGGAAATATGTTCATTCTGAGATCCACTTCCACTTGTGTCAGTACTGCTGACAGTGTTTTGAGAGTACTTTAGGACCTTTTATGATCTATGTGCTCAAGGCTTAATAAACACTTTTGCCACATGTCATGATTGATGACTAAGGTACTTAAAAATGAGGCCAGGGTAAAAAAAACCATGCAGCAGAAAGAAATGTGTCATTAAATAGATGCCAATTTCCCAAGTTATAAGGTCAGATCTAGTCACTGAGATTGTGTTCTAGCTAATCCCTCTGCCCTTATCTGGAGAAGATGACTCCCACTATTGAGCGTGATCTGATTGCATCTTCAAAAGACCGTAACGTCTATGATGGTTTGCGTTACCTAAAGTTGCATTTTCTTACCATGGTTCTGAACACTTATGGGGTAAAGACTTAACAACTACCCATCAGCAATTATTAAGAACTTGTTTCATCTAGGCTTCCATTTCAGAAATCACATCACGTTTTAGAATCTCTTATAGTAGGGAACAAGATAGAAGAACATGCACAATGAAAACCAGTAGGTTTGTTAAATAATTTTAGATTCTGGATATAATGCATTTACTTCTAACTTTCCGGCTACGTTTGGACATTCACCTTATTTGAGGGGTCCTTCCTGCTCGCTGAGATTGGTTATTTTCTTGCAGTCATTTCATTACCCAAACTAGGCAACATCATCAGTGCCAATGACTGTGACAATGCTATTGACTAGCACTGATGATATTACCTAGTTTGGGTAATAAAACATTTTCAAGAAAACAACCAAGCCAAGAGAGCTCCAAGAACCCTTCATTTCAACCCTGAGCTACAAATATTCCCCTTTATTGAACATAACACACATTGATTAGAGTTTCATGCATCAGAAATGAAACACTTTTGATGGTAATCCTCTTTTTCTAAAGCTTTTATGAATTTTTATAGTGTTCTATACTATTATTATGGTTTGTTATTCCAAAGCAATTAGTATCAAATACTGTATACTTTTGTGTAATTTGTACATTTTCATCAAAATTGTACATATAAGGATCAGGCTGCATGTCTTGACCAACTTAAGTCCCATTATTTCCACAAGTAACATTGTACACTATGTCCATTGAACATTGTGTGTTTGTAAATTGAACAGAGTCTTAATTGATTTCCAAATGTTTGCTTTCTAGGTTGAAACTGATAAAGTGAAAGAGTACACCAGTCACAAAGAAGAGATTGTTAGACTCAAAGAAGAAGCCAGAATAGAACTAGATATTGAGAAACAAAAGCATCAGGAATTAATTGCAAAATACCAGAAAGATCAGGACGAGCTGCTACATACAAAGGTTTAAGCAACTAAAAATCTGTTTTTTTTTAATACATAGCCTCAGGAATCATTTAATTTCATTCTTTATGTCATGTGGCAAAAGGTCACAGAGTTGTCTCATTTCTTTTTAGATGTTGATTATTTAGTACATTACAAGGAGTTTTCTTTACTGGTATTTCTTGAGTCCTTCAGAGATTTTTTGTAGGACTAAGAACCATATCAAACAGAAGTAACAGTTATAATTATTTCATGCCCAAAATCCCAACCTGGGTCAAATTTTGCTTTAGTCCTTTAAGAGTTGTCCAGGATACTTATTTATAAAAGCAAATTCTTCTTTATTGTGTGTTTAAGAAGATAGTTCTTCATTTGAAAACAGAGTTTTACTATAATATTTATTTCATTTATGTATTCATATTTAACATTTTAAATCACTCCCAAATCTTATGTCCTCTAAGAATTTCACTACTGTAGAGTACTTTTTAATATTAATTTCATGTTACATACAAGCTCTTTATAAGTCTTACATGGAATGGAGTGACGTTTCCTTATCTTTCTTTTTCCAAAATCACTTAAACCCATTTAGATCTACTTAACCAATGCATGTTTGCCAAAATTCTTTGACAAGAATTGCATGTCCAATTTGTTTTCAGATACCTCTGCTGATATGTAATGCTACTAATAAATTGAAGGTTGAAATGGAGACACTTGAAAAGAAACTCCATGAAGCGGAAAGGCAGGTTAATGAGAAAGATCACACGAGGGAAAAAGAATGGCAAAGCCTCAGAAGACAAATAACTGAGCTTGAGTTCCAGCTGAAGGAAGAACAGGGCATTCATAATTCAGTGACAGAAGACATGAAAGAAGAAATAAAAAAGAAGACCTATGAACTGGAAAAAGTAACTGAGGAACAAAAACAATTGATTCAGACAATGAATCAAGTTCAAGAGGAGGTATGAACTCAGCCAAAGGTCAGATCTGGTTCATTATATGATATCCATTTTTATATTTTGGTTTGTTTGAGATACAGAAATCCTAACCTAACAAATGGTGGATATTTGGAAAAGGAATGAAAATATAAGTCCAAATACCATTTCAGTTGTTCTCTCTTTCCCATTACGAACAAGGATATCAAACATGGTTTAGTGCCTGATAAATAAACCATATAAGATTATTAAGTCTAAAGCAAGCTGTTCTCGTCAAGGCATTGAAGAGAGAATTGTGATAAACAAATTAATTTCTCTGCATAGAAACCATTTTCTGTAAATATATACTGCATGTAGGATTTTCTCCCTATTCTCCATAAATGGGAATTCTGCTGGGAAAGAGAATCTTATGGGCCACATATTTCATACAGACAGGCAATTGATTTGAATATAAAGTTAGGAATAGGCAGAGTGCACGCAATGCCACTCCTGTCAAGTTGTTTATGTAATATAATAAAATATCTTTTTTTTTCTGTAGTTGGATTCCCATGTCCAGTGCAAATATAATGCCATGGAAAAATACCTTTCTCATCATGTTAATTTAGAATACATTTTAAAGTATGTAAAATTTCCAAAGCAACATACATAATTTGTTTCATAAATTACCCTGTAGTAAGCATGAAGACAAAAGGAAAAAACTGAAAAATAAAGAGCTGCAATTGAATAGTACTACATTTAGCCAAAAGGCATTTGAGAAATCAAGTCAAAAGAGCTTAAACAAAAAAAATCAAGAATTTTTTTTTAAAAATGTAACTTTTTTAAAGATGTAAAAGAGGAAGTGAAACCTATATTTTTTATGGAAAAGAAGTGCAAGGAGGATTTGCTTTTGAGTGGTTAAAATTATTAGAAATCAATGCATGTACTTGTTCCTTTGTTTGCATTATTTTTATCCTATCCATTTAAAAATTTCTTAGTAGTTGCTTCTTCATTGAAAATTATGTAGTGGACAAAACAATCCTTTTCTTCAATAGCAAAACTCCAACCTCGGACCCATAAGATATTTCTAGAACACTGCTGTCTGAAAACTGGTAGGACAGAATGAGAATAGTCTCCTGGCTTTGTTCATTTGTTTTTTAACTGTTATGCTGGATTCCTTTCAGTACAAGCAAATAAGTTCAGAATATCTGGAAATCTGGTCTAAATTTTTGGTACATTGGGATTATACTGCAGTTCCCCAACCATGGCCTTCAGGCATTTTTTGACATTAGGGTGCAAGGAAAGAGGGAAAGCAAATGTAATTATAGATTTCTCATGATATATCCCTCTGATTCAGAAAACGGGAAAGAAAAATCTGCCTCTGGAATCTTCTTTCCTAAGCCATTTAATGCCATCTTAAAGTAGAGGCATTTGTCATAGAAACCATGCCTTATTATATCTTTTTGACAGTAAGCTGTGCCTATAGATGAATAGAAACGATTGGACTATGGACATTGTTTTGTTTTTTGTCACTGTATGCACTTCAGTTTTTAGCTATTAATGATACATTCATTATTGACTACATATAGTCAATCTATATACCCCTTTATACTGGATATGACTTCCTTTATTTTGATTAAAAAAAGAGAAATGATGTCATGCCTTACTTAATAAGGTTTCTTTTGGATTAATCATTAGTCAAATTGGGTTCACATTATTTTTGAGCCTTCACAATTGCCCTTGATTCATTTTATTTTAATCAATCTAAAATGCAAAAAGCATTTAAATCCTTTAACTTTCTTCACTAGTAATGTGCTTAGATAAATTTGGACTTTTAATTAAAATGATTAATATTTCATTGGCAGATTTAATAGTTTTAGTGGATATATTCAAATTTGGACTAGGCTTCTGCCCTGAAGGCCTGCTACCATGAGGATGCCTTGATTTATCTTTCCAATTTTCCCTTCCAAGGCTTGAAGCAAGCACAGTACTAAAGACATTTCTGGTCACTCTGCTTTTCCCGGGAAGCAAAGTGACTGTTCCTAAAGGAATTCAATCTCTGAAGCATTTTCATAGTTAGCTAATCAAAGCCAATGTCTGTCATGGAAAAGCAAAGTGTCATTTTAGTAAGATAAAGCAAAGTATGTTTTCTGTTGAGTTTTGTATAGTGAGTGCAAGTAAAATATTTTGCGAATAAAATTATGAATAGTTTCCTAAAACAATTTCGCTTTTTTCACTTAATCCAATTTTCCAAACTGGAAAATTTCCTACATACATTATTAGACTTTCACTGCAATAATTTCCAGCTGAAATGGAATTGGGAATGGAAGAATCTGGCAAGAATCAGGTTGAAAAAATTATCTTTGAGAAAAACTGTTGAAAATAAAACAGGAAATTTGAGAGACAAATTGTAAGTATGTTTATGGAATTTTTAAAAAGCAGCGCAGTCTTGGAAGAGATTGGAACTGAAACATAGAAAAAGAGACCAAAATTAGATCATCCAATGAAATGAACTTTTTTTTCAAGAAAAAAGAATTATTCCTTCATGCTGCACAATATTCATTTAAAGAAGAATGTCAAGTGGCTTATTCAACTGGAAGTGGCTCATTCAACTACTTTGTTTTAATGGGCATTTCTCTCTGTAAACACAAAGATAATGTTTATATGTGCTTTGGTGTGATGCAGATCTTCCATTCTTATGGCATTGTTATTGTGAATAGAGCATTTTATCTTCATAGCTAAAGAACTGGGTGGATGAGCACTGCCAAATTGCAAACTGATTTCTGATATGACATAAAACGATGGTATTCTAAATTATACTTTCAAAGCTGCTTAGTATATCTAAAATATAGTAACACTTTAGATGTTAGGCGCAACATTTTTTTTACCACACCCATGATGGAAAACACAGTAGCTAATAAGTATAATTATCACATGGATATGCTGGTTATCTGTGGCATGGCTGTGAGCATTTCAGTACACAATGTGTTGTCTGCACACGCTGTTCTGAGTACACTGTGTTTTGAGATGCTAAGAAACACCCAATATTTATATATCTTTTGTTGTCATCTCAATCATAATGTTTTATGAAATATGTCTTTCTTTATTCTCATAGAATGCCCTTCTCCAGGACACTGTACGCAGGGAGTGTGAGGAACGCTATGAGCTTACTGAGGCTTTGGTTCAAGCTAAAGAACAAGTCATGGAACTAAAAAAACTTGATGGAAACTTTCCCTTGACACAGTGTTCCCTCGGTCAGGGCAGTTCAACTTCCTCCTCCACTTTGATCAACAGTCAAAGGCTTCCAAAGGCTTCCAAAGGGATAACATCTGAGATTTCAAGGACCACTAAAGCAGTACTCTGTGGTAGGAACCCAAACAGCTTCAGTGTAAGCTTGCCTGCTATACCTACATTGCAGTCATCTCAAAGGAGAACATCTCTAGATGAATCCAGGAGAAGGATCTCAGCGGTTATAAAAAGACAAATGAGTCAGCTATGATGAGAAAAGAGTTGCTACCCAGGATCAACAACTTTGGCACATTATCTAAGTTTCTTAAAGTGAGCCTTTGGGAGGTAATGTTACAAGAAAATACATTTCTGGGAATAAACATGTTTTTAGGGATGAGCGTTTTTATGCTGACAGCATGCTATTAAGCTATAAGGCCATGCTTTGCTTACCCAAACATTTGTATTTTGTTATACAATCATGATTTCTCACTTCGCTCAGAAAATGGTGGTGACTTCAGCATAGTGGTTTTCTGGCTTGTCACTGCAGGCTGCAAAATCCAGCTCACATATCTTCCTTCCTGTTAGACATTTATTTAATCTAGCAAAGTAAAAGTCATAAAGAAACATCCCAGCCTAATTTTGTTAATACTTCATTAAAACATAGGATGTCATCAAGACTAAGCTAGAAATTTTGTTGTGATTGCCTGCCTAGCTACATATGATTATGGGAACTGCTATTATTCAGACACACACCCAGCTCAATTAAATTAATATATAGTATGCATCATGTGTATATGGATTAAAACAAATTAATTTAGTTATTTTGTTTCTTTCTCCCTTTTCCCATCCCCTGGACACAGACTCACCTTAACACAGAGATTCTATTTTGCAATGGTATTTTATTTCACTTGTCTCCATTGTTAACATGTTAATAAAAACCTTGCTGAATTGTTTGTACAATCGCCAGTTTTCTTCTAAAATCCTTGCCTATATTGAGGCTTGCAGAGAGAAGCCAGCTATGACAGATAAAGTGCAAAAATGCATTAACTAGCGTGGGATGTTTGCCCCAGCAGCCGATGATACTCCTGCATGAAGCTCTATGGGAATATATCTTCCCCAGGCATCAGTTTAAGCCCAGTATTTGGGTAGAGAAGAGGGCCTAGATCAGGGCTGTGAAATTCGCGGCCCGTGGGCCGGATGCATCATGCGCTAGCCATCCCCATTCCCAGTTTACAAAGGGCAAAAAAGTCCTGATCCATCACATGACGACAACGTAACACCACAAGTTTGACACCGCTGGCCTAGGTGAATATATTTGCATCAGGAATGGGGTGTAACCTCTAGGTTTCCTGGTTCAGGTTCACAAACCATGCCAATGGTTTAATGATGGGAGTGGGGACTGCCCCTCCCTCAAAAGCCATCCACTTCCACTTGGCTGCAGTAGGTACATAGATATTACTTTGAACGTAATGGGTTGCTAACTGCATAACAACTACACCTCCAATAAGCCAGATTGATATTTAGGATTGTTTTGTTAACTGCTAACTTCCAATATATACAATTCATGAAATGCTGGGGGTTTTTTTTGTTTGTTATTGTTTTAGGCAAAAACCCAGTTGATTTATAAATTGCAAAATAATGCAGCATGAAGAAGCAGCACTGGGGGGTTTTCCTTAAACCCCCCCCCCCCAGTAAATTATAGTACATATGTCATTAGCAGGCTATATGGAACTAAATGACCTAATATTGATGGCAATTCAGTAGCAAGATCATAAATTGTCTAAAGGGATGAAGATGTGCTATTTTGTTCTTCATATTTTAACTATTCTCCAGCATAAAACCCGCTGCTCTTTCTAAGCCACATAACTGATCAAGCTAGATACAATCCAGGGTAATGACTTTTATCTCCAGGTCCTGGCAGCTATTATAAAAATGATGACAAGAAAATATCAAAAATTATGAGAATTTTGAAAAGTGGTTGGGCTACAATTGTAAATGGTATAATTAGACAAATGTTAAATGGTTGGTGTGAGGAGTGGCTGCACGGTTTGTTTAATGAGTGTGAAGGCTGCAACTGTGACTGATGATTAGAAAAATGCTATTATTTCTCCCTGTATGAAGAGAAAGCTAGCAAGAGTGAATGCAAACCCTCCAGGGGAATTACTTTGTTATATTTTCCTGAGAGAAAGATGTGAGGAGAAGGTGATATGTACACTCCTCTTGGAGGAAAAGTCAGAGTATTAATCTAAAGAAATGACCAGCCAACCAACAACTAGAACCTTTTAAACCACTCAGTGAAAACTTTGGAAAACTGTTGACTCTTTAAATGGATATCTTGAAAAAAGCAATTGGATGGACTATGATGGCATTTTCAAATATCAACAAGGTTTTACTCCAATGCAAAAGAAGACTAAGGCCTGTCCACTATTATTTTGAGGTGCAGTGATCTTCATAGTGTACATTTAAACAGGGCTTTTTTTCTCAGAGAAAAGGTGGTGGAACTCACCCCCCTCCCCTGGCCATGCCCCTACCCACTCTAGGACCGCCCCCTAAAACCGCCCCTTTAGAGAACAGGGATGCAA
>JAOYMU010000002.1:41036766-41048965 GCA_025802295.1 Psammodynastes pulverulentus
GGGGGCGCGTTCCGGCACCTTTCGGCGCCGAAAAAAAGCCCTGAATATACCTAAACCATGTCTTGCACCCTGCTTTTTTAAAAAGATGCAAAAGGATCCATTATTAACTTATTTAATAATCTCATAATCCACCAAAAACCTTCCCTGGGCCTCTTGTCATTCAAGCCCTGATAAATGAGGATATTGCAGCATGGCTTAGTGCTAATTCCTGCCACATGTGTACACTCTACTGAGTAATCCAATCAATCAAACTTTGCCAATAAACTAAATTTTGTGCTGTTTCGCTGTAGGCTAATGTGTTATAGTAATTGGGACAGGTTGGGCTGACTCATTCTCCCTGGCACTTCAGGATGGAATTAACTGAGGCCTGAAATTTAAGCAACAACTTAAAAATATATATATGCAAAATGGACATGAGTGAGGTTTAATTAATTTTCCATTTCTGAGAATTGCAAAATGAAAAAGGACATACAGATGGCTTTTTCAATTAAGTTAAATTTATTAGTCTCAATATGAATAAATGTATTCAGCAGTGATCTGGAAGTGGCCAAAAATCACTGCCGGCCATTACAGATCAGCAGCAATCAAACAGTTGGTCCTGGAATGGGAATGTCAGAACATACAAATGAAATGGCTGCTCAGCTTGTGTAGCTCACTACTTTCAGCAGCACTCTGAGGCCCATCTCCTACACAGGGACACGGGAAATGCTGCAAGCATTACTAGTACAAGGAAATAATCATTAATGAAAGGAATTTGGTTGGCAGGGTTTTGTTGTTGTCATTGTTTTGCTGATACCAGGATGACTAGAATTGAGTACCAAAGAAAGGGATTGAGATTGCAATCAATGGCATCCTTCCAGTACTATTTTCCCCACATAAAATAAATTAAGCCAGTGTTTTTCAAGCTTGGCAACTTGAAAATGTATAGACTTCAACTTCTAGAATTCTGCAGTCAGCATTCTGCAGAATGCTGAGAACTAAAATCCATGCATCTTCAAGCTGCATGTTTGAAAAATGCTGTGTTAAGCTATGCCTAAAGATGACTTTCTTTCAAACTGAATTCAGCTCCTGGTGACTACAGAGATACTTTAAGGTAGTCTTATTATTAATAATATGGATCTAGCTTGCCATTACCTTCTGGTTTTGTTTTGTTTTACTTTTCCATCTAGCCTACAATCCTAGGATTTTCTCATGGTTTTCCATTCATGGACTAACCACGTCTGACTCTGTTTTATTTGGCTCCTCTAGATGCTGTCATCAAGTTTGTATATGTATGTATACACACATGTATATAAATACATATACTTCAATATACAAATAGATATAAACACAGTTTGCATATATGTATACACACATATACAAATACATATAAATACAAAATGCAAACATATAATCTTTGTTCACATTCTGGAAAGAAATTTTTGCCAAGTTGCAATTTTACATAAACATTAAGTAGCACATTCTTACCTAAATATTAAGTAGTACATTCAGAAATGGATAGAAGATAGATAGATAGACAGACAGACAGACAGACAGACAGACAGACAGACAGACAGACAGACAGACAATATATCCAGATCAGTTATAAACCACAGATTAATTGGATTAAGTTCATGGACTCTGCAGCAAAATCAAACCATTTCAGTCTGAGAAGGAGAAAGGAAGTCAGATAAAAGAAATACAGAATCAGCAAGACTGAGTCCTCACATAGTTTTGGCTTCTTGCTGAAAGCCATTTGTTACTTAACCTCCATGGAACCACTTATAACTGACAGTCTTTCCCTTTATAACTCTGCTCTTGTCTTGAAACTGTGTTGGAATTCTCTCCTTATATTCATTGGAGTTCAGAACTTATCTTCATGGGAATCACATTGAACTGAGCAGAAATTTAAACTCAAGACATTGCTCCAAATCCAGGATTCTAATCCTCCATTACTTTTCCTCCATTCATTGTCTCCCATTCCAGTTCCATGACTTTTTTTTTTATCCTGCTCAGGAATGTGGAGGTCTGAAACAACTAGCTACTTTGGGATCAATTTTGGAGCCTGGCTTTGACTATTTCCAGAGATATTACTGTGTTTTTCTTTTGTTTGGATAAATCACAATGTGCAATTTATAATGCATGAGAGAGGAAAACATACAGTATTTTATATGGTTCCATATTTGCTTGCCCTTTTTGGTCCATTAAATATTCTCCATGCTTCAATTTGCACAACTAGATCTTGAGATCCTCAGTCTGCTTCTGTTTCCAATCAACAATAACAAAATAGAGTTGTCAAGACAATGTTGTATTATGATGATGATGATTGGGATGAACACAATGTTTCTAAGTCACCAGAGAGCATGGGAGTGTTTGTTTATTCAGAGAGGTGCATATGTTTACTCTGATAGCAGAGCGATAAATTTGACTAGGGTAACTAGGATAAATTGGCAAACATATTTCAGTAAGTTTAATTAAGGAACAATATTACTTGATCTTGTTTCTACGATAACAGACTATTATTCTGCCATTTGTATTTTACATTTCTTTAGGAAGAACTCACACATAAGGGTTATTTTGAAAACAGAGGTTTTTAAGGACCTGCCTGAATTATAAACTGAATCACAAGAAATAAGAAAGCCTGGAGAGTGATTTAAATGCCCCTGTCTGTTTAAAAAGCACTGGAAAGAAGTTACAAAGCACAGCAAACAAAGAGACCATCTGCAGAAAGGAAATTTATCAAATGTACCTCTTATTTTTCAGTTAAGTGTAATCGATTTAACAATTATTCGTAAGATGTTATAATATCCAGTATTCCAGACAATGTGGAGCCCTTGTTATGGCATTAGGATAGTGATATCTTGACTGAGTAATGCCAATATTGAGGAATTTCTTGTTGTCCTTATTGTTAGATGAATGCACTCATTTGTACCTCCAGGACTATTATACACAAAACTGTATTTAGGGTCCTGCTCATCTCCAGATTTTATGATGGAGTTCTCTGTTTAAAAGTTTTAGGTAAACTTCTGGATATTAGGATATAAAAATGCAAATACTAGGTAGGGTGTGGTGTGTTTATGAGTAAGTTCCAAGTTAAGCTAAGCAAGCTAAAGAAGAAAGTTAAGGCTATGCCAGCATCCGTGCCACGCAGAGAAATGAAGTCCCATCTGCAGGATGCAGGCAGCACATGAAACAATCCCTCTGATCTGTGGAAAAACTTCTCTCTATAGAACCGGTCCCTGCTGCCCAAACATTTGGGAACCACTGATGTAGAGCATATAATTGTGATGGTGAACCTATGGCACATGTACTATCTCTGCCGGCACATGCACCTGTGCCTCCTGCCAGCCAGCTGGTTTTTGGCTGGCCCCGCCCCTCCCAGAAGTCTATGTGCGGCCCATTTTGGATGCCAGGTAAGTACAGGGCTTGCGCGAGAGACTCTGGGAGGGTGACAAACAGGCTTCCTGGAGGCCTTCGGAGAGCCTGGGGAGACCATTTTTGCCCTTCCTAGGCTCCAGGGAAGCCCCTGGAGCCTGGGGAGGGTGAAAAATGGGTCTACCAGAAGTCGGAAAACAGGCCGTTTGCGGCCTGTGGAGGGCAGGCGGAAGGCCTGGGAAAGCCATTTTCGCCCTCCCCAGGCTCCAGGGAAGCCCCTGGAACTTGGGGAGGACAAAAAATGGGCCTCTGGAGGGTTCAGGGAGGGCTGCTAGGCCCAAAATGGAGGGCGGGGGAGTCACGCATGCATGCATGGGGGGAGAGGGGTGCATAGGGAGCATTTTATTATGAGTGTGGACATGCGCTAGTGCACACGCGCGCACCCAATTTTGGCACCCGAGGAAAAAATATAATATTATTTTGAAGGAAAAGCTTAGAAACTGCTTTAAAGAATTTTACCTGCTTGATAGGGAACCAGAGGGACTGTGGAATGGAATCCAATAAGTTGATAACAATGCATGTGAAGAGAGACTGCTAAAATCCAAGAAGCAGAAGCAAACAACGTGTCAGAAAATGTGATGAAAATTGCCAAAAAAAGGAAGGAATTTAAAGATAAGAAAAACAAGGATCTCAGGAAGGAACTTTGCAAAGTATTTCAATGTCTGGGATCATGTGATCTGATGAGCAAAGTCAATGGGGAAGCCAATTTCAGTTAACAACTGTGTTACTGACTTAACAACTGCAGTGATTCACTTAACAACTGTGGCAAGAAAAGTAATAAAATGAGGCAAAACACAGTTAACAAATGTCTCACTTAGCGACAGAAATTTTGGGCTCAATTGTGGCCGTAAGTTGAGGGCTTCCTATAGGGGTTTACTCATTCCTAATAATCAGCACTCTATGAATAGTTTTCAGTTTTTCAAAGTGTGATATGAGGCATGACTCAAGAACTGAACATTTTATCAGGCTGATTTATTTTAAATTATAAATTGTATCTCAGGTTTCTGATGCAAAAAGCAAATGTACTAAAATAAAATAAAATCTATGTTTATATAATAGGTCAACTCTTCCTCAAACTGAACTCTGCTCCTGGTGAATAACTAGACAGTGCACATAAATAAAATATCCATAGGCTAACGTTATACATAGAAATAAATGTTTCCAGCAATTAAAATATTCAAGTGAAAGTATAAAAACGTAACACCTTTTAACTTTTCTAAATTCTCTTTTTGGATTCCATGAAACATCAGTAAAAAGAACAAGGATGTGATTTATTATCTGCAAAAAAACATATATTTTCTTCAGAACAATGAAAGCAAATTAAGTCTGATAATTTCGGAAGAGAGCTCGAATTTTATTAATATCGTATTTAATATTGAAGTGAAATATTTCACTTAGTTACGGAGCCTTTCAATATTTATAATGTTTATAACCACAATGATTTTTTTTTTCTGCTAGAGCCCTCTGAGTTGGCTGTCATCTTGTTCCCTGCCTCTGACCCTTCACCAGCAAATTTAAATCAAAATGCTAATCTGAATATAAGCTGGGTCATGCTACTGAAAAGCAAAAAAGGCAAAAATATTACAAAGAGAGGGAAATTCTTCATGTTTTCTTGCCTCTTTGACAGCATCATCTTGTGGCTTTGGGGAAATTATTCCCCAAGGATATTGATGACCTCTGGCAAAGAAATGGAATAATCAGTCTACATTTGTTCCACTTATTTATTTCTGTCCATCTGCATGTATGAAAATGTGTGAATGACTACCAGAAAAGAAAAAGAAGAAGAAATATAATGGGGTGAGGTATAATAAATCTACTGAAACTATTTGATTTTAAAGCCTTGTGCTCTAGAAAATACACTCTAATTACCATCTGCTTCTTGTTACATTTATTCTCACAGATTGTCAAATAATTGATAAATAAAAAGTATTTTGAAAGGCCACTGGCTTGTATTTTAAAAATAGGACTAATACTCCCTAAAGACCAGAAGGACAAATTAAACTGGGAAAGGAATGTGAACTCTGCTAGCTGTGTGTTACTGGTTTTATCCTACATGGCTGCAGTACAGATTCTTGGCTGCTTCTCTTAAGAAGGGATTTTGCACAGCAATGTTTTCTCCTGTTTCTATTACTTTCAGGTGCTTCCAGCTGTAGCCACTCACTGGCAGCACCACCATCTCTTAAGGCAGTGGTGGGATTCAATTATTTTTTACTACTAGTTCTGTGGGGGTGGCTTGGTGGGGATGGCAGGGGAAGGATATTGCAAAATCCCATTCCCTCCCCACCCCACTAACCTGCTTTCCAACTCCATTCTCCTGTGCAGGGAAACAAAAGAAAATCCAGCCGATCAGCTGGGACTCAGGAGGCATAGGTGGTATTTGCTGGTTCTCCGGACTACTCAAAATTTCTGCTACCAGTTCTCCAGAACCTGCTGAATACCACCTCTGTCTTGAGGACTTAAGAATTCAGGATATATTGGAGCTGGGTTAAGAATGAAAAGAGTTTTGTCTGATTCTTTTTTTTTAGTCTGAATGACAGGTTACATGCATGCACCTCAGTGGGGCGTACCATAAAGCTGGAGGGAGATGTCTCATGATCACCTCCTCCACTTCACAGATCTGTCAGCCAGATTATTTTTGATCGCAGGCTTAGCACTCCGCCAAAAGAAAAGTAGACATATGACTAGAAATAGACCAAGTGACAGGTCATGGCTGGGAAGAACCTGGCCTCAGTCAACTTGATAGTTTGGAGTCTTTCTCCAGTGGTCTCCACCCACTTGATTAGATCTGTCAGGAGGAGTAGGCCTCAGGTCCCAACAATTAAAGAAGATCATCTCACAGTATGAAGGAAACATATCTTTTATGTCACAATATCTGTCCTCTAGAGATATTCATCACCTGGGATCAGATTAGTCCCATCACTGCTGGCTTTCTGTAAAGCTTTGAAACCTGATTGTTTCAATGTTTTACAATACAGAACTAAGGAGAAATTTCCTAGTGATGAGAGCAATTAACCAGTGGAATGGCTCGCCTTCAGGCGTTGTGGGTGCTCCATCATTGGAGGCTTTCAAAAAGAGACTGGCCAGCCATTTGTCTGAAATGGTAGAGTCTCCTGCTCAAGCAGGGAGTTGGACTAGAAGATCTCGGGAGTTCCCTTCCAACTCTATTATTCTATGTTCTGTGTTCTGTGTTCTTTCTAAGGCACAGAGGTCATTAAGTTGTTTTGATGTTATATTATATTGTTATTTTACCATCAGCTGCCAGTTTTGTTTTGAATTATATATTTAGCATTGTATGTTTTAAAGTTTTATATTGTGGTTTCCATTTAACTTGCTGTGGTAAAGGGCAGCCATAGAAGTTCAAACAAATAAACAAACATGAAACTCAGCTAAAGGCTTCATCCCAAGCATGATTCTCTACAGGGCAGTAATGGGCGGTGGTTTTTTATACCAGCAAGTGGTCTGGGTGGATGGGAAAAGAAATTCAGGCAGGGAAATCCACCAGTTATAGCACTTAGCAATAGCACTTAGACTTATATACCACTTATAGTGCTTTACAGCCCCCTCTAAGCGGTTTAAAGAATCAGCATATTGCCCCCACAATCTGGGTCCTCATTTTACCCACCTCGGAAGGATGGAAGGCTGAGTCAAGCTTGAGCCCGGTGAGATCATATGACTGTTATAAATATGAGTCAGTTGTTAAGTATCTGAATTCTGATCACATGACCATGAAGATGCGGCAACAGTCGTAAGTGTGAAACATGGTGATAACTCAGTTTTTTTTCAGTGTTGTAAGTTTGAACGGTCACTAAACAAACTGTTCTAAGTCGAGGACTACCTGTATGGTTTGGAAATGCAGAATGGTATATGGTAGTATTTAACAACTTAGCTGGGTAAGCAACCCAGAATGCAAGAAAGCAAGTTCCATTCCTTCTTCACTGGTCAGCTCCCATTTCAGTGCTAGTAAGTGCCTTCCCTCCTGACCAGATTGGAAATATAGCAATGGAGAAAAGGGACTTGTTTCTGCATCAGCCTACTTGGTTCATTATCTCAAGTGTAGGCAGTAAGGCAAATGACCTTGTCAAGAGATATGCAGAAACTGTTGCCTAGGCAAAAGAAACAGAGGCATGCTAAAGTCCAGAGCAATGAGATTACTTTTGGAAACAGCTCAGGCAGGAAACATCTCTCGATTTTCTGGATTATAAGAAGGAAGAGATGCAGCACAATCAGACGTGTAAGTTTCTCCCCTTAGAGCTGATGTCAACCAAAATAGTTTTAGACTTCCAGTGACTTGCTTCCTTGGCTAGGCCTGCTTAGTGGCTAGAGCAAAGTCTGAGCTTGATGGTTAAGCAATCTTGGGTTTGGTTAAAATACCGTGTAATAAGACTACAAAGGCTCTAAGCTGGTTGGGGAAGTTGAAAAAAATATTCAAGTAGGAAGCAGCAGTCAATTTCCATGTTTTGCCTGAACTCAACTCAATTTGAGGGGACAAGCAATCTTTTATAGATGGAGGCTAGGATTGGGGTGGGGGTGCTGTTCAAAGAGCAAGAATTGGTTTTAGCTCATTGGTAGGCTCTTTGAATGTTTCCAGGAGGGGGAAAATGAAATTAGGCTACTAGTAGCCAGGCTGAATCTCTTAACGCACCCTTGGACTCGAAATGCTTCCTTTCATTCTTACTTGACGGAAATGTCAAGGTTCCAACTAATGAACCCAACTAGTTCAGCACTCCGAGCAGTGGTGGGATTCAGAATTTTTTTACTACCGGTTCTGTGGGTGTGGCTTGGTGGGCATGGCATGGCATGGTCATTAATCAAGCAATCTGCTTTCCTTCTGGCTTAATAGCTAGAAAAGTGGATGTGGCAAACATTCATTGCTAGCCCATCTTGGTGCCAATAGAAAGGAGAAGAGTAGAATTTATTTTGCAGATACGTATCCTTTATAGGCACCTTGCTTCAGAATTTGCTTAAACTGGAGAAGTTTCATATAAAATAGTATTGTCCCTAATCAGAAACATCTGCCTCCTCTTGCTACCTTTCTTGCTTATTTGCTCCAGGAAAAACCCTGGATGTGGCTGAGATGTGGTCCCAGGAGGAGGAGGAATGAAAGAGTTCTGAGGTCTAACCATTCTCTCTTCTGAAACTATAATGAGGGAAGCAACAGTACCTGCATAATGGTCAGCTATGGGACCAGTAAGTTTTATAATGGCCTACTTTCCTCTTGGTTCTAAGATGAGAAGAAAGGATATTAGTACTGCTTTGAAGATGGATTTAAGTACAGGTTTGCAGCTTGAACTGAATAACGAAAATGTTGGGTGCTGAGTAATTCAAAAATAAGGAATTTCTTACAACCTTCATGAGCCCTTTCCAAAATTAGTTTACCTTATTCCAGTTACATGGTGGCCACCCATAAAATCAATGGGCTTGGCTATGTGCTTAATCTACCATTGACTACTGCTTTTCAGAAGTTTTCAATTAGGGAGCTGGGCTAGAATCTTATTACCCAAGACCCCCTTTATTAATTGACTTCTTGATCCACAAATAAATTCACCAGGGCTCTCTTCTTGATCTCTCTTGCCCCAATCTCTTTCTCTGCTTTTCTCTTTTGTTTGATTTTTATTGTGTGTTTTAAAGTATTCTCATTCTTTTTTATTTTACGGTTGCAATTTGTTTTGTCATCTTATGATGCTTTGAAACATATTTATGTTGAAAGCAGACTATCGATAGAGCAAATAAATAACATATAAACACACTGTTATAACAGATTATAACAATAAATGCATACAATATTTTGCCAGAAGATCATATGCTACATGTTCAAGCAGTCCCATTGATCTTTCCTATCTATTCCTGGATTTTCTAGACATCTTTCAGTCTTTGACTGTTTTAGTTTGATTATTTTATATTGTAGGAAATCTGAAAGGAGACTAGTATACATTCTGACCAAGGAATAAGTCCTCTTAATGTGGCCAAATGCTGCTAGTATGAGTTATGCATGACAGGGATCATTAGTGGGCCATCTTGATTATGATCTCACTTGATCCTACTGTTTAAATATAGCACTAATTAAATCTAGCTCTATTCATAGACTATCTATCTTGCATTACACTTTTTAAATGATGCAAGATTTCCTTCTAGTGGTATTGTGAATTGTTTTATAATAATGCTTATAAATGCTTCTGTTTGTCATCACAAGAGAGTGAGGGCTGTCTACACTTGTCATAAAATGTGACGGCATTAGTCTTGGTGAAATGACTAAAACATACAGGATTTAGAGTCCTTCTTGCACATTTTCCTGGTGCCATCATCAGATGAGATTCTCATAGTGACTCAGAGCAAGACATAGTGGAAATCAAAACATTTAATATGCCACTTACCCAATGATAAATAATGGATATGGACTAATGAACTAATGTTTGATTGTTCAATTCTCCCTTTGTAGTTTTCTGAATATTGTGTTATGTACTAAATATATTTTGGTGATTCAGAAAATAGTCCAGTCTTCCTTGGATTATTTTGATTAACCATTGAATGTACCAATGGTTAACATGGGAAATCAATGAAAATATAGATATAGACATACAGACAAACATTTTGATTGGATAAAATTTATTGAAATAATACTTGATGAACTATGAACTGTTGGTTCATCATTTCAGAGATATTTCCTTACCTAAACATAGAAATAGAATGACCATGGATGGACAAAAAGTCAGTGGGAGCAAGAGTGACCTTCAACTTCCTGTGGGCTTCTCATCTGAATTTCCTTGAGCTAGCAATGAGCAATGAGCAATGACCTCCTTCCCTTCCCTTTCCCTTCTTGAAGATACATGGGTTGGGAAGCTATCAGGGAACACTGAAAATGAGTATGATAACTGCAGCTGTGCAATAGCAGCTCTAAAGCTGCAGCCGTCCAAGAATGCTAAAGAAGGCAGAACTTTCCATTGGGATTAATAGTTTCTGACATCACATAAGCTAGTCCACTTGAGGTACCTTTGAAAGCGTTGACCTATGATACTGTGTTTCATCCAACTGAAGGTTGCAAAGTCTCAAAAAGACACGAGAGCTTTTGTTGTATATGGTTGCCATATATGGATGCCATGATATTAGTATAAATCTAGAGAAGTGAATGATTTGCAAAGAACTTTTACATGAATTTCTCCACTTAGCCTTTCATTTTTTTGTTTTTGAAAAGGGAACTGCTTATACTCCTTCCACCACTACCCCCAACTTGGCAGAATAGAATAGAATTTGCTGGCAATGGTGTTGCCTCTAATAGGAATAAGCCTGCCAAATATCAGTTGTATATGGTAGAAGGAATTATGCATAAGAATGGACTTTATACTTTAGGAGTTTCCAAAGAAACAGATGGGCTTATCCCTCAATGTTTATTAAGTGCAATTATTATAAAATGACATTAACCATCAGGATAGAACTACTATAGTAATTCTTAACATGATAGGCTTCAAAATAATAGGTGTGGTAGTTAGTTTCTGTTTTTCCAGAAGTGGCATCTTCAAATAGAGAAGGCAATGCAGGACCAATTTTAGAGGGATAATGGGATATTATCCTAGCTCCAGTATCAAAAACATTCATACCTGAAATAGCTAAATAGACTGATCTTTCCATTCATGGAGATGAATCAATCCATTAGAATAAAATCTGAAGAATTTCTTTCAGATTTTGGAACAGGGAAACTACCTTTCCAAGACAAGCCAAACTTGCCAACGATCTAGGCCAAGCTTCCTGGTATTCCACAAAAGTCAGCAAGAGCAAAAACACAATGCCCCACAAGGGATATCCCCAGTCATGCTTCAATGTCATATTGAAGTTTGACACCCCAGAAAGGCAATTGAAAACTAAAGTTTATTTTTACATCATTTTTTTTGAATAAGACATTTTATGGATTAATGTTCTCTTGGATTAATGTCCTGTAAAGCAGCTACTATCCCTGCTATTTTCAATCCATTCTACTAACAAATGCAGCAGCTGCGGTTTTTTTAATGCCTCCTCATTACAGTCTAGGGACACTTTCCCCCCTGAATTGAATCTCAAACATCAGGAATAGGACCAGTTGTCCTCAAATGTCAACTTCAAAATTCAAATTGAATCAGGTTGATTTGGCCAAGCCTAATAAAAAAAAATTCTGTTCAACTGACACTAAAGATCACAGAAAATCTAATATAATTGAGGTGGAGGATGCAAATGCATGCAATTTATGGAAGCAGAGACCATTTTCCAATCAGCATCCTATGACATACCCCTCTACCTCTTATCCAACCCCTTTTTAATACTGCTGCTTCTGGAACAAACAGCTAACAAGAAACAAGAAACATATAACATTTGCAATGCATTTCTTTGGTGCCTTCATTTTTAAAAAACCCCTGCAGTTAAAGAACCATGGTAAATCTTCAACTGCCATTTTCAAAACATTTCATTTTCTTTTCCTTCTGTCTTTTTTCTTCTTCTTTATGTTTTCCTTGGGGGGAAAATATCAACTTCAGAAAAAAGACATGACCTGTTATTATATTATTATTATTATTATTATTATTATTATTATTATTATTATTATTATTATTATTTCAGGAACTTTCATATTCAGGTTTGATCTTCTTTGGGAGTTCCTCATATCAAAAGTAATGTAAAAAATAATAATAATATTGACTATGTTGCAGAATCTGTACTGGGAATGTATTTGAGTAATGTTAGTTCTTTAAACATTGGTTAGCATTGGTTCTTCTGTAAAACTTTGAATGGATACTTTCCCCGAACCTTGCTATATAGAAGATGC
>JAOYMU010000002.1:41076386-41095503 GCA_025802295.1 Psammodynastes pulverulentus
TATTCATGTACACTGAAGAAGGTATTTAATTTCGTTGTACGAGGTACAATGACAATAAAGTGAACGAACGAACGAACTAACCTAAACCCAAGTTTCAACTAGTTCTGTCCATGTATGTAACGGAAAAATGTTTTGTTTCTGGTACAGCCCCAAGCTTAGTTTTTCTAGATAGGGGAGGTAGAAAAAAGTCAAGGATGTAGGAAGCCAAACAGAAGGGAGGAAAAATCTGAGATGATGAGCAGAAGGGCGTGATGTAGGGATATGCCATGCTAGAATCTGTTGGAGGAAGAGAACAGAGACAACCAGTCTTCTTGTCTAAAATAAGATTCTGGAATCATTCAGAATTTTGTTTTGTATGATATTTAATAACAAAACTCAATATTTTATCACAACTGAGCAGTTGGGCAGGACTTTGGAAAAAAACTGTATTTCTATTTTGTGCAAACTTCATCACTTACCCATTATAAGGACTTTTGGAAACCATCTGCCTATCTTCTGGTTCTTTTTTGATAGTTTTTGCATTAATACACAATGGAGATTTTTCTTCTGTTTTTATTTCCCTTGGAGATGCTAAGAAATAAAATAATACGAGGTAAATATCCTTTTTCTGTAATCAGTAACTAGATTCTAATTACCAGCTACCATTAAGTTTAATTTTTCCTGGTTTAAAACACTGGTCTCTAGCTTTTATCTTACCTCTTAAACAATATGATTAGCTTTCCCTTTCTGAAAATTTAAAATCAGTAGCTCCCAAGAAGCCTCTCCCAAACAATTTGGATTCCTATTGTTTAAATAAATGATGTCAGTGTTTTTGAATTTTCAGTATTTTTTTTTATAAATATGATTTAAAATTGATCTATTTTCACATAGACCCTGAAATTAGATAAAATGAAGCCAATTAAACATGAGCCAAAAACAGTATCCCCATTCATTTATTTAAGAAAACTGTCCAAAGTTAGGTATATATGTGCGACAAAAGTATGTGATCTTCTAGGATTATCAGTTCTTTTGAAGCAGAAATTAGAGCCAGGTGTTTCACTCAATGGAATGAATCAAATATGAATGTGAGAGGCCTGATTATCACAACACAGGTACATGGGAGTGTAAAATAGCTTGAACAGATTATCAACCTATTTCTAAAGAGTTCAGACTCCATCAATCCACTGTGAGGCAGATTGCTTTCAAATTCAAAACCATTGTTAACTTCCCCAGGAATGGTTGACTAACCAAGATCACAACAAAAGTAAGGCATGTGCATGTCTAGGAGAACTCAAAAAAAATTCTAGACTAACATCAAAAGAGCTAAAGGCCTCTCTTGAATTGGCAATGATGTGCATGGCAGGGATGCAAAAAGAAATTTCTCCAAAAAATAAATATTGCTGGCTGTTTACAATTTGTGAAAGTTCACACGGAAAAGGCTATTGAAAAAATGTTCTGTAGAGGGGTGAGACCAAAACAGAACTTTTTGTCTTGAATGAAAAGCATTGTTCTGTTAAAGACAAAAAAAAATGCATTCCAGCATAAGAACTTTATCCCATTTGGGAAACGTGGTCAAAGCATACAAGTCATACGACCAAGGAATTGTTAAAACAGAAGTACATTAATGTTTTAGAATGGCCAAATCAAAGCCCTGACTTTAACCCTATAGAAATGTCCAAGGATTAGAAGTGGACAGCTCATGCGAAGAAGCCCACCAACATCCCAGAATTGAAGTTGTTCTTTAAAGAGGATTGAGATAAAATTTCTGCAAACCAATTTGCAGGACTGAGCAACAGTAATAGAAAAGGGTATGTAGTTGCCGTTACTGCTGATTAAGGGTGGGGAAACACAGCATTACTGATAGCAAAGATTCACATACTTTTGCCACAAACAAATATGGATCATTTGGATCATTTTCAAGTACGATTTGGCTCATTTATTTAACTGAGTTTTCTTCATCTTGTTTTAGCACTTGTGCAGAGCAAAGGTCATATTTTAGGTTTGATTTACACAGAAATATTGAAAGTTCAAAAAGATTCACAAACTTTTAAGCACTGCCATATGTTAACTGAATTATTCCAAGGACTATCTGGCAGATTTTTTCCCCACATCCATGCTTTCCAAAATGCTTACGTATTAAGACAACTTGTGATATGCATTCCCCAAGCTGGCCATTCATAAAGGAGTTGCTAAACATTAGGAATATGACAAATAATTCATGCACAATTTCAAAACATGCATGCTTGATCCAGGTACAGAATAAGACAGAATAGGAAAAAGGAGTCAAGGGTATAATGAAGAAGCTAAGAGGAAGAAGTAGACCACCAGGGAAATTGGTGAATTATGGTGTGCTGCAAAACTGAACAAGAAAATTGGAGGGCCTGCCAGCCTGGTAAGGTATGCTATGCGGAGAGCTATTGAAGAGGAATAGGCTAATATTCTTGAATGGATGGTAGAGCTTCCAGAACACAATGCACCTGTTAGAGTTTGAAGCAACCGTGCATACTTTTGTTAAGTATATAATGGATGCAACATTTGGAGAGCAAGGATTCAGAGACTTAATGAATCCTATTATCATATTCAATAGGTTTCAGAATATAGATACTTAACTACCAAATTAGATACTTGACAAAAGCCAATTACATTATTTTGCTTGATCATTACAATAGCTTTGGAAGCAATATATAATTAAAAAGCATAAAATCTGGAGCTGATTGTGACTGCACATAGTCAAAACGGCAACCACTAGTAAATAAAACTTACAGGGCTTGGAAGCAGGTGAAAAGCCTCCCAATGTTGAAAGAGCTGGAGTTCCATCTGGATTTAATCCTTTGGCCTTTAATTTAGCTTCCTGTAGAGCCATTTTTCTTTTTTCTACTTCCTTATCAAGCAATTCATAATTAGGCTGTAAAAACATAATGCGTCCAAAAGTCAGTTCATACCAAAATGGATACATATATCAGCTTGTTGTACTCTCCTTTCTAATGGTGAAATTTAGGTGGCTGAAGTTTTAAAAATGAATGGCTTCTACATAGTCAGAAGATGCTCTCAGGTACGCATGTGCAGAAACACATTTGTGAATTAAAACGATCCATAAATCAGCAAACTATAGGAAAACTTAAGTTAGATGACAGGAAGAAAAGATGCGGACCACATGAGGGCCAACATTAAAAATATTGACTGTCACTCTGTGTCGGAGATGGAACAAATTTGAAGGTTCTTTGACAGATGTCAACGGGATTTCCACTTATAACTCATTATTAGATATTATTATGTCGACCTTAGTTCCTCAATGGCAGTTCAGATTGTTAAGATTTTGTTAAATTATATTCCCCAAATCTAAAATATTTTAATCTATAAAGACCTTTGGATATCTCTAGTTTGTTCTGTTGAGAAAATGACCATAGACTCATGGAAGAATGCATGTGTTCCAGATTCTAATTGTTGGCTTAACAACATCTGTCAATGTAAGGTTGGACAATATAATTCTGTATGGACTAGGTATAATTCATATCATTTGCTCTTGTGTTAATTTTGTTCCTGTTTCTTAACAAATCATTTTTTCTTTTTTGGGTTTTTCTTCTCCAGGTGATTTAGTACATTTTAACCTTGTTTCATTTTAAAGTTTTTCAACATAGTAAATTAGGTTTTTTAAAAACTACAAAGTCTTTTCTACAATAGCAAATTTACTATTACTACTTTACTTTTCTTGAAATTATCCCCAAGTCTCCATGCATACTAACTAGAGCTACCAAAACTCCTGTGGGATTGTGATAAGGTATAAATATAATAAACAAATAAACAGTCAATTGGAATGCATACATTAAGAGAATATTGTAATGCCATTTATATATAGAACATTACCTTCTTCCTAGTGTAAAGCTTAAGCATTGCTAAACATATCTCCTGAATGTCTTCTTCAGTAGTTCCAAAAAGCAAAAACCAATGAGGACGATTAGGTAAAGGAATCTAGAAGACAAAATGTTACCAAAAAGGTTGCAAATCTATTTTTTCCAAGACAGTACATTCCATAGATCTGAAGAGTCTGAAAGGACCCAACCAACTTCTCAAAATGTAGACTCTTTTAGAAAGGTATCTCCTGTTGACATTAACTTCCAGGCAAGTTCATACTGAAAATCTGTTCATGGAATCTTTTCATTATTTAGTTTTAATTTATTAAATAAATTTATACGGCTGCCCAACTTAAGTCATGGTGACTCCTGAGCGGTTTATAGGAATAACACCTCAAATACAAAATCCAATACACCCATACATTCATGACAGTTAAACAAGCCACTTGATGGGCTCCATATCAACCTAAGATCCCCAGGCCCACTGGCAAAATGAAGTCTTCAGGGCCTTTCGGAGGAGTATCAGGATGGAGGCCAGCCTTATCTTTGCTGGGGTGGTTCCATAGGGAGGGAGCTGCCACAGAAAAAGCCTTCTTTCTGATCTCACTAGGAGGATTTCCTTGATGGAGATCCATAAAATACCCATCCTTGCTAATCTGATGAGTCGGGTGATGTAACTGGGAAAAAACAGTCCTTTAAATAACCTGGCCCCAAGCCATGTAGGGCTTTAAAGGTGATAATTAGGGCCTTAAATGGAACTCCGGAATGTATCAGCAACCAATGCAGCTCCTGCAAGAGAAGTGACACATATGCAAATCTAGACTTACACATAATCATGCAGGTTGCAGTATTTTGAACCAACCAAAGTTCGTAGATACATTTCAAGGGCACCCTAATTTGTATGGGATTCCAACTCCTTTGGGATTGGATTCCAATTGGTTAATCCCTATTATGATTCATAATCAGCATGAAAAATTGAACATATACAAAAGCTACGAGCAAAGGAGAAAGACAAATACTTACTTGAAGAGCTCTAGCAGCAAGATAGATGCAAGCACAAGCTATTGTTTCTGGTTGAAATCGAACAAATACATTGGTTCGAAGAGTGTCATTCATGTAATTCCTGAAAAATATAAACCTCAATGTGTTTCCTGTTTAAGATACATACCATGAAACCAAGCAAAGAAAGTTGGAGACTCAATCTACTTTATTGTTTTTTCTTTTATTTCAGTAATTTAGATTCCCATTTGTCAAAGAATCTGCCATAAAGACAAAATGCCTCAAATGCCCCTGGACCACTGTAACACACAGGCTCTTTTTATCTCTCTAGAACCCCAGGAAAGTACAAGCTGAGTTTTGAGTTCAGTCTTTACTATTATAATGCGGTGCACCTCAACACAAAAGACTTAACAAAATGTTATACATTTGTTTAGTATTCTTGGAAGTGTCCATCAACTAACTAATCTTTAGCTCCAAAAATATTAATTCACGTGACCAATTTCTTCTTTAAAAAAATCACTGTATTGTTACCGATCTGTTAATTTCATACAGATTAACATGATCTACAGCAAATTTGTAGCCATCAAAAATTAAACTTATTACACTACACTACAAAAATAATGTGCATCCCATTATATTGCAGGGATTGATATAAGCATATGCTTTGGTCTCCTATGGATATCAACCATTCGATTTAGCATTCCGTATTTAAAAAAAATAATTAAAATATTTACAATTACTTTTAGACCATCTATGAGGCCAGAAATAGATGTGAATGACAGCTGTACACATATTTCTATAGGTACAATATAAAATTGCAGGATAACAATTTAAACATTTCTTACAATGCAATATAGTCACTGCTAATCTAGAACTAAGTAATGAAGTATTTTTGTAAACCTGGCAGGTAACCTCCAAACATGCGTACAGCCCGATTGTGAATTTTCTGTGGAAAGCTTCACTCATTAATATGTCTATAAATGAGATATGTGCTAGCTTTTGGCATGCACAGAGGAAAATAATCCCCCAATTAGGCAACCTCCCCCCCCATAAATAGATACTTGGAGGATAGAATTAAAGCTTATATGATTTACCTTAATAGGTAATGTCATAAGCACATTAACTAGGACAACAAGTATACATTTCATGATTATGTATATTGAATAGGTAGTTCTAGAATCAAATATACAAATCCTTTTGACACCCCGACAGAACTAGAAGATGCTGCCCGCTGGATATGGACCACTTCAGTAAATCTCGGCTGAGAGCTTGCACTGGATTGACTGGAGAGAGAGGCAGCCAATCAGGCCATCCTCAGATCATGAGCTGTGGTGCAGAGGGCAGAGTTCTATGACTTACCATCAGGGACTACCCTTTAATTAAAGAGTAGAAAAAAGAAAAAAGTTAAATTGAGTTCTCCAAGGAAATGCATTATTGAAAGCCATGAAAATAGTAAGCAGAAAACAAGCAGCAGCACACTTCACAAGGTTTTGCTTTGGCTTTTGGTTTTTTAACTTACAGTTCATTACTTGGTATTTGGGACATCGAGCTTGTTTTTTTTTCTGCTACTATTTTTCTGGCTAAGAAAGATAAAAGAAGGAAATAACTTACCAGGCTGTCTGGACGAGTGTTTGATTACGTTCACATTCTAAGACTTGCAAGTACATAACAATGATCTGAGGGATGAAAAACAAACAAGCAACATGTATTAAATCAGTTATTGAAATCATTAACACATTCTATTTTGAGCATAACTCAATCATAATTAGATTGAAAGTGTTCTAACAGCTTCTGAAAAATCAAAACCACCCTTTCTACTGGTTACAAGTGTTATTTTTTTTTTAAGTGCTTTTGAAGGAGGAATTTATATTTATGCTATAGTAGTGCAAATTAAAACAAAATCTTTACCTTCTCCATCCATCATTATGAAAATACATAGAATTTAATACTGGAAAGCAAACACTTTAGAAGGCTCACCTTATGTGGATGCTTGACATGAACACAAAATCCCAATTCCTTCAGCACCCTCCTTTCTGCTTTGATTACTTGATTTTTGGTGTTTATGTAGTTCTGATCAAGTATCAATGGGCTTGGAGTCCTACAGTTTGTAAGAGATAGAGTCAAAACGCTTTTCTATATCGAAGGCAGCAGCTTCTCTGTTTTCCCTTTCCAACCAACTAATGGCAACAGAAACCAGATTTTGAACTCCTGCAAACAAGTTTAAGCTTTAATCTTGTGCTGTCCAAGTTAACTAAATGTCATTACCTAAAATTTTATTTACCTGTAAATATTTGAAATGAGATATTTGAAAGGTACTTCATTAAAAAGATAGTTGAGCTACAAGACAAAAGAGTCCCAGCAGTTTCTCAGGGAAAGTTTTCATTATCTGAAAAGGAATGTACTGGTATATATAACATTTAAATTTCCGCCGCCAGTTTCAGCTCTGTAAAATAAATCTGTTATGCACAGGTAAGTAAATGAAAGCCTTTAATAGTTTTTCCCTGCTATTCATAGTGAGGAAATATGTGCATGTGTCTATATGTATGTATACAAAGGCACAGAGACATGCACGCAATTTCTTCCATTATGAAATCATCAAAACAATAAAAAGTGAAAATTAGAATATTTTGGACATGTGATGCGACTCAGAAAAATATGGCATACTGTACTTCACTTAATTCTCCAAGGAAAGATTGAAGGCAAACGAGGTCCAGGCAGAAGAACATCATGGCTTCAAAATCTAAGGGATTAGTTTGGACAAAAATCAACAGCACTTCTTTATGCGGCTGTTGATAAACACGATCGCCAATGTCCGATGACAGATATGGCACAAAAAGTTTAAAAAGCAATGACAAATAAGAAATCATATTAATTTCTGTATTTCTACACTTACAATTTATGATTTTGGGTAATTCTCACTTTTTAACAAATGAAAAAATTAATTAATGAGAAGACAAATATTTAAACATTGTACATAGTATTAAAGTATATAATGCACAAAACAAAATGTTTAGCTTATTATGTAGCCTTGCATGTCACTACAATTTTTCCCAGTGTTTCCCTATTTGACATTTAGATGGTCACAGAAATGTACTTTCATACCTTAGAACGTTAGGCATTCTGCTTTACTCTACATTCTAAAGTATTCTAGAATTCTAGAACATTCCATATTTAACAAAAAGCTTCAGGAAAATATATTTTCTCCACTGTACTGCAAAAAAATAAGCACCATGGACTCAAAAAATGTGTCAACCTCTTACCTTTGTAATCTTTAATAGCATAATATTCTGAATGTTATCCCTTTTTAACTGGACAGAGAAAAGCAAATCATATTCCTACTTTAATTAGTGATGTTAACTAATTAGTTAATTAGTTTAAACAGCCAAATGACATCATATCTATTAGATTAAATTCCTAGAATACTGTTTGACTCAAATCCCATTCTAGTTTAAGTACAGAACATCTGAAAAATAAAAAATATGGAGTATACATGTCTATGATGTTCCAATTATCTTGTTGGTATGCAACTTAAAACAGGTAAAAAAAAAAATCCTAGGACAAATTACAGGCACCACTTATTATGGTGCCTGTAGTTATTTGTCCTAGGAATTTTTTTTTAGCAAAATCTTTCTCCAAATTCACATTATTTTTTTGAGGTATACACAAGCAAATCTCATCTTCAATTTTATACTTATTTAACTCCTGAAAAATGCATGTATTTTCCCAATTTTATTGAGCTCTCTTCTTACACAAACATGCATTTTTATAACCTCAATTGAATTTCAAACTGTATTTTGACCTAAAATTATGCAGTTTGTTTTTAAGTTAAACAATAAAGCTTTCCAAAAATTAGAAATATCAACAAGCTAATCCATAATAAGATTTAAAATCTCTATTTGGGTAGCACTTGGCAATTGACCATATTCCTTAAACAAAACCCATAAGTGAATTTCACTTATAAGCAGTTTGTAATTGTTATGAGAAAGTTCTGATAAGGAGCACAAAACTAGTGTGCAACAACAGAACAACTCCAGAATGTTCCACTCATCCTTTGAAACATGCCAAAATGAATATCCCTAGCATGGCATGGAGGGAAATAGAATATCCTAGACGTTTTTTTAAGATAAATTTGTACACTGTAAGGTATTAGCTACTTGGATATGGAATGTATTTCAAGATTAAAATGCTCAATAATTTATTTAATACTGTACTATATAGAAATTTTAACAAATACTTTTTGTATTTCCTTTCTCTGAAACAGATTAATTCACACCACAGTATAAAAGGCAAGATAATTTTTACATATTTATATCTGAGAAATATGTTAATTGAATAATGAGGACAGTTAAAGCACTCATTTTAGAGGGCTATACGAGATGAAACAATTGCTCAACTGCTTCCAATATTATTCTGGCATTGGAATAAAAGTGATGTACTCAACTGTAATATATTTAGCCAAATCAGAAGATAAATTAAATACATTTCACTGGAAGCAAATTGTAAAGCTGGATTATCTTATAAGTAAATACAAATGACAGCCTGCAAGCCTGTTAAGTATCTAATTATCTGTGTAAAACTCTAAAGCATTATAATTTGAAATATTGTCCTAAAGAAACAACCAGGGATCCAATTATTAACTCAGTATCTCCCTTTCTCTCATAAATTTATATGCCATATTTAACTACAATACTTTGTTTGCTTGCATTTGTTGTTAACTGACCCTTAAGAAAAACACACACTTTTTAATAAAATTTTTATACCATTCATCTCCCCCATAAGGAGACTGTGCTGCAATTTTAATTTAGCACTTGAGTGCTCTGATGAGAACTGTGTGACTGCTAACAATTACAGCAGGACATGTAGGGATAAAATTTAGGCTTATAGAAGCATTATTTGCATATTGTCCCAACAATATTGGTCCTCATTTTACCGACCTCGGAAGAATGGAAGGCTGAGTCAACCTTGAGCTGTCAGGATTGAACTCCAGGCTGTGGGCAGTGTTTATCTGCAAAACCGCACTTTAGCCACGGCACCACCAGGGCTTTGTTTTATTTATAGATTTATGGAAATAATCCCTAAGGTCAGTGAAGGGCATTTAGGATCAAAATAAAGACAAATACTTAGCTTTGTCATCTATTTGTCTGTTATCAAGTCACATTGTCTCCCATTCTTGATATAAGTTTAAATATGTTTTATATTTCTCCCTACTAAGTATCACCTATATACAGGTGCATTTCTAGGATTTAGCATTTCTAGGATTTTGGCTTCTGATATCTTAACCTTCTTTATGTCCCATTTTGCGTATTGTTGATAAAAGCACAGAAAAGAAAATGGAATAATCCATATGCTATAAATTTCAGGAAAGTCACATTCTTAAATCAGAAATGTCTTCTCTGGAATAGTTCTGGTTTGATTAAAAAATGTGGAACTTCCAATACATACATTTTCTGCATTTTCAGTGAATTCCTCACTAAATTTGTTAGAGTAAATGCAAATATTGAAATTATCTAACAGACCCATATTCTATTTTTAAACTAAACCATTCATATTATCTAGTATAACAGCACCACCTAAGTTAATACCACATAATAAGTGATGTGACTGGATTTTCACATGCAAAACATGTATTTTTTCATTTGCAAAGCATGCATATTTACTTTTACTTTACAAATCCACCTTTTATTCTTCCAAAATCAACAAGAATCTTATTCCAACTGAGACAAAGAAAGTATACATTTTGGAGTATCACTGAAAACTTATGCTAATTATATTCTTAAAGATTAACTTGCACATTCAATTGATTTATGTTTTATAAAGGAAAATACTCGAGTTTTAAAATAATCTGTAGAAAAATATCATTCAATAAAAAGCTACACATCGAGAGTAGTCAATTGTACATAGGAACACTATTGTAAAGGTGAAATAGTCACCTTGGATCCTCAAATTCAGCAGAGTAAGTTATTATGAAATAAAGTTATTCAGCACAACAGATAAGATTTGTAGTTAAAATTCACACATATACACACACATTTTACTAGTTTCCAAAAACCTGGACAGCAAAGATAAAAGCTTAACCCAAGATACAGGAGTTCTTCCAAATTGTTCACCAATGGCCAACCTGTCAGTCCCCGGTTCCAGTGACCTATTCTGAGAGCACTGGCTTCTCCTTGGGGATTTTCCATACGTCACTCACTGTTGCCATGACGACAGCTTCATCTCTATGAACCACTCCACATCACCCAGGCTTTGGTAAATGTAGCTGGTCGCTGTATAGTCGGTTGCAAGGGAAAAAAGAGCTAAAGTTAATAACGTGTACAACTGATTTGTTTGTAAAATTGTAACACGCACAGAAATATACTTACATCCTGTTAAAAAAAAAATGAACCTGCATGCCAAATTTTAAGTTTCCATACCCAGATTTGTTGCAGAATTTTCAGAGAATATTTAAATTAGATTAATTAGAAATGTAAATGAAGCATAGTTTCCTGATACAACACTGACACCTAAGCAGTATGCCAATGTTTGGAATGTTAGTTTATAAGCTTTAAAAAAATGATTAAAATATATACAAGTTGTTAAATCAGAACCTAGATAAGTATTAGACACACTGGCCACGATATATTTGCTTCACTTGAAATCAAAAGTTAGCTGAAAGTGCCCTTTCTGCATTTGCATTCAAAATGAAATTTTCATTGCTTATTTTAAGAAAACACTTGAAAAATAAATAAGCAAGATTAAGCCACATGCATTTTGCCAATATAGGCAATGAATATTTTTTATTCAGCATATATACCTAAATATATCCAAAACATTTATCATGTTAGAATGGCCCGCTATCCTATAGCACACAACTTCTTGGGAACTTCACTAAATTTCAAGGAATCACTGAAATCATCTTTATCACTTACTAAATTCACTCAGACAAAATTTATGGATTAAACAAGGAAACAATCTAGAAACTAAAGTATTTCTTTAAAGATTTCCTAAGCTTTCAATTTATTTTTTAAAAAGCTCCCTAGTTCAAAGCTTATTTTGTATTAAAACTGAGCAGTTGCACAACAAAACAGTTCTAAATCAATCACTAAAGCACGCAAAAGCATGATGAGCAACAAGTCTGGTTTATGTTCCTAGGTTCAGATGGCTTTCAGGCTTCATTTGCTTATGATACTATTAAAACATGTATCTTCTGTAAATCAAATTGCTGTCAACTGTCCAAACCAATAATACTACCGTCAACTTGAAAACAATTAAATGTAGATATTCCAAAGTACTATCTTAGATAAAATATACTTGCTGCTACCAATGACTCTAGCAATACTTTAACTGGAGTTCAGATTTAATAAGTCACCATAACAAAGTCTGATGCAACATAAAATAAACAAAAAAACAAGTACCAACTTAATGCCTTAGACTTCCAATTTCTGATCAATTAGTTATTAAACACATTAGACCTCTAACCTTACTCACAGAGGAGTAAACCAGCTAAATAAACTATAATCTCTACACCATTTAAAAAATGTACATTAAAAGACTTGCACAGAAACAATTCAAAGATCCCCCAATCTACTAAAGTAACCCTGCACAACTGAAACCTCCACAAATTTGAGACTACATTGTGTGAGAGTGTACAATTAAACAAAATACACAGGTATGTTTCAGGTAATAAAAAGTGGAGCTGGCCTTACCTTTTTATTCTTAATTGGCGTAAGTGATGGAAAACATTGATCACATCTCTTATCCGACGGGGAGCTTCTTCAATTTTGGAAGCAAGATTAATGCAGGCCATAGCCACAATCTGGAAAAAAAAAGCCCATTTTCCTGTGAAAACAGCCCTTGAACCTCACTCTCATATATTACTACAAAGCACAAAAACATTCCAAAACGCCCTTCCACTCCAAAACCCACCCAGCTTTCCCTGATGCCCCTAGAACTCACCTCGAAACTGTGCTTGACGAAGGACTTGGAGTAGAAGAAACGATGGAACAGCACCTGCCCGGTCGCCATCGCCACCTGCGAAGACAATCCCCAGACGGGGAGGAGGGAAAGATCAGCCATCTCAGTCGCCCGGAGAAAGGCGCATGCGTAGGAGCGGCAACGGTTACCCCCCCCTCCCCTCCTTTCCGGAAGCGGCGACAGAGCTGGGCCTGTCAAGCAGGCCGAGGTCGCGAAGCCGCCGCCATTTTGCGTCAAGCGCCCGTTTCCTTCTCCCCCTCCCTCTTTTTCCTTCTCCTGCGTCTCCGCCACAGCGGGCCTTTCTAACGCCCGCGAACCTTCCCGACTTTTCTAAATCCTCCGTTCTCCCGTTGGAAAATTGGAACGGCCGGGACTTCGGTTAGGCCGAGACCAGGCCTTCCCGTCCGTTAGCCGTCCACCCCTCCCCCCCCAAACCACCACCTCTTTCCCTCCTTTCCCCCGTATTTGTTCGGCCCCGGTTGCGCTGACCTGTGGCAGACGAAGGAGTATGCCCGCGGCCTGGATGAGCTCGCAGCCCAAGATCCGGAGGTCGGTTTCACTCTGCAAGTCCAGTCCGTCCTGCATGGAAGGAGTCGGCGAGAGCCGCTCCTCGGGGATGAGCGAGTGGTCGATAGTCAGCGACACCTCCGAGTACAACCGGTCGCCGATCAGAATTCCCGCGGGGGGAGCAGGAGGAGGAGGAGGCGGCGGCGGCGGCGCTGAGGAGAGCGGGGCGCCCGCGACGGCAGGAGAAACATGAGTCCCAGCAGAGGCCATGACGAAGAATCGCGGAACTGAACGCACGTCGACCGCACCCGCAGCCGGCCACGCAGAGACTAACTAGCCCGTTTGCGCCCGGCCGTCGATGACGCAGCGCAGAGCGGTGCACGCTGGGAAAAGAACCCTGGCCGCGCGACCGTGTCGAAAAGCCAGTGCCGCCCTCCCCTCCCTTGACGTCATTGGCGGTTAGCGAGGAGGAGGCGTCTCCGTGCTATCAATAGCTCGGCTCTAAGCAGGGAGGCAGCGGCGGTATTAGGGTGTTGACTCGCAGGTCTTGCCAACTCCCAGGAGCTCCTACCCCAGCCGACTAGCTAGGGAATTATGGGAGTTGAAGTTCACGCGTCTTAAGTTACCTAGCTAGAGAAATAGCCTAAAGACGTTGGTGGGACTTCCATTCCCCTTAGCCCCCTCCTCTCCCTACCCCTCAGTCTATTCGTGACGGGAAAGGTCTGGGGCAGGGGTCTCCAACCTTGGCAACTTTAAGATTTGTGGACTTCAACTCCCAGATTTCCTCAGCCAGCAAAGTTGCTAAGGTTGGAGACCCCCGGTCTGGGGCATCCTCGCTTTTCTATACAACCTGCAAGGCATTTATTCTTAGTCGGACAAAAGTCTATGGTCACATAAAAGTGAGATGGATGCTTATAAAAATCAATCAGCCAATCAAATAAACAATGAGTTCCCACTACAGGTAGTTCTTGACTTATGGCCACAATTCAGTCCCAAATTTATATTGCTAAATAAGAAATTTGCTAAGTGAGTTTTGTCCCATTTTGTGACTTCTTGCCACATTAAGTGAATCACTGCAGTTGTTAAATTAGTAATCAGACCAGGGGTGTCAAACTGGCAGCCTGTGGGCTGGATGCGTCACACGCAGCCCACGCTCATCCCAGCTCCACAAAGGGGGAAAAAAAATCACGATATGTCACGTGATGGTTTTTAAATCTGGTTTTAGAATAATTTTAGTTGAATCAGGGTTTTAATTGTCATTGCTGTTGTTGTGTTGTGAACCGCCCCGAGTCTCCGGAGATGTGGCGGTATAGAAATTTAAAGAATAAATAAATAAATAAATAAATAAATGTGACGCCGTGAGTTTGACACCTACGTGGCAAAAGTTGGTTGTATGATCCTGGGGTACTGCAATCGTCAACATCTGAATGTAAATTGTGTGACATGGCGATTCTGTAATAGTCGTAAGTGTGAAAAATGGTCATAAGTCACTTTTCAGTGCCATTGAAACTTTGGTCACTAAACAAACTTGTAAGGCGAGGACGATCTGCCTGTACTTGCTGCCCATGTTTTCTGCTTGCAAGGACTGGTTGCGCTATAAACTCTAAAAACTGTTCTAGTTTCTAGTACAAATGATTTCACTACCTTTTATTTAAAAAAATTTGTCAGCTGAGTATAAGTAACCACTGACAAATATCCACCTTTCTTTTTTGGTTCTCTGGTTTTTAATTTAAATTCTCTTTCAGAAAATGTCAGTAAATCAGCATAAATTATCTAGGTTTATGTAACTATCATTTCTCTTCTAAAGAAAGCTTCTTGGGATGACAATCATAAAGGAATTTTAGGAGTTAAACTTGCATATTTATATATGTTGCAAACCCATGTCATGCCTAAGAAAATATTTTTGAAAATCTGTATTAACATTACCTTTGCCATACCATAAATAGCTGTGCCACCCAAATCTCAAAGCATAACTTTCCTGCTCCAGTAACCACCTATACCTCAATGTTACCCAATCTTTTATCCAGACTAGACTACACAAGCAGGAATTTAAATTGAATAATCTTAGCCCACCTCTTTCTTTGACATCTTGCTGTTTAATTCTTGATTTTTTTATCTTGCCATACAGAAATATCTTTTTGCTATTGTTTAAATGGCACATCGGTTGTCAGTAATGGCATTTTCTGAAATAGAAATAACATCCCCAAACATTCATCCTATTCTGTGAAATTCTACCCAACAATTACAGTTGTAGTTTGTCCCACCTCAATAAGTCTTTTTAATATCATTTCATACCTTAACAGAGATATTTAACCTTTTCAGTTTTAAAACCTGCCTCTTGGTGTCGTGTACTCATATTTTTAACCAACATCTTCATTTTTGTTTGTTTATTTTATATCATGCTGATGTACTAAAGTCCTTCAATTTCAATGCTATGCTGAGGTTTTTGTGAAATCACAACTAAGTAATCAGCAAAAACCCTCAGTTTATAGGTCTCTTTTTTGATTTTCAAACCTGCTATTTCCTAATCCTGTTTAATATCTCTAGTCAACACTTTTAAAAAGAAAAATAGCAAGCGAAGGTAACAAAGGACATCCTTACTCCCTTTCTGTATTTCACATGGTTTAGTTAGGTCATTTGGTTTGGTTTGTTTACCTGGTTGCAGCAGTTTGAATGCTGGGATGCACTGCCAGAAAGGATTTGGAGCCACATCTCATTTTTACCAATTACCTTCCTAAGTCAGTAAGGAAGAATCCTGCTCTGCGTGGACTGTATCCTGCCTGGATACAGCTGATGATGAAGATTCTGAGAACTGCCTGGAACAGATGGAAATTCCTAAATATGTGTTTAATTACATGCAGACTTGTGAAAAGTTTGTACCAGAGTTTATTCGTAAAGTTTTTTATTTATTTATTTTATTTGTCAAGCATAAATGAGAAAAACAAGTACAGATATGAACACAACATATAAATATATAAGTATAAATAAGTACAATAAATTAGGACAGGGATGGTAGGCATATTGGTGTGCTTATGCATGACCCTTACAGACCTCTTAGAAATGGGGTGAGGTCAACAGTAGACAATCTTAAGGTTAAAGTTGGGGTTAGGGGAAGAGACCACAGAGTCAGGTAGTGCATTCCAGGCATTTACAACTCTGTTGCTGAAGTCATATTTCCTGCAATCAAGTTTGGATCGGTTTACCTTGAGTTTGAATCTATTGTGTGCTTGTGTATAGTTGCGGTTGAAGCTGAAATAATCATTGACAGGTAGGAAATTGTAGCAGATCATTTTATGTACTACGCTTAGGTCAGACCGGAGATGGCGTAGTTCTAAGTTTGTCTTAGCCCAAAATTTCAAGTCTGGTGGTAGAAGGTATTTTGTTGCAAACAGAAGAGTGGAGAACTCTTCTTGTGATCTATTGATCTAATCGGTAAAACCCAAAGTCGAGAGTTAACATTCTTTTCCACACCGAGCACGAAATTCAGAAGCGGTTTCCACGTGGAAACAAAAAGTACTTGTCTTCTTTTCTTTAATCGGTTTTGCCATTTCAGCCGACTCCACTCAGCTTCTGCAAGTCCACAGGTTTTAAAGGTGCCAACGTTGGAGACCCCCAGATCGAATGTATGAGTATGGAGACCTCTCTGTGTACATATGGAACTATAATTAAGCAGGATCCTCTCCTGCAGAACATCCGACGAATTCTCATTTGAGAAGCTCGGTGTGCTCCCTGAAGACCTCTGGGAATGAGAAGGATGTCATTCCTGACCTCAACAGGGAAACTCAGTAGCTCAGGCTGGAGTGCTTTGCATGCAGAAACTCCCCAGGGAATTCCTGGCATCTTCTGCTGGAATGACCACAGGAGCAGGGGATGGGAACCATCTTGGCCAGGAACCCTGCTCTAAAGAGCTGTTTCTGCCTGTCAGACAGGCACCTGATTAACCAATGGCATAAACCTGGGCAAAGACAAGTTACTGTATTTATAGAGTGACATCGCATCTATCACCAATACAATTCTAGAACCACAGGCCAAGCTCTGAAGTGCCCTAGATGATGTTTTCTGATTCTAGTTTGGAGCAAACCATTATGCTCCAGAAGCGGGAAAGCTATCGTTTTTTGGAATTGAAAGGAGATGCATTCTGGAAGAAGAGAAGAGAGGAGAGGAGAGGAGAGGAGAGGAATAGAGAATAGAATAGAATAGAATGGAATGGAATGGAATGGAATGGAATGGAATGGAATAGAGCAGAGCAGAGCAGAGCAGAGCAGAATAACAGAATTGGAAGGGACCTTGGAGGTCTTCTAGTCCAACCCCCTGCTTAGGTAGGAAACCCTACACCACTTCAGACAAATGGTTATCCAACCTCTTCTTAAAAACTTCCAGAGTTGGAGCATTCACAACTTCTGGAGGCAAGTTCTTCCACTGATTAATTGTTCTCATGGTCAGGAAATTTCTCCTTAGCTCCAAGTTGCTTCTCTCCTTGATTAGTTTCCACCCGTTGCTTCTTGTCCTTGCTTCTTCAGGTGCTTTGGGGAATAGCTTGACTCCCTCTTCTTTGGGGCAGCCCCTGAGATATTGGAAGACTGCTATCATGTCTCCCCTACTCCTTCTTTTCATCAAACTAGACAAACCCAATTCCAGCAACCGTTCTTTGTATGTTTTAGCCTCCGGTCCTCTAATTACTCAAGAACCTACTCACAACATTGTGAATTAGCTTGAAAAAAACTTCAACAGCACACCCATGAAAAGTGCGGCGAGGTAAACAGACCAAGACATTCACAATTGTGAATATACAAAAGCAAATTCTAGCAAGTAATAATGGAGCAATTGGCCCCAACAATAAGTTCAGCCAATTTCGTTTTGAGTTTGCAACACTTAGGGCATTGCAAAAAAAAATTGGAACCGCTCAAACCTTTTGTAAATTGCCTATAATCCACGCTATAATATTTTACCTTGCAGGGTTATACAAATCAAGCCGAATCTATTCTTAATTACTCTAACCTGCACAATCTATAATGTTATAACATGGCCTTTTAGAAAGAGAGTTTCTACATTTTCTAGGCCAAAACATTAATTATATTATGCTAGCTTTTGGCAATTTTTACACATTTTTTTGATTAAGTGCCAACAGAAAAAAACACAAAACTGCAGATTCAGGTGTACCTGAGAAACAGAAACTTATTTCATTTATATTATTTAAGGTCTTCATGCACAGGCATGCATGCACACACACACACATATACACAGCCCCGCACCATGCATCAATTCATATGACCTAGAACAGGGGTCGGCAACCTGCAGTTCTGGAGCCGCACACGGCTCTTTTGGCCCTCTGCTTCAGCTCCCTGTCGGCTGATCCCACCACTGTTGGCTGGGATTCTACCGGTTTCACTACCATTTCGGTGATCGCGTGCTTCACAAACACGCGATGTGCAGCTTTACAAACACTAGCTAAGGCGCGGCAATCAGCTGAGAGGATAAAGAAGAGGAAAGCACAGGAGCGGGCGAGTGGGCCGCCCCTGCGCCTTACTCTTCTTTATCCTTTCAGCTGATTGTCAGAGGAACTGGTTTGCTCCCAGCTGATCGTCAGAGATACCGCTTCACCAGAACCGGTAGAATCCCATCCCTGGATATAAACTCACAACATTGGTGTTATGAACCCTTTGTTCATCTCCCTACAGGAAATCTCAGTAGAGTCATGGTGGCGCAGTGGTTAGAATGCAGTACTACAGGCTAATTCTGCTCACTGCCAGGAATTCTTTTTTATTTTTTTGAATTTTATTTATTTATTTATTTATTTATTTATTTATTTATTTATTTATTTATTTATT
>JAOYMU010000002.1:41107108-41120304 GCA_025802295.1 Psammodynastes pulverulentus
ATCCTTAACCAGTCTTTAAACAGTTTGGTTTTAAATTTATCTTATGGAACAAGAGCTGAGCAGTTCTGAGAACTTTCTGCCAGAAACTAATCAACAGATAATACTAGGGATATAAGATACAGTGCACAAGACAGAGTAAGGACTAGAATAATCCTAGAAAACAAGGAAACATAACTAAAGGATTTGCTGGGAAGGAAATGGGTGAATGAATAATGATTTCAATCAGGAATAAATGTATATTTATAAATGTATATATTATAAATGAATTTTATACATTTATAAATACATTTATGAAAAACGGTTGCAGGAATTGGGTATGTCTAATCTAGTGAAAGAAAGACCAGGGGAGATATGAGAGCAGTGTTCCAATATTTAAGGGGCTACCACAAAGAAGAGAGGGGATCAACCTATTCTCCAAAGCACAAAGCAATGGATGGAAACTAATCAAGGAAAGAAGCAACCTAGAACTAAGGAGAAATTTCTGACAGTGAGAACAATTAACCAGTGGAATGCCTTACCCTCAGAAGTTGTGGATGCTCCATTGCTGGAGGCTTTTAAGAAGAGACTGGACAGCCACTTGTCTGAAATGATATTGTGATGTAATTACAGTTGGTTGGGCAGTGAGGACAAATGACTCCTTGGGGTTGTCTAAATGACAATGCAAAGTTGCAGATGATGGGACAGGCCAGGTCAATTCCTGAGCTGAGAGTGGAATTGATGCTCCTTGTCAGTGCAACTTTTTCCTACTTTTAAATTCTTTCTTCTTATAGCTAATAGTTAATTAACTTTAAAAACAAAATATTCTGTGTTGTCCGCCCTCCTTCTTTCATAAAATAGTGCTTATTAAAAGCCTGTGGCCCAAAGTGAGCTTATCAATAAGTCCATTATGTTTAGGTTCTAAAAATAACTTGGACAGAGGACTTGTCATTGTACTTCCCTTTCAAACCATCTACAGGTAGTCCTTGACTTACGACCACAGTTGAACTCAGCATTTCTATTTTAAGCGAGATAGTTGTTAAGTGAATTTCCTCCCATTTTATGACCTTTCTTATCACAGTTGCTATGTGAATCTCACAGGTCTTAAGTTAGTAATGTGGTTGTTAAGTGAATCTGGCTTCCCCATTGACTTTGTGTGTCAGAGGGTTGCAAAAGGTGATCACATGACCTCAGGACAGCACAACCGTCATAAACATGAACCAATTGCCAAGCATCTGAATTTTGATCATGTGACCTTGGGAATGCTGCAATGGTCATAAGTGTGAAGAACAGTCATAAGTCACTGTTTTCAGTGCCGTTGTAACTTTGAACAGTCCCTAAATGAACTGCTAAGTCAAGGACTATTTGTATTGATAGAAGAGGAGAAATAGCTGTAAAGAAGCACAGACAAATTTAGGGTTTGGACTTGTTTTGTTTACCTTTTTGATGCCACGTTATTCCAGTTCAGCATAAGTGGTGTACAAAGACTCAGGCACAACGCTGTTTAAGAGAAGCTTCTTTCCTATTATGTTTCATTCAACTTCATGGCAGAAATCCAACTCTACAAATTATGTTTGGAAGTACAGGGATATTCCCCAAGCCGACTAGCTCTATCTTTTTCCTTCCTTGCTTCTATTTCTCAGTCTTCTGTCATCACAATTGGCAACGACATTCGGATGAATACATGTGGATATATTGTCATGTTGATAGCTATGCTTCGAGATTTGCAAAGCACAGTTTGGAAGCACAGCTAATCTTGGCAAAGTTTCATTAGAACATGTCAGGAAGCCTACATGTGAAGGCATTTGGGAGGTTAGGATAAAAATTATGTCTTCTAAACTGGGTGAGCCCTGCACTTTCAATCCAGGGAGAATTCCTGTCTATCAAGAATGTTTACTTTTACCTGTACAAAAGACCCATATGCACTGTAAATAACTCTTGTGTGCGGATGAATTAATGTCTTCGCTGATTTACAATATTCAACATAGGAGGCTCAACATATTTCACTAAACTGGCTACAGTGAGATTGCTTGAACACATTTTTCAGAAAAGAACTCTGAACAACTCAAGTTGAACTCACAAGAACACATTATTTCCCATCTCTCTGTCCCCTCCCTCCATTACCTCTCATTGAAAATCTAATGGAGATGGATTAGCAAAGCCTAAAATGGCTTCTTAGCTAGAAAATGGAAAGTAACGTTTGCCTGCCTTTCACCAGTTATTGCCAATTCCTAGAGCTTGGTTTATTTATTAAGCAAATGTATATGGCCGCTCAGGAGACTTAGGGCACCGCGGTGACTCAGCAGTTAAAATGCTTGGTTTGTTGGCTGGAAAACTGGCAGCCCACATTTGAGACCCAAGCATCACATGATGGGGTGAGCTCCTGGTCACATTCCCAACTCCTGCCAGCCAGCAATTCGAAAGCATGCATATGCGAGTAGATAAATAGGTATCACTTTGGTGAGAAAGTAACAGTGCTCTGTGATGTCATGCTGGCTACATGACTGCGGAAACGTCTTTGGACAGTGCTGGCGCAATGGCCTCAAAATGGAGATGAGCACTGCCCCCTAGAGACGGTAACATCCAGCAAAGTAAAATCTGCAGAGACTCCTTTTGTTTATCAGGAGGCTTAAAGAAATAAAACAAAACCCAATACACCCCCACCCTTCAGGCAACAACAATTTAACAAACCCACTTGATGGACTCTGTATCACCATAGGGACCCAGTCCCACTGGCAAACCATGTCTTCAGAGCCCATTGACAGGGTATTAAGGTGTGGGATATTTTAGCATCAAAACTGAAAATAATAGGCTATCATAGAGTAAATCAACAAGCAAAAAGTTGTATATTCTGCAGGATAGGTGATTGGATTTATTCAGCCTGGTGTGAACTTTCCTGAGCCATGACAAAGTAAAGGAAAGTATCATTTAAAGCTTTCATTATGCTCCAATATGCTCCACCAAAGCATTCAACTAGGGCACTGTGGGAAATTTAAATGTTAGCTTTCTGTTCTGGTCCAGAAAGTCCCTCTGGGGGGAGGGGAACCCAGAATAGGAAAAACCCACAAACCATCATTTTGACAAGAATGGATTTGTCCCTACTTCCCAGTCATGTGTATAAATATTCATGCTTTGTTTAGTAACCTATATTATAAGCAAGATTGCTATGCTAACTATACATTTAGCTTAATTCAATAAAAATAACAATACTTCACTTAAGCTGTACTGCAACCATTGGGTTTTAAGACAAAGTTTGACAACAGAAGCCATACAACAGGCGAGGAGTGATGCAAAAGTAATCAAATGAATATTTGCAACATGGGCAAAGTTCACAATTTCTCTTGCTTGCTCTCTTGTCCCTTCCCTATAAATGGGTAGAAATGTATATTTGGATATTCTTTATTAGAAAAAATGCACAAGTTCTGATTCTTGTCAGGACTAGTGCACTTGCAGAAATGTTTAATCCTTCTTAGGTCTCTTTTTCTTTTTTTAGAAAATTTATCTCCACCTTCTTCTCCCCTCTACATTTTAATCCATTAGTGCCCCCGAGGTCTTAAAGAATAAATCCAAGCATGTTCAGAGAATTAATTTCTTTCTGCATAATAGAGCTGGAAGGGAGAACTAAATTTCATACCTTTCATATGGTGCTCTTAATTTGAACCATCCTACGCTTACTCTAATGTAATAGGGTTAGATAACCAATAGCCCCGAGGATGGTACGTGAACCTAAACAATGTTTTTGTGGCCAGTGGGGCCACTGCAGAAAACTTACCATTCAATTTCCTACAATAAGGAAACTTTGACTTTGATATAATCCATAAAAATAAATTTACCAGTTTAAAAAGCAAAGAAATCTCACACTCCTTAACAGGAAAAGCAACTTTCCTCAAATCCCAAAACTGTTGAGACGTATGACAATGTGATGCTTATTTTGAACTATCTTACCATCCACAACTTATTGATTCTACTCTTCTGTGGGATCTCCAGGTCTATAAGCAAAATCAAGTTTTAACAGAAGGCCAATAATGTTGGGGAGAATCTTATCTTGGGAGGAATGATGTTTCAAAGTATGGGGGCCACAGCTGAAAAGAGTCTCCTCCTGAGTCTCATCAAACAAAGCTCCTTAGGCAATGGAAATTGCAACATGCCCTTCCTGCTAGATCTGATGGAATATATACATGAAGATGAATCTTTCTAGTCTAGTATTTGCTCTGCTGGCTTTCTGGGTATTAACACATTGGAGCAATAGCTTGCTGTCACCGATGCAATTGTTCACCTCTTTTCCTTCTGCCTTTCTAAGCATAGCTTTTGCTTACTTCAGTATTCTGTTGAATCTACCTATAAATGTTTTGTGGGGGGAGGTTATTTCAACCACACTTTCTCTTAGGTTTTCTTAAATAACCTAAATAACCATCCTTCAAATCAATCCACCTTGTCCAAAAGCTATTTTTTTTTAGGTTCTGTTAAGAAAAGTATTTTTGGTTTTGGTTTTAATGAGTTGGCAGAGTGAAATATGTATATAGGTAGTCCTCATTCAGCACCCACAGTTGCGACTCGGCTGTCAAGTGGTCACTAAATGAAACCTTGTCTGTGCTTATGATCTTATTTCACCTTTCTTTTGCTTTATAGACCTGCAAAGTCGTAAATGCAAGGACTGGTCATAAAGTTACTTTTTCATCACTGTTCTAACTGTGAACAATGGCTAAACAAGATGATCACTAAAACCCGTCTGAATAGGATACCAGGTTGTACACCAAAAATGTATCATTCACAATACACTAAATTCAAAACTGCAGCTTGCAGGCAATAAAGAAGCACGTTAAAGACAAAAGCCCTGTAAATATGCACATATTTATGAAAACAATATACAACATAATTATATTAGAGAAATTATTTGCACATCGAACACAATTGCAACTAGCATAGAATATGTCTGCAAAAATGTACATTGATATATGTGTGAATGTGTGTGTGGAGTGTGTATTTTATGCACAAAACTGAAGTTTGAATAGTCAGCCTGACAATTTGTAAAAATGAGAAACTGAAATTGACAGATTTGCTCAATTTTAGTGTAGTTATTCTAATTCGTAAAGTTTGGATTGTGGTTTGTGGTTCAATCTCATATGTAATACACTGTAAGTTAACTCTAGCTTTTTCAACAAGCAATAGCCATATTAGTATTCATCGTGTTATTCTGAGGGCCATCTAACCTGAAATATTTAACACACATCACAGGGCAGTTTCCTTCTAATTATAAATAATGTACACTGTTTTGTTTTTTGCAAGAGAATTAATAGGTAAAGAAAGAGATCAGAAATATGGAAGATTTAGCAAAGTCCATCGTCAGCCGTACATATGGGGTATATGAATGCAAGCATAATGCAAGGCTGTCATCCAAGATGAGAAAATGAGAGACAGCTTGGAGGATAACAACATAAAGGCACATTATCCAAATGAAACTTGTGTACTTATTTTTTTATACTCCATACAATGCTTCGACAGCAAAGCTGCAAAAACATTTATTATTTTATGAATAATTCAGAGTATTTGAGGGTGCTGTGCAGAACACTCTGCTGGCACCCCAAGAGCCTGCAGAGATTAATCGTATCAGTAGTGACCAGCCAGACAGTCTGTGAACCCTGACCTCTAAAGATTTTTTTAAAAACCAGTTCATTAAGGTGAAAGAGGAGGGTGAGAATCCAGAGGAATTCCAAAGATGAATAACTCTTTATAAGTCAGCAACTGCTGCTGTGGGGAAAAAAAATGATAGGAAGAGCATGCAAGGGATATGAAACAGCTTAAGCAGAATGGTGGCAAACCATGGAGAGACTTTATATATAGCCAAATTTTATAGCAGAGACCGTCAGCAGAGTGCCTGCCCAACCAAGGACCAGATGGAGATAATGCTTTTAAAAAAACGATAGATCATTGAAAGAGACACAAAGTAGCAATAAATGTATGAGTTTAATTGCCCCCAGCATCTGTTGGAATATGGATTTTATCTAGAGTGGTTCCACCAAGATGTTTCTGACTAGCCTCACTAAATTCCTTCTCATTCAGAAAGTGGAGGATAGGACAGGAAGATCTTTGAAAATGCCAGCTAATAAGAAACTGTTCGTTGAATAGCAGAAGTAACTGGAGGAAGGTATAATATTGGAGTTGTTGATTTTACAAGAAACTAAAACTAAGTGTTGTTGAATGTATCTAATAAACTTCAAGAAGGGGATGTTTAAATATACTCAGAACAATGATAAGTAGATTTTCCACAGTGAGAAGCTCAATGGAAATAGAAGCTATTGGAGTTTCCAATAAGGAAGATACTAAAAACACAATTGTAAACAATTCTCCCCCAAACAAGATTTCATAACAAGGAAATGTCTTTGCACAGAGCACTTCATGAAGACATGAACATTAAAAAAAAAGAATAGAAACAGAAGCTGTAATGATACAGAAGAAAAAGAAAGATATCGTAGAGGATTTATTTATAGTCTCAGATCAATAAAACACTATAATACAAAACTGAAAATACAGAAGCACCAATAAAACACAAATATAAAATTTAAACTACAGACAAAAAGCATTTACAAATTTACAATACAGCATGCGCTACCAAAACTACAGAGACTACAAAATCACAGAGATAGTAACCAAGAGGCTAAAGGTAAAATGAGTTAATGTTGGCAAAACAAAGCTAAAAATATCCAAAAGGGAACCTTCAGTACTGTCCTGAATAAAAAGGAGGGGAAATAATCGGATTACCACTTGCTAAATGCAGATGGAAAAAAAATCTAACAGGCATTTATTTGTTTGTATTCTTCTTGTTTATGGAACACTGAGGATGGCTTCCAGCAAAACAATTTTACTCAGTCTCCTTGAATAAGAAGGTAAGAGTTCCTCCAGGCAATCGGAAAGAACAAAATGAGGATTTAAGAGAATGGAAACACGGGCAGAGGCTAAATTTAAATTAATGTTGAGTGAGTTTAATTTCCTAGACCAGATGACCAGCATCTTCCTAAATGACTCTGCTGTTGGGTGCTGCCAAACATTTATCATCTTTTAGAAATTCTAGAGACCAGAAAGCACCAGACCACTGGAGCAATTTTTATGTATCTATATCTATATCTATATCTATACCTATACCTATACCTATATTATCTATAGCTATAGCTATATTTGTATCTATGTATCTCTTTTAATCCCCCATTTTATGTTTCTATAAATAACTCAAGGTGGTAAAAATATTTAATAATCCTTCCTCGTCCTACTTTCTCTACAACAACAATTCTCTAAGGTGAGTTGAGCTGGGAGTCATCCAGCCAGCCTTCATGCCTAAGGTAGGACTAGAACTCACACTTTCCTGGTTTCTAGCCTTTTTTTTAATAATAAAAAAATGGAAAGGAGGATCTTTTGAAATGATCTTAAAGACCAATAAGAACTGAAATGAAACATTTATTAGGAAGCACTTTGAAAATAATATACAACTTGTCAAAAGTTAGCATGGCTTTTTAAAAATAATACGTCGTTGACCTTATTTTATAATGATGTGAATTAGTAGATTGTGGGAATGCTAAAGACCCTGACTGTAGCAAACCATTTGACTATCTCATGGAATTCTGAGTAGTGAACTAGTTAAGTATGGGTTAGATAGCTCAAAAATTAATACAGCTGGCTCAGTGACTATGTTAAAAAAACTACTGTGAGAAGTTTTATATCAAAACATATTTGATTCTTTATACTATTTCCATCTTCCTTAAACATTAACAGAATCCACAATGGTCTGAGAATCAGTGTCTCAACTAGATAATTGACAGTCAATCAAATAAAAATAGCAAACAGGAAAATATTTTACCCAAACTTCCTCAAATTCCCAAATAAGTTACTGTGACCTACTAATCCACATATGAAAGGATAAGGTCTTCAAACATAAATAGAGTTCATTAAATTAGGTTTCCCATCAGAACTGCATATTCACAAGAATAAACACCATAGAGATACCCACATATGCCCCTCAAGTGTCACCCTAGAATCCGCACACAGACATGTCCACCCCAGAACAAGCTCCCCTATAAAAATCTGTTGGTGAACCCCATTTCTCTCCAGCTGCACCTAAAGGCAAATGGTTTGCTTTTAGGAATATATGTTTCTTCCCTCTTCACAGCTGTCTGAATCTCATTTTTATTTATTCTTGTGCAACCCTGGCTTGAGGTGGAAACCTAAATTATTCTTCTGACACTACTTAATGACTTTTACCAAAGATAGAGAACCAGAAGTTTTGATCTATAGCTTATAAATCAACATTTTTATTAATTACTTGGATGAAAAGATGATTCTTAGATGACACAAAGAATAGTATCTGAAGTGATAATCACATAAGTGTAACCTGACCATCAAAGCACTCTCATTTTTAATATATGTTATGTATATAAAAAGGGGTGGGGATTTATTAATCTAGTCATGCCTGCCATTTTGAAGCAAGATGCCCCTGCTAAATACCCTAAAAGCCTGATATAAAATTATACATTAGAGAAATGTACTCAGGACCATCAAACTATCTTTATTACAGATGGATGCAAAGGTGTTTTTTTTTTAATGTAAGATGAAGACTTCTATTCAAATTCTATTCAATTCCTTGTGTCTTCATTGCCATCTGATTTTGGCAACAACATAGAAATAGCAATTATCTTTGACTTGTTTCTTGACTCTCCAATGTGATCTTAAAATTGTCTGGTGAACTCTCAACCAATATCAGTCAGATGCAATCTTTTCTTGCTTTATGAGATCAGCCAAGGTTTTCTAGGACTGGGTGTTCTTCACTTAGAACACAAAAATAAAATGTATAGAAATGAATGGGGAAATCCATGCCTTGTAACAGTATTTGTTGAAAAGACCTTGGAATAGTAGTTTATTACAAACTAGAGATGGACCATTGCTGTGATTGTCTACAAAAACAAAACAAAAAACGATTAACACAGTTTTAGGCTGTGTCAGTGAAAGTGTAATTTTCAAATCTTGGAACATAATGTTTTTATATTCTGCATTGCTTCGGACAGCCCCCCCCCTTTCAGTTGTGTATCTACATATATCACATTTTAGAAAAAATAGAATATCAAAAAAGGAATTGAGATTAGAAATTAAGTCATTTGAAGAAAGTTTGAAGGATCTGGGAACGGATTGGAGATGAAAGGACTGAGGCAGGATATGATCTCTTCAAATACCTGTGATGATGTCATCCAGAAGAAAATTTAAGTATTATTCTGGAGTATAAACCATGGTGTAATAGATTCACTTTACAGAAAGGAAGATTTCTAACTTCCTAACAGTAAAAACAGTTTGACAGTGGAGCCCAGAGAGGTAAACTCCCATTCACTTAATGTCTTCAAGCAGAGGCTGGACAACCATTGGTTAGGAATGTGTTAATTTAGATTCCTGCCCTAAAAGTAGTGATACAGACACGCTGGATAAAAGTGGTTTCGTACAGCTCTGTAATTCTATGATTCTATGTCTTGTTTGTGGGCTTCCCAGAAGCGTCTGGTTGGCGCTTGTGGGAAACAAGTTGTTGGATTAAGAAAAGACTTTTGGTCTAAATCAGCAGGGTTCTTCTTGTGCTTTCATCTGCTATGAAATCAAGTGCTTCAAATCAAGGCACTTGTGTAGCTGTAAGTTAGGCGATGCTGAAGAATTAAATATGAGTGGACCAGACCTTTGTCTCTGCAAGTTTTAAATGGTCTTTTGGAGAGGCAGGCTACCTATCAGAATTCCATGTAAAACCTGAAAGTATTACCATCTACACAGGTTAGAGAATTCAGGTAATTAGAGTACTTTTTGATGCTAAAACTGGAGAAGTCTGACATTAATAAGTGTCATGGAACATTTCAAAACGTTCTCCGAGCTCTGTGATTTGAGCAGAACATCCTTCCCTAACTAGGCAACTGGGAGATTTATGATGTAATAGAGTCCATTAAACATTTTCTCTAATTTGACATCCAATTTATCAAAGCCTGGTGTCTCCATAGATGTAATTTAAATGCTTTAAAAAAAAACCTGATGTACTGTACAGCATTTTCTTATTAGCAGCACATTTACTATATATCCATCACAACCTACCCTTTTAAAGTTATATAGTCAAATATGTTTGAGATAAATTCTAATAATGTTCCAATAGACTAAGAGTGATTTGGATTATTTTTTTATGTATTTGTTTTCCCTGGATAGCACCCACCCCACATCACAGAGGTAATAGTTGTTTAAAGCATAGGGACAATCGCTTAACCAAACTTATTTAAGCTAAGATTAGACAGTGCTTTGGTGGTTGGTGTCCATACCAAAAATGTTTTGGGGGATGCCAAGAGCCACAATGGATGATTGTGGTTTAATTCTAGTATAAATAGAACAGAGGTGATTATATGGAGGGAACAAAATTTTTTGGAATAAGTGTTCCTATATTTTTCGAAGGAATGGGAGATTTTCCTTGTTCATTTTAAAGGAAGTTAAACCTTTTGTAGGATTATAACATTGTTTTCATATATAGCTAGTCCTCAACTTACAACCATTTGTTTAACAACTGTTTGAATCCACTGAATTCAACACCTTTTGCTTCATTCCCTTAACGTACATATGGAATGGGGAAAATAATCTGCCTTTTCAGCAACTGACACATTCAATTCCCTTTCCATTGAAACCAGTGGGAGGGAAAATCTAGAAATAACACAGAACGGAAAAGGAAACATGAAATCTTGTTTCAATTTTGGCTGTATAGAGGCTTTGGATTTTGTATACATTCTCTCCCATTCTTATTTGATCCTTGAGAACAATGCATAATACAATATCTATACATATGGTTTTTAGGAGTACATTTTAATGTACAAGAAGGCAGCTCATTACCAGATTACATGATGCTGATGTCATGCTGTCTGCATATCATCCATGTCTTCATATGCTCATCTCCATCTGTAGAGTTTGTTTGTTTAAATTTCTAGGCTGCCCAACTCCAGATGATTCTGGATGGCTCCACAAAGTCAAAAGAAGTACAATCCCACAAAATCAACACAAGCACCCCTACAATGACTGTTCAAGGGAACAAGCTATCCCTTCACATTCCCCTGTTCAGACAGGCCTGTCCATCCATTTAACTACAAACCTGAGGGAAAAGCCAGATTTTTAAGGAAGACCGGAGCCTGTAGGTAACTCTCTGGGGAAGTGGGGAGTCACTCCGAAGAGCAGATGCAGTAACAGAGAAGGTCCACCAAAGAACTTTGGTTAATTGATGGGACTCAAAGTAAGCCAACTCTGTTGAAGCACCCAAGATGGAGAGACAATATAGGAGAGAGGTGGTTCCTCAGATTGCTAGGCCCTACACCATACATGAAAGGACGTAGCGGCTCAGTGGCTAAGACGATGAGCTTGTCGATTGAAAGGTTGGCAGTTCAGCAGTTCAAATCCCTAGTGCCACGTAACGGGGTGCGCTCCCGTTACCTGTCCCAGCTTCTGCCAACCTAGCAGTTCGAAAGCACGTAAAAATGCAAGTAGAAAAATAGGGACCACCTTTGGTGGGAAGGTAAGAGCATTCCATGTGCCTTTGGCATTTAGTCATGCCAGCCACATGACCACAGAGACGTCTTCGGACAGCACTGGCTCTTTGGCTTTGTAACAGAGATGAGCACCACCCCCTAGAGTCAGGAACAACTAGCACATATGTGCGAGGGGAACCTTTATCTTTTTACAAAGGTCACTTTTATGCCTATACTAGGTTAACTTTCCTGAATTGCCTGAAAACCTGTTGTAGAATTTCCAATTGCAGGATGTGTCAAAGATGCATGGAAACTGCAGGGATTAGTATAATGAATCCTATGAAAAGATACTTATCATTATACCCACTGGAAATTATGTCACCAGCTCACTCTACCTACAATTAAAATTACCAATAATTCTAATCAGACATGATAAAATGCATAGAATGTGCAGATATCGCATCCCTATGGAGCTCAATAGTTTACAAAACATAGAGGAAAAACAAATCACCCTAGAAATCTAATTGGAGGAGATATAAACATGTGTGTAATAAATGTATAATATACACAAGCTATATCTTTCTCAGTGAAATACTAATTCCAATCAGAATAGAGCTGGAAGGGATCTTGGAGTCTTCTAGTCCAGCCCCCTGCTCAAGCAGGAGACCTTATACTATTTCAGACAAGTGACTGTCCAGTCTCTTCTTAATCCTCCACAGTGATGAAGAATCCAAAACTTCTGAAGGCAAGCTGTTCCACTAGTTGTCCTATTAGGAAGTTTCTGCTTAATTCCAAGTTGCTTCTCTCCTAGATTAGCTTCCATCCATTGTTTTTTGTCCTGCTCTCTGGTGCAGCCTCTCAAATCCTGAAATACTGCTATCATGTTCCTTTTAGTCCTCCTTTTCTCTAGACAAGCCAAACCCAAATCTTGCCATTGTTCTGCATACGTTTTAGTCTCCAATCATCTTAGATGCTCTTCTTTGCACTTTTTCAAAGACTCAACATCTTTTTTATAATGTGGTGACCAAAACTGGGTGCAGTATTCCAGGTGTGGCCTTACTAAGGCTTTATAAAGTGGTACTAATATTTCATGTGATTTTGATTCTATACCTCTGTTTATACAACCAATGATTGTATTGGCTTTTTTGGCTGGTGCAGCACACTGCTGACTCATGTTTAAGTGATTGTCCACTAGGACTCCAAGTTACTGTTTTTGAGCTAGGTTTCATCTAAACTGTATTTGTACCTTTAATTTTTCCTGCCCAGGTGTAAATCCTTGCTTTTCTCCACATTAAATTTCATGCTGTTGGATATGGCCCATTGTTTAAATCTATCAAGATTGTTTTGAATCCTGAGCTTGTCTTCGGGGATGTTGGTTATTCCAGCCAGCTTAGTGTCATTTGCAAATTCAATGAGTTCCCCTTCTATTCCCTCATCTAAATCATTTATGAAGATATTGAAGAGTACCAGGTCTAAGACGGAACCATATAGTAGTATCCCACTGCTTACTTCCCTCCATCTAGATGTAGTGCTATTAACTACTCATTGAGTATAGTTTGTCAGCCAGTTCAAATCCATCTGGTATTGATGCTGTCTATCCCATATTTTTCTAGTTTTCTAAGAAGTAGGTTGTGGTCTATTTTTTGAATACCTTGCTGAAGTCTAAATATGTCCATAGCATTTTGCTGGTCTACTTTGCCAAAGAATGAAATA
>JAOYMU010000002.1:41123903-41134081 GCA_025802295.1 Psammodynastes pulverulentus
GTTGTTTGTTGTGAACCGCCCCGAGTCTTCGGAGATGGGGCGGTATAGAAATTTTAATAATAAATAAATAAATAAATTTTATTTGCCTAGTCTATGACCCACAACTCCTCCTCTTAGCACAGTTGAAATATTGAGTTTTGAACGCAAATCTAAGAAGCCAATTCTTCAGACAATGCTATTTTCTGTTCTACATTTCCTGTAAGCAGTGTTTTTGGAAGGTTGACCAAACAGATGAGAAAAAGAATTAGCTAATGGTGAGGGTATTGTGTTAGAACTGAGAAACCTAGATGTGCTTTGGATGATTGTGGATCAGTCGAAATTTGACATCCCAGTATACATTACAGAAATATTATTGTGGGAATGAAATTAGGAAGAGATAAGCTGGCCTGCCTTGAGCTTCTTGTTTGTTTATTATGAAAGTTTATATGGCCTCCCATCTTAATCAAATAACTCTGGGTAGCTATCAAGCATAAAATCAGGAACATGAAATATGAAAACAATAGAAAAAGTCAGCAAAAGATGCTGAGTAAAAAATGTCTTTATCAACCAAAGAACCCCCCCTCATATACACACAACAGGTTCCATTAACATTCTGGCCTTCTGGGTTTAGGATATTCAAAATTAAGGGGAGAGGCAGGCATGGCATGACAAAGAAAGCATGCCTGCTAAGTTGTATAAGATGACAGTTTCATCCAAGGGACCTGCAGCATGGTCATCCTGTGGGATCTGATAGGATGGGTGGAAATCATCAGAGGCAGGTAGTCTCTCATATATCCTAGGCTGTATGAGGCTTTATAGATAATAACCAGCACCTTGAGTTGCATCCACAACTGCTGCACAAAATGGATTTGTGCAAAGACACTCTTGATCATGGCTGTAACCTGCTCCTTGACAGGAGTTCAGAAGGACTTCCAGATTGCACACCAACTCTCCAGATCCAGGAAGCTCTGAAACCCACAGCTACTCTGTCTTGATAAGATTTAGTCAGAGTTTATTCCTTGGCAACCAAATCTTCCCAATCTCTAGACATTGTGAAAGAGTATTGAAAGCACCATTTGGCAGCCCAAATTAAGATATATAATTGAGTATTATCAGCATGACAACTGATGACCTTGCCTGTTAAATAGGAATGAGGAAAGGGTTGTACCTTGAAGCACCCCAAAAATCATATCCAACTGTACTAAAGCTGACGTGAAGAAAGGAGGAGAGCCACTAAAAATGTGTTCTCCAAATTCCAACTCCAGAAGCTGGTACAGAAGGCTACCATTGTTGATGATGTTGAAACCCACTGAAAAATCAAGGGGAGGGGGTGGTGTCTTTTTGACAATCTTTGTATACAGTATGGCATCTTGAATTTACAGCGTTAAGGCCCAGTGAGTTCCAAAGGCATATTGATGGAGTCAGTCATTTCTCTTTCTTAGAGGAAATGCCATAAGAAGTAATATTTTGTTCAGCATAAGAAAACCAAATGTCATGCTTGAACTACAAGTATTCATTTGAAGATCGAATGCATCAGAAGTCTGACAGAAAAGTTAATAGCCTTGATTTCTTGACTTCCCACAGATTTTGTTCTGGGAAACCTGTAGGCATTTTATAAATGTCTGCAAATTCATTTTTTGTTGTTGAGAGGGGGGAGAGTTGGTAGAGGGGCTGATGCCACAAACTGATCCCTATTTTAAAAAAGAGAGAAATATTTCACACTTCAAATGAACACTAATCCTCAATTTCATTTTGCATTAAAATAATTACATATGTAATTTTGGTGAAAGTTAAATTGCAGTATTCCTTTTCAATTATAAGTTGTGCAAGCTAGCTGAGGAATGCTTTCCTGGAATAGAAGAACATTGCTTTTGTATAGCCAAAAAACCAGGGGGTCTGATCCCAGACTATGAAGTGGTTGCTAGCATCAGTGTGAGCTAGGAGAGGACCAATAATGGAGGAGGAAAAAAGAAATGTCAACATATAACATAAGTCTTCATAAAAACTGTTCCAGTCCAGTGAAGTTGGAGGCTGTACTTTCTCACAGCCTTGTCCATTACATATCCAGGAACTGGTCTTCTGCTTGGGAGGTGAACATAATAAATTTAAAATGTGGAACATTTAATGTGCATTCCTTCTCCTCCTCCTCCTCCTCCTCACAATTTGCCAGTGTGATCTTTATTTTAATAATTCTTTTTCTCCAAATAATTCTTGCTAAAAGATATTGCGCTCCCAGCAGGGCTAATCAGGGGATTAATGGCCCTTCCTTCTCTGGCAAAGTAGAAAAGCCATTCTTCTTACTTCCTTACTTACAAAAGGCCTAGTTCTATGACCCTGATAGTGTGAGGTCAAACCTGGAATGTTTATGGCAGTGCCGTAACCTAGGTTGACACCATGAATCTGAAAATGATTACCGAGTGGCAGATGTTAGGACCACAGAAATGAAGAATGTGAATTCCTAAACTGAATTGGGCATGCTAGAATCCTGTTCAATTATCTTTTCTTATTTAAAAATACACACATAATTACACTTATTACACTTTTATTTTGAAATGCATCACTCTTTTGTACGATACATTATCTTTATTCCTATATAGTATACAACACAGTTTAAATAGATTAGCCTCCCCCCCCCCTTGTCCAAAAGAATAATTAACTCCAAGGCGGCTCTAAAATTACAAAGCTGTCAATAAAGGAGAATATTTGTAGCTCAGGGTTTAGATGAGGGGTCTTTAGTATTCTCTGAGCTTGGTTGTTTTCTTGCAGATATTTGATTACCCAAACTAGATAACTTCAGTAAGGTTTGCTCTCAGTTTGTATTCTAATGGTTTGCCCTGTCATTGTTGGTGGGGGGGTAACCTTAGAGTTTCTTTGGTCAGGCTGTTTACTGTTGGCTTTCTTTTGGGCAGTTCCTTGATTGAGGTATTGTTTACTTGACTATTGGTCTGATGTTAATCTTGGCATTTATCTATGCACATCTGGGTGCTGGTAGGGAGGTGTTTTGGTCTTTTTGTTCCCTTTTGACTTGTTGATTGTATATTTTGCACAGTATGTAGATGTGGTTTATGTCTATATGTCTATTGATGGCTAATTTGTCAGAGTGCCAGATTTTTAGAAATTCCCTAGCATTTTTGGACTTGGCTTGGTCTAGGTTGTTTACAGTTTCCTAGTTGGAACTATGGTTATGTCTGTCTACATGTTGTGAAATTAAAGAGCTTTCATCATGTCTTCTAAGTGCTAGTTGGTGTTCATTGATGTGTTCTGCCAGTCTTCTGCCTTGTCCCACATAGTGGCTGTTGCAGTCCTTACACTGTGTGTTGTAAATGACTCCTGTTTTATTTTCTGGGACTTCTGGGTCTTTTGGTTTAGTTAGGCTATTTTGAAGGGATTTTTAGATGGCTTGTGTGCTATGACAATTTCATGTGGTTGTAGTAGTCTGTTGGTGGTTTTTGAGATGTTCTTAATGTAGGGCAATGTTATTCTTTTTAGAACTTGTGGTTGTTGTACTGTATTTAGTTGAGTGGTAAGGCACTTTTTGATAAAGTTGCATGGATATCCATTTTGTTGGGAGATGTTGTATAGATGTCCCCTTTCCTTTTTCTGCTGTTCAGGATTGCTACAGTGCATTTGTGCTCAAATAAAGTTCTTAGGCAGCTTCTCTTGTGAGACATTGGTTGTTGTTATACCAAAGCAGTATCTAGTACTACATCATCCACACTACATCATTATATATCCATCACCAAAGCAGGAAGAAAGAAGGAATACTCAATAATACCAGAATATGCAGCAGGGAAATTAAGAAAGCTAAGGCTCAGATGAATTAAGGCTTTCTAGGAATGCAAAAACTAAGGATAAAAGGGTTATTTTGATATGTCTGAAACTAAAGTCAAGAAAATGGTTGGTCCACTAGTTGGAAAATATGGAAAGATTAACAGGGAGAAAGCTGAACTGCTTAATTTCTATCTTGCACCTGCTGTTTCTCAAAAGAAAAAGATATTTGGATAGAACAGAAGCAAAACTGTAAGGAACAGAAAGAAATGCAGATCAAAATAGTAAGGAATTGGTAAGAGAAGCTTGGTTGTCTGAAATGATTTAATCTTCTGGGCCAGATGGATTACATTCCAGGGTATTAAAGGAAATGGTGAATGTCTTCTTAGTTTAAAAAATCCTGGAGTATAGTAGAAATGCCAAAAGAGAGTCAACATTGTTTTAATATTTTAAAAAGTGGAGAACTACGCCCAATTAGATAGGCATTAATACCTGGGGAAACCCTAGAAAAATAATCAAGAAATGGATTTGCAAGCATTTATAAACAAATAGGGTGACTACCAGAAGTAGCATGGTTTGTTGCCAGACAAATTTTACTGCTTTTTTTTGACAATGTAGCTGGATTAATGGACAAAGGAAATATAGATGTAGCAAACTAATTTCAGAAAGGCCTTTGATAAAAATTGACCATAGCATCCTTCCTGACAAACTAGGAGAATATGTGATGAATGGTCCCATCCCAGAGAGATTCCCAGTTAGCTAAACAATATTAGCCAACACATATGTCCCTTCCACCCAGGTGATTCTGATTCAAGAAGTGGTAGAATTAATTCCTTTTCTTTGGAAGCAATAGCAGGAGACAGGTGGAAAAAACCCCATAGAAAGCTTTTAGTTGATGTAAGCACCACTTTTCAGGTAATGCCATTAGCTCCATTATGGATCTGTATCGTTTACTAGTACTATCTCCAGATCTCTCTATGTGATTATAGGGCAATGCATTTTCAGGTTTTAATATTATGTTATGAATCTGCCTTATACCAGATCAGATCTCTGTCTGATCCATTCAAGTTCTGCTTAGTGGCAATAATTCTTAGTCAGAGTCTCCCCATTATCTGCTTTACATTCCAGTGGTTGAAGAAGTTGAGGACCGAACCTGGATGCATGTATGCAAACCATACATTCTGCCAAGGTATTAAAATGCTAAGTAAATTCAGGTTAATCCCACCTATCAGCCTTTTGGGCAAATGTTCAGAAATGAACTGGGCCCTCTAAATGCTCTCCTGCTGAATAAAATAAGTGATTGGCAACATATAAACCATTTTGACTGAATAGCGCAACAGACATAAAATTTAACCGCAGTTGTGTTCATTAGAGCCAAAAAAAGGAATGCAGTGGGTTGGCAATATCATCCAGAACTTTGGTTAAAAAAAATGAAGATTTTATTCCAGACTAAACACTTATGGAAACAACCAAAGTAAGCGAATACATCCTGCATTACGACGACCATACGAGCTCCACAGCTTTTAGCTAAATGGAGACATTACTCTGAGTGTCACAGTGAAAAACAAAACCTATAAAGTTTATTTGGCAGCTGAAGAAAAAGAAAACCTGAAGCGGTGGGATACAGATATTTTTGACTCCTTCCCCTGTATTCTGATTGATGGCTTTTTGCTTTGCTTAAGTTTTTTCTAGATGGCAGTGAGGTTCCTTTTATAGTATTCCAAAGTATAATCATCTACAGGGGGACCAAACCTAGGCTGATTTTATGCAATTATGCTTGGCTCCAACCCAGAGGTGTCTTCAGTTTCACAGTGGTATATTCCACATTGTTTCAATAGCCCTTAAAGTGAAAGGGAGGATCTAAGATGGCTGGTGATAACTTAAGTAAAATAATGTCTTAAGCTATATGATTTCAGACACATTCTAGTGAAGCAAAAGAAAACAGTGATTGTATTACACAGGTCAGAATATTGCCATGTAGGAAATAAAATGTAAGCACTAATATCCCTCGCTTGCAGTGCTGTTGAGGTAATCCTAAATTCTTGGACTACTACAAAGGATCCTTTTCTTCACGTGGAGAACTCAGGCCTGCTTCAACTCTATATGCAGATAAACTTGGATTTAAAATGGCTCAATTTATGTGATGTGTCTACATGGTCATCATAAGATCATCTGTCTCTCTTATCTGTCTATCAATCATCATCAATCTGTCTGGGATATTTTTCCTGGTAGGTTTTAGTGAGTCTTTGTTGTCCTGGCTGGTATCTCCTGCTAGATAGTGTTGGGCAATTACTCTAAATACAATCTGTGTCAGTTATGCAAGCATTCAAATATTAGTCCATTCTGTCTTTTTTTTTTTTTTCATAAAAGCTGAAGTTTTTCCTAGTTTTCATTTTGACGATGGTTAAATGTCCATATAGTTTCCTTGGCAACATGGAAATGATTAGTCTTCTATAATAATTGTAAACATTGCAATAAAACACTGCAACAAACACGAAGACACTTCTTTTATGCAACCCCCACAAATATTTGATCTAAACCTTACCATGTATGTCAATGTGCAACATTTGAGCCATGTAGCTGAAGACACTAGCAGATGCTTCATGAAGGACATGACAATCACTGATTAATTGAATTTTGGCAGATCACATCATTTCATTTTGTCATGTTTTATTGGTTTATTTCATTATTTAAACATTGAAACTGTTGGTAATTAGGGGAACAGGATTATAGGTGGTCTGATTGTACCCCTCCTCCCAAGATCACTTTTACTGATCACTTTACTGTGAGATGAAGGCTTTGTAAAAAAAAATAGAAATGCCTCAGTTTGGTATATTGTAAAAATGCTTGAGTATTCTGAATTTGTTACATGCTGTGGATTGATGATATAGGCCATGTTGTACAAACCATCTGTTTTTCTCCTTTACGGCAAGAGAAAATTCAGAAGTTTTTCAGATTTTCAACCATGGTCTTAGGGACGTTTGAAGTTAGGAATCATAATCATAAAAATAATTTAATGTATCTATTTTTTTTCTTTTTCCTATGGTTCAAAATGTAATTTTTGTCACTAGAATTGCAGTTAATGTTGACTGCTATCTACTGAGGCCAACTGAAACCAAAGGTTTCATCAAATCTTAGGATACTTTCGATCTATGAAGTGACTTTAATTAATCTAAGAAAATTTCAGATTTATTTCTAGGCATCCAGAGCTGCTAACCTGAATCTGGTTAGAGTTGCTATGGTTATTTGTCATATTTCCACCCCACAACCTAGAGTACATCATTGGTGCCATTGTTAGCATATTTAGTTTTCAAATATCTCCAATTATGTTGGAGCACTTCAGAAGGAGTTTTGTTCTAAGTCACACACTATGTGACACGATTTAGCATGGCTTCATGTTCCAGTTATGTTGTAAAGACAGGGAATAAAATATACTATTTATCTGAGGTAGATCCTGCCAACCTTTCTGAAAGCAGAACCAAGTCTATAATTTGAGATACTTTAAGGCATGTGTTTATATTTTATGTTTGGGTTTTAGGTCACAAGAATTGTTTCAAAAGAAACATTCATAGGTTCTGCATTGATAGGCTATGCTCTTTATAATTCCTGAAGGGACATGTCAAAGCACAGAGGGTATGAAAATGTTCAGCAAAATAAATGTTGAATAAAAAGGGACTTCAATCCCACTTGCCAATGGCCTGGGCAAACAGTTACGTCTTCAGGGTCCTTCAAAACACCAGTAGAACGGACGCTATTCAAATCTAATGAAATTCAGATCATAGACAAACATGTAAAGATTTTATTTCAGTTATTGTTTTCCAGAAGTTATTGCTCTGGAAGTATTATTAATACTGAAGTGTTAAAAAGTAATCAATAAATTGTCCCAAAGGTGCTTTTTCAAGGGGCAACTGAACTTTCTTGTTTTTCTTTGAACTTGTTTCACTTTTCATCCAAGAAGTGAGATGTCTTCAAAGAAAAACTACAAAGTCTAGTTGCCTCTTGAAAAAGCACCTTTAGGACAGCTATGACCTGGATGACTAAGAATCTCCATAGACATTCAACAATAACTTCTGAATAATTTATTCATTTTCATTTACATGCATGATCACTCACCTGATTTTGAATTTTTTTTTAAGTGGAATAAAATAGGGTTTTTAAAAAACATATTGAGTCACGAAGGCATGATTAAGTTTGTTTTATGTTCCCATCCAGATAAACGATGGTGGAGAAGCTATAGAGATGGTAGAAAGAAGGACATCTTAAAAGTACAAGGAACCAAATGTGTTAGATCAAACTTTTTAGTATATATATCTTAAGGAGATTGATAATGAGCATTTATATAACAAAATATGATCCGAACATTTGCTTGGTTGAAATATTTCTCTAGACTGTGAACAGTTTCTCCAGATAAGGCCATCTGTGTATGAGCCTATATTATCAATGCTTTTTCTTCTACTGTTATCAACTGATTTCCTCATCTAAATGCCACAGGAACTAACTCCAGACATAACATTTCTGAGATCATGCAGACTAACAAAGACCTGAATTCATAATTCATAAAGTCAAAGCTGATAAGAGTTGTAAGTATGTTTAATGAACATGAGGCTGTACATTCATTACCGATGGCAGCAATTTTTTCAACTCCTGCTTCCCTCCAGAAATGGTTGATTTGCAACTAGACAACTAGAATATAGCACATGGGAGCAGATTCAAGAAACCATATGCTTCAGTTGTCATGTACTGTATGAATTACACTGATTTGAATGGATTCTGTTAAGTGGCTGGTGGAATAGCAAAAAGAATAAAATAGTCAAGTTTGATTTCTTTCATAATCTCAAACAAATATATTTTTCTCTTTGCGCATGTACTCATGACTAGCATTAAATCATTGAACCTACAAGCTGCAAACTATGGCCTTTTATCTCAGAATGGAAAGATATTTTTAAACTTTGTCCCATCCAATGGTGGCCAGCCAACTGATTTGGTTTGGGGTTCAGTGAAAGTACTTTACAATGGCAGGTTTGGATACTCAAAAAATGGGAATCAGTCAGGACAAAATAGAGCAGCTGTCATATCTGGAATTCATGTATGTGACTCCAAAGAAATGTGGTATAAGCATGCACTGAACGTACAGCCAAGATGAATTGAAAGGAAATTGTTAATCAATCCTAAGTTGCTTCTCAATAACTGCAATTATTTAAATATTTATGTATGCATCCTCCTTCTCTTCAACAGGGCCCATCTCCTGAACAGGCATTTCTGGTTGTGATGGTCTCAGCTCTATGAACACACAGAATTAGTCTATGTGATATCCAAAGGTCATGAAGATGGAATATTGTGGAAAAGATCTCAGTGATGCCATATCTCACTGAAAAACACATTGCACAGCCTGTATAATATCCTCTGCAATTCAAACATTGAGATACTCCACATAGTTATCTATGACTGAAAAAGATCTTGGAGAAAACATAAGCAAATCTATAGTTGTTACAAATATGTGGTTGCTTCTCTGCTTTCTTGTTCTTTAGCTTGTGCCACTGCCACATTAATGCACTGTAGCCACTCCTCAGCATTTTTTTCATCTTTGGCCTTGAAGACATACGTCTTATTGTCCGTGAAGATTTCAAAGGCCCTAGGAAGACTGCGATCTCGGCGCTTCTTGGCTACCACTTTGACACTCTGGACTTTACTCAGTTCAATGGGACAATCATCTGGGTCATCTTTCTGAAAGAGCAATGGAGAAGGAAACAGAACCTTATATCTCTTCAGAAAAATGCATTATTAATTGTTATTGTTAATTCTTTTGTTCTGTCTAAGCACTTTCATCCCAGCTTCATGTAGATAACAAACTAGTTCAACAGCCATTCAGGCTCCAAGAGATATCCACAGCAAAAGATTATGCTCAAATAATGACTCATGGGCAGTGTTGCCATGATTGAAATTCTACCGAAGTGCACTTACTTCCTGATGTCTGATGCAAATATATACATTCCAATATTTGTGCCATGATGTTGTGGCCTATTGGCTGCCGGCCTCTCCAGCAGCCGAATCAGATGAGGAGATGGGATGGGAGTCAGGGCCAGCATCAAGGCAACCTGAAAGCTCCAAGGAAGGAGAGGGAATGGAGCTGTCAGAGAGAGAGACAGAGGCAGAGCCTGGGCCATCCATCAGCCCTTAGATTGAGAGTCAACAGCCCCCAAATCTGGACATGACTGATGAGGAAGAAGAGGAACAGCTGGGTTCAGTGCCTGATGTGTGGATGTGCAGAAGGCAGAGGAGAGTAGTGGAAATCTATCGGCTGATCTTTGGGACGGAAGAGTCATCGCTGCTAGTGAATCCTCACCCTAGCTCTGGGGATAAAAGGCAGGGGGCGGAGATGAATAAGTGTGGCAGACAAGTATTCATCTCCCTGCTGGACAGACTTATTAGCC
>JAOYMU010000002.1:41188162-41201022 GCA_025802295.1 Psammodynastes pulverulentus
GAAGGTGACCACTGCGGAGCCCCTGCATAGACTGCTGGACAAGGGGGCCGAGTGGAAGTGGGGCGAGCCTGAGCGGACGGCATTAAGAGAAATAAAGTCGGCTGTCACCTCCAAATCAGTACTGATGCAATACAGCACAACCCTGTCCCTGACGCTCACGTGCGACGCGTCCCCCTATGGCATCAGCGCGGTCCTCAGCCACAAATTACCCAATGGCAGGGAGGCTCCAATAGCCTTCTACTCCAAGACGCTTTCGAAAACAGAGAGGAATTACGGTGAAATCGACAAAGAGGCACTAGCCGCCGTTGCGGGGGTCAAGCGCTTCCATGAATACCTCTACGGCCAAAAATTTGAACTTGTCACCAAGCACAAGCCCCTGTTAGGAATCCTCGCCGGCGACCGGCAAACACCAGCCATACTGTCACTGAGGATGCTAAGGTGGACAGTGTTCCTCGCCGCCTACGATTATACCCTCATCCACCGCCCCGGGAAGGACATTGGGCACGCAGACGCCCTCAGCCGATGCCCACTACCCGAACCAGTCGAAGACCCAGCACCGGAGGCCACCATCCTACTAATTGACGCTGTGCGGAACCCCCTGATGATGTCGAAGGACATCATGAAGGAAACGGCCAAAGACAAACTATTGGTGCAAGTTTTGACTTGGGTTTGGAAGGGCTGGCCAACAGGAAGCGCAGACGCGGAAGTAATGCCGCTCTTAACAAAAAGGGCTGAGCTGTTAACAGCAAGGGGATGTCTCCTTTGGGGTGACAGGTGGTATTACCGACAGGCTTGCGGGAGGGGGTACTAGCGAGACTGCACGAGGGACACCCGGGCATAGTGCGCATGAAGGCGTTAGCCAGGAACTATGTGTGGTGGCCCGGGATGGACAAGGAGATAGAACACTGGGTAGCCAGATGCGGGCCCTGCCAGGAGACGAGACTGGCACCCCCAGCAGCGGTCCCCCTAAAGTGGGAACAACCTGCGAACCTGTGGAGCAGACTCCACGTGGATTTCGCGAGGCCCTTCCAAGGGCAAACATTCATGATAGTGGTAGACGCCCACTCCAAATGGCTAGAGGTGGCAGTCATGCACTCCACAAAAACAGAGGCCACCACCAAGGCACTAGACAGGTTATTCGCCACCCATGGACTGCCAGATGTCCTAGTCTCAGATAACGGGCCCCAATTTACGTCCACGCAGTTTGAGGGATTCCTGACGGAAAGGGGTATCAGGCATGCCTTATCGGTGCCCGCGCACCCCCAGACGAACAGGCAAGCCGAAAAAATGGTAAGATTCATGAAAGAGACCCTCAAGAAAATGGGCCCAGGAGACTGGCAGAGTAGAGTCACAACACTGCTGTTAGCCCAGCACATAACACCTCATGCCCTGACAGGCAGGAGCCCAGCAGAACTGCTCATGGGCCGAAGGCTAAGGACGACCCTAAACAGGCTACACCCTGACTACTGCAGTAATCACCCCACGGTATACGGTGGGGAGGCCCGAAGATTCGATATAGGCGACCCCGTGTTCGCAAAGAACTTCACAGGGGAACCCGTTTGGATTCCTGCCACAGTGAAAAGAACGATCGGGCCACGATCATATAGGGTCGAGACCAACGAGGGGCAGGTCTGGAGCTGGCACATAGACCAGCTCCGGAGGAGGGAGGAACAGGGCGAGCCACAGCAAAACAACAAAGGCTCCGCGCAAACCCAGAGGGCAGACCCACAACACACACAATCACAAAAACACACACACCCACTCGGCCTCACACAGGCACTCTATCCCCACAGAGTCTCAAGCCCGGGGAGCGGGGGCAGGAACTTAGCTGTAGGCGGAGAAGAGGGTCCATGACCAGCAAGGCCCTCGGGCTCGACGGCCTCAACCAACACCCAGGGAACATTCCAAGAGGTTCCCTGGGGGGAGTCCGGAGCAACAGAGGGCCCGTCCGATCAGCTCAGCATCGCCGGAACAACTGAACCGTGCAGGTCAAGTAGAACCTGCCATAGCCCCGCATACCTAGGAGACTACGTACGGTAACGACTGGGGATTGGGTAAGCGCCAGCCAATAGGGGAGGGGTGTTAGATATTAAGGCAGCCAATGAGCGAAGCCCACCAGGGCATCGCTCATTGGCTAACTCGCGCGTCAGTGGCTGAAGTGTTGAACAGCGCCGGCTATATAAGCCGGGGCTGGCCGCGGTTTTGCCGCTTGTGCTTTGAACTTGAATAAAGCTTGTTGCTGCAGCTAACTCGAGTCCGGCTCCTCCTTACCACCCAACTTAACACCCTGTAAGTTAAAGACCTTTGACTATCAGGGTCCAGAATGAGAGCCTTCTCTGCCACATGAAATATCTTACCCCCAGAGGTGAGGTTGGCTCCTACCCTCCTAGCAGCCTGGATGGGTGTGAGATACAGCTCTGCCAACTCAGAGAGTTGGGATTGAAAATTGGCATGTAAGCCTGTGGGTAATTGGTATCCTGAGGGTGCTCCTTCCATCTTTCAACCAACATTTTAATCTCTGTTCTAGTTTCTTATTCTGTTTTAAATTCTGTTTTAATTATGTCTTTTTTATATGGTTCGATGTTTTTTTCTACAAACCTCCCAGAATCACTTTGGTAATGAGATGAGCAGTATCTAAATTTGATAAATAAAAATAAATAAAATAAACATTCTCTAACCTGTTGCATACCAGGTATGTTAGACCACAACAGTTGTAGTTATTCAGGTGTGGACTAGACCTTGGGTTTGCCCAGGCTGGTTTGCGACAGTCACTCTCTCTCAAATGATCTCCCAGGATTTTAATATTGGGGGAAATGAAAGGAGGGAGTGCTTTGTGGTATGCGATAGAAAAGCAGAAAAATAAATAAATAAATAAATAAATAAATAAATAAATAAATAAACAAACAAATAAATAAATAAATAAATAAACAAACAAACAAACAAATAAATAAATGAACGAACGAACGAACGAACGAACGAACGAACGAACGAATAAACAAGTAAGTAAGTAAGTAAAATAATCTCCAGTTGGTATACTCTGTGATCACAATGGCTAGAGGCCATGGAAGTTGTAGATCAGAGAGCACCAGCCTTAGAAGTTTAATCTAAAGACCTCTCATGTTTCTTTTGTGTTTTATGTGGAGTCTCATCAAACCAGTCTTGCACATTTTTGAATAAAGTAGAAAGCTGGCACAGAGCTTTGCTGGACAAAGAGACAAAAGTGGGATGATGCATTTTTTTGAAATTGCCCAGCCCTCGTTTAATGCAAGATATTCAGAATATTCCATTTGGAACATTCTAAGAAATTGATGGGAGGCCTCAGAAATCAGGAAAATGTAACATGTCAATTGGCCCATAAGGCTAAGGACACTGAAGTGTGGAAACTACTTATTATCCTGGGATCAATATGTAAAAAAACATGTTTCAACAAGTTTAAAATATTGATGCTTAGACGGGGCTGCTTAGTGGCTTGGAAGAATCTCTTAAAATACATTTTTTAAACAAATACACCCAATTTGTTTTTTCTTTTCTTTTTCAAAAATTTGAGATCGCTTACCTTCTATAAGACACTCGTCTGGGAATGGAATTTTCTTCCCCATCTCCATGACATATGCTTTCACTTTAGAGAGATTTTCTTTTAAGTGAAAGTAAAGCTTATCTTGATGCTCCATGGGATTCTTTATGATCTTTGGGTTCTCTTCGTGGCAGTTTTCTTTAACAGGTTCTGGCAGATTCTCTGGTTCTGAACATTTGATACTTGGGCGTGAAAGTGAGGATTGTTCCAGCTGGGACTCTTCAGAGATTGCACTGGAAGGCAATTTGTCAGTTTCTTGGCTCAAATACAGATCAGTGAAAGAGATGCTGGCTGTAACATCTCCATTCTCTCCTTCTCCTTTGCTGTCTGCATGGATGTCCTTCATATGACCAGCATGCACTACTAAACTTTGGGGCCTGTAGCGTAAACAAAGGAACGGACTAAAGATTTGGGAATAGAGGCAAAATAACCTAGGGATTCAATTCAGGTCTATGGCCAAAATGGTTACTTCAGGGGAAAGAGCAGTCGCTTATTCTAAAGACTTGCTTGTCCTACGTCCAGATATGGGGCTGCATTTTTAATACAAAGTAGACTGATTAAAATTGGACACCCCTTTTCTCTCTCTCTGCAGCTTTAAGTGCAGATTCTGCTTGATATATAAAGAATTATGTTTCCACTTGTGCTTTATACGCATAAGGGGCAAAGGCATATTTTACATGCCTGCAGTTGCCCCGTTGGTGATGTTATTTCCATTGGATTTGTGAAGCTGCTCTGCTTTTTATAAAAAGAAAGGACCCCCCATTTTTTAACCTGCCAGAGGGTTTGCAATTTAACAGGAAAAGTGAAACAGAGGTGAAAACAGCTGGAGGGATATGAAAAAAGAAGGGAGGGATCTCATGTAAAAGCTAGAGATGTCAGAGTAATCAGTGGTAGTTTAGTTCAAACTACAGATTACATGGGAACTGAGCTGGGATGTGCTTCACTTATTTTGTTTCTCCAAATGTATAACAAAGTAGGCAGAAACATGTACTTATATACAATAACTTTAAATTCTTTTATCAAATATTCATTCCTGTCAAACCATTGCATACTACCCACTAGCTACTCACTATTGGAATTAACACACCCTAAAATTTTCAGTTTTCCATCTTAAGTAATCATCTATCCAAAGTACATAAATTCATTCATTTTAGTTTTATACTCCTTGTTTCAGCTCACAATCAATATAACATTTGCCCACACTCTATTTCTCAGCTAAATACTTGATATGATTGCCAAGTACACACACACACTGTATATATTTATGTTTCCAACCAATATACTGCATCTGTATTATTACTACATGAATTCCCTACACATTTCATCATAAATATAGTAAACAACCAAGTGGGAATTGCAATTATTCACTCCAGTAGCTGCAATAGTCCTCGATTTACAATCGGTCATTTAACAACCTTTCAAAATTACAACGGTGTCAGAAATGGTGCTTTATAGTCTATAAAGCACTTTTGGACACCATAAAATATTGTGCATGCCCTCCAATGGTTACATGACCAGACTTCAGGTGCTTGGCAACCAGCACACATTGCAGCATTGCAGCATTGCATATTCACATGATTGTTATTTGAGAGATTTTTTTGCCCTTTTTTTGCAATTTCTGGAAAAATATACCCATTTTGGAGAATGAATTTGCTTAATGACCATGTGATTAACTTAACAACCACATAGTTTGGACTTATGACTGTGTCATTTGCTTAAATACTGCCATAAAAATGGTGGGAAAATTGGGTCTGCTCACATGGGTGCCTCAACTTAGAAATGTAGTGACATATGACCAAAATTCCAGTCCCAGTTGTAGTCATACGTTGAGGGTTTATGATGGTCTTTGATACATTAATTTTCAGGTTCATGCTGCTGTTACATTACACAATCTATATGACATTTGCCTCAAATCATTCACATTCTCAGATCATAACACAGTATTATCCGCTTACCAAAATACATAAACATTCATGTCCCAGCTGGCTGGCAGGAAACGTGCATGCATGCACGGTGGAGCTGGGCTGGGGTGATGGCTGGCATGAGGGCAAAGAGGGCTCTGTGTGCCACCTGTGGCACTCGTGCCATAGGTTCGCCATCATGACAGAGCATTCTAGGATCAGGGACTCCTATTATGATCATTCATGCCCTTATGACTTTCAGATTAGACTATTGCAATGCATTCCACATAGGGCTCTCTTTGAAGATCACTCAAAAGCTTCAGCTGGTACAGAATGAGGTGGCATGGGCAGTTAATTGCACTGTTTATTCTGCTTATATGATGTTATTGAACCATGAGCTTCATTGTCTTCTGGTGTGCTTCCAGGTGCAATTCAAGGCACAATTCAAGGCAAACTCAAAGCCAAAAACTTCCTTTAAAATCCTTCATGGCTTGGGACTGATTTATTTATGGGACTGTTTCTGTCTAATTGTTTCTATCTGTCCAGCAGGAAAGGTGTGCTGAAGGTGCCATAAGGTGAGTTGTCTGACAGGCTCCAGGAGAAGAGCCTTACAATTAGCTGATTCTTAATCAAAAATATTTTTCTTTCTTTCCTTCTGTTTTTCTATGTTATGCATTCACATACTTATTTTAATAATGTTTCCTGGACTCATAAAGACAGTATTGTGGCTGGTCAGTTCTTATCATCACCAGATATAGTCATGCCATAAGTTTGCACTTATTGGATTTTCTTTGACATGTGTGATTACATACCCAATTTTTAGTCTTTATCAATATACATGTGCTATTTTATTTTATTTTTTTTAGAAAAAGAGAAGGAAAAAGGGTAATTTTTTCCTAGGGTTCTTGTTCCTTTAAAACCTCTTTGAACATATGCACGTTGAAAAAAAATACTCTTGTTATGATATTTAAAAGAAGTAATTTTTATTTCTGAACATTCTCAAACCAACTTTTTCTGATTTTTTTTTTGTTTCTTCAAATCCACATAGGGTTTTGTTTCCTCTCTATTTCTCTCTCTCTCTTTCCCACTCTCACTCTCTCTCAATACTTTGGAACGTAAAATAGGTTAAACAAATAACTCAAAGCGATCTTATCCAGATCTGAGTTACTGACAAGAAGTCTGGATATAATTAAATGCCTGATGCCCACTGGTACTATGTAACTTGGCTGTTCATTGAAATGTTACTTTATACACACACATGTAGACACACAAACATACAAAACCCAATCGGCATGCAACAGTGCTAATAGTTATTATTAAACCAAGTATTTATTATATCTATTAAACCTCAAGTCTTCTTTAGAAACCACGCAACTATACCTACATACTTGACAATGTTTATTTTTTCTCCAAAGTTATAATTTTAACTTGAAGTATTTTATCTTTTTCATCCCCAATCATAATAGATTTTAATAGATTTCCCCCGTGAAGGAGATTCTGTTTCCACCAATATCTTCTACTATTAAAGAGGGGAAAATCTGGGGGATTAAGAGTTATGTTTTTGTAGGAAATAGAATTTTTAAAAATAAAAATCTCTAAACCTCACAGATATGTCAGCGTGTCTAAATCTCACAGACATGCACTTCATTCCAAGTGCATCTTTGGTCAAGTTCTTTCAAAGAATGATTAGTTATTTGAAAAGTGAAAAAAATGATAATTTTTGCATTCTGCAATTGTTGACTATAATAATGTCCATAATATCTAATACTTATTTCCTATAACTAATTTATTATTTACTTTGCAAGTGGATATCTTTTGTATACTACGATTTTCAGCAAAAAGAGTACACATTAATTAATATAAAAAAAGAAATAATATAATGTAATAGTAGCTTGAAACAACAGCTTGTTTAGCTCCAAATCTTATCTAGGTATTTCGTGGCTGCATCTCTTTCGTTTAAAGTAATCAGAAATGGTGCTCTGAACAGTTAATACTAAATAACATTCTGAGTGCAATTGGCTATGGCTTCTATACGCTCCACAAATATTAATTTGTTCCTGCCTGTGGAATGTCTAAAATGTGCCTGGAACCTCTGAAAATGGCCTCTGTTAATACTCCATCTTGTTGCAGCAAATTCCACAAATAAATTGTGCACCTTGTTTGAAATCTCAAAACTCTTCAGTGGCAACCTATTTTGAAAAGCCCAGTATTCGTCAACCCAGCACACTAGAAAGGAGGTTGAGATATAGACATTAAATCATCCCTGTTATCATATGTAGAACAACAAAACTAAATGGCTGACTGACAGAAATGCTTTTGAACCTTGGTAGATAGGAAATATATAGATATATGACAGCAGTTGTAGCCAGGAAGACCTTTGTGCAACTGTGAGTTACATGTAGTGTTCACTCAAGTCCTAGTCTTCTCCTGTCTTGACTACTGCAATGTGCTCTACATGTGGCTGCCCTTGAAACATATCCAGAAACGTCAATTGGTTCAAAATACAGTGGTCCACATGGTTTTGTGCAGGCCTAGATGTGCACAAGGAGGAACTGCATTGGCTGCTGTTCAATCTCTTTCCTAGTGGGAACTGCATTGGCTGCTGATTTGCTTTTGGATCCAATTCAAGATGCAGGTTGTCATCTTCAAAGATCTAACGTGGCTTGGACCCAGGTTATTTGAAGGACTTTCTTTTCCCAGTCACATCTGCCTGACCTACTAGAGTAGGGAGGCAGGATATGCTATGGGTCCTCTCTCCTAAGGAGATACACCTCACCAGATCAAGAAGAGCCTTCTCCATGGTAGCTCCCTTCCTACGGAACATCATCCCCATATAGATAAGATTCCTCCCCCCCCCAACTTTTTCACAGGATCCAAGACCTGATTTTGCCAGTGGGTCTGGGGACCCCAGAGTGAGATGGAACCCATCAGGAGGCTTATTTGATTGTTGTCACCAGGGGATGGGTTTTTTAAATTGTTTTTATATTTTATATTGGGCTTTTTTCTTTGTAAGGGTGAGTTGAACAGCCATATAATTTTTATAAATTTTAAAAAAAGAAATATAAGAGAGTCAGACCCTGAAGAGAAAACCAGATGGTTGGATTGAAATTATCTGCACATAGACTGAACAAACATTTCACACTTTGTGTGTACACCGATATGCATTTGTTTTTACTTAATTTGCATTTCTATCTTTAAAGTCTCTTTAAAAGAAACCTTGGCACAAATGTTGTCCATTACCAGATCCTAGTTCTAGGTTTAGTTCTTGTAATAGACAAAAGCCTGAACGAAATCTAATACAAGTGTGCTGAATGAAGTTCCTAAATCACCTCAGATCAGAGGAGGAAACATTTGTCACACCTGGCTGGTTTAAAGAGAACATTTTGTTTTACATTTGACTATATATTACACTGTTCTCCATGGCTTAACAGTCAATAAAATATGGAACTTGGCTTGCACTCTGCTATTTGGCTAACATTATATTCACGGCATATATGATTCTTTATTTTCTTGCCAAAAAAAAAAAAATCTCATCCCTGGAGATATTTTTCAGGGGGTATAATAATATCTATGACTGGTCTATATCCATGGTGATCTTCTCAGCAATATGGTTTTCTTGGCAAACTGTTTCCTGAAAGCATGACTGCTCCAACAAGTCTGAAATGCTTTATTTAACTTTTCATACTTGCACAGCTGGGAGATGTGTCTCATCTACTGACTGCTCTCATAAATGAAAAACTATTAAATTAATTATTGGTAAAAATTAAGACTGAATAGACTCTATTCCAAAGATTTCTGGCAAAGAGTATAATGAATGCAGTCTGCTCTGCCAAAACTCGGGCATTGTGGAATCTGGAATAGATTTCATAATCATCCCTGGGTATGCTCAGAGGACTTCACAAACATAAATTCAGAAAGGTGGGCCTGTATTTAATACTTCCATTCTGCATATGCAGGAAAGACGGTCACACAGAATCTGCATAAATTCACCTATTCCAAGGCTTAATATAATTGAGGTTTATTATATTGTATTTTGCGGGTATTTGTTCTTTAATGTTCTACCTCCCTAGCCATTTACATTAAAGCAAAACATGTTTTTAAAAAAATCCATGTGCAGTGATTTCAATACTTCTGGACAAGCTATGACTATTGAGCCAACAGTGAATTCAAATAGGAATCTTGCTAAGAACATAGAGGCACAATGCTCTAGTCCTGCCAAATATCTTGCATGGGATTATTTTTTAAAAAATACAACAACATCATTGTGCATTTCCAACAGTTCAAATATTTCCTAATTACTATGCTAATTAGGGACAAAGGAAGTAAAAATAAAAGGTGTAAGGACTGTAAGAGCCAAATTAGATATGTCAGATCAAGCCTCTCCTTTAAAAAAAATCATTTAACTGTTAAGTAACACAAACATGGAATGATAGCAATCATCACTGCATGCCTTGTTATTCTCAAGCATCAAGATATGGACGTTTCAGTAGATCAGCATTTTCTGTTTGTTGTTAAGTTGACCATGCTTGATTTCTAAGATGAAATCATTATATATCCATGTTCATTTTCTTTAAAAAATAAGCTCCGCAAGCTGAATAACCTGCCTCATTGAAATAAATAGGGGCCAGGGCATTTTAGTGCTGAATGGTTTTAATTATAACATGGTTTTAATTACATCAGATATATAAAATTCTTGATGTCAAAGAATTCGGATCTATATTACAGTACAAAACTTCACTTCCTGTGGTACAAAAATATTCCTAAAGGAATGAAATAATTCTTGAAATGCATATATTCAAAGCATATTTGTTCACTCAAAACTTTGAATCTGATCAAAATCAGTCTACTTCAAGTGTAACAGGAAACCCGTATGGAAGGTACTTCTTTGGGTCTAAGAAGCTCTCCATGTCTAATATGGTGAACTCTGTAATTTCCAAACTTAGAATAATGAGGATGGTTGAGAAGTTGTGGATTAATTCTTATTCATAATAGGTAGTGCAACAATATGGCACTAGTTTCTACATCTAATGGTGCAATAACCAATATAGCCAGTAGTTTCCATTTTCCATTTCTTCAGAAACCTCACTGCAATCGCTGGAGGAGATCCTATGGTAAAGGGGCTTTTTTTTGCTCGAGAAATCCTGAATCACATGCGGCAAACTTTGACCTGTCAGTTACTGTTCTACAATTCCTCTCCATTGATCAGATTACTTGGGCTTCTGGGACTCAAAGTTCGTCAACATCTGGAAAACTATTCTGTTGAAGGATCCTTGTTCAGCCCTCTTCACCCACTTCCTAAACTACTTATTTCTATTAAAAGTGTGGGCATTTTCTCAGTCTGTTTTAATTTGAACTGTTCTCTTTGACTTTTTTTCAAACTGTTGTGTTCTATCTTTATACTCTTTATACTTTATACAAAAACTTTCATTTTCAGCTTTTCAACAACAGTTTTATGCATGTTTTCCTCATTTGTAGCATTTTTCTCTTCACTGTACCACAAATATCATTTTCTCATGCTTTCATTAAGACAGCTTCTCACATTTCCGTAGCACTCTGCAACATAATTCTTTTCATTCTGTTTCAAGCAGCTTCCCTATCCTGTTTCTCCACATCCATTTTTCATCCAATCTATTTGGAGATTAATCCACTTTCTAATATTTCTCATATTTGCGTTTTCCATTCCTGCAGTTGTTATACCTTCATTCTTTTGTTTTCAGTTATTTTCTCTTCTTCTAAATCCATTTAACCCCAAGATCTATTCTTGACATTCTGACTGATTATTAGCACTCTACACATACCTCCAAATTGGTGAATGTTGATTTACAAGACAGCCTCTTGTAGATTGTAGACCCTATTTTGTATGGATTAATGCATAGCTTTATTGACTTTGTTTATAGTTGTGGACTACAGACTAAAATCTGCTAAATGCTATCCTTATCATTAGTAGAAAGTGCTGTATGTTGAACATATATGACTAAGGCTGGACATAAAGTCTATATCAGTGTTTTTCAAATGTGGCAACATTAAGATGTATGGAGTTCAACTGGGGAATTCTGGATGTTGATATCTACACACATCTTAAAGTTGCCAAGCTTGAAAAGCACTGGTATATGTCTTTCCTATATTATTTTTTTAAAAAATGTTGGCCAGAGTTCAAGTCAATCTTTTTTTCCTAATAAATTCAAGGGAATCAAAATTCTAATGTTGACAAGATCACTTTTTTACTATTACATTCTTATATGAATACCCCACCAGATGTAAGGAAAATGTTTAAAACAGGTATTAAAAGTGCTCTTGAAAATATATGCACGAGTTTGAAATATACAGTACAGTTTTTAAAAGTTCAATAAGCTGTAATAATTTAAAGGGTTGAATTTCTGAATATGATTTAATGTTGCTTTGGGGAGTAAGTTCACCAAAGTATTATGAGGTTAAGCTGCATAGAGCTAACAGAACAGCTCTATGCTTAGTAACAGCTTAGTATCCGGCATTAATGATAATATACCTCAGTGTAAAGTGAAATAAGATATTTTCTGGGATTTTAAGATATTAAATATTAAACAGGGAGCCTAGGGCTTGTTGCTATACTCATATCATTTTGAATAGACTTCTTTTGAGACTTACAATCCAAATACTTTCCCTTAGCTAAAGTCTAATGGATTTAGTAAAATAAATCTGGAAAATATCTGCTATTCTGATATATAATTATGTTAATAGTATTGATAATAAGCCAGTGCTGTTCCATTGATATTATTAAACACAACATGCAGCTTCAAACAATGCTTAAAAACTGAAATACTGTAAATATAGTGGTAAATGTGCTTTGATCATATACACAGCCAACAATGGCTAATAGTTCAGTGGTACATGACAAACTACTTCTAAAACTAAAATGGTGGGAAGGTAACAGCATTGCGTGCACCTTTGGTGTTTAGTCATGCTGGCCACAAGACCACGGAGACATCTTCGGACAGCGCTGGCTCTTCGGCTTTGAAACGGAGATGATCACTGCCCCCTAGAGTTGGGAACGACTAGCACATATGTGCGGGGGGAACCTTTACCTTTTAATACAATTTTTAACTCTCCACTACAAAAATATCCTGGATCAAGAACTGTATTTTCATCTTACAAAAGGAAGTGAATGAATGTCCACTTAATAATTCATATGCACATACATATGCATACACATGCGTATATTCTTGTATTACCTCCTTTTATTAGAATTACACTTGAAGAATCATCTGGGGAAAATGCTGCTTTTTGTATATGTGGGAAGTGATAGAAATAGGTGGTTTTGTAACATGATTATAGTCAGGGCTTTTTTTCTGCCGGAACTCAGCGGTACTGCGTTCCGGCACCTTTTCCGAGTCCGCGTCACGTGACGC
>JAOYMU010000002.1:41219784-41234964 GCA_025802295.1 Psammodynastes pulverulentus
AGAAGAGGGGGGGTGGGGGGTGGGGGGGCCAACCAATCCTCCAAAGGCAGGACCAGAAGCAACGGGTGGGAACTAACCCAAGGAGAGAAGCAACCTGGAAGCAAGGAGAAACTTCTGACGGTAAGAACCATTATCCATTGGAACAATTCTCCTCCGGACGTTGTGGGTGCTTCAACACCCACAACTCTTCTCTTTAAGAAGGGACTTGGCAGTCACGTGTCTGAAAAGGTATAGGGTCTCCTGCCTGAGCAGGGGGGAGTGGACTAGAAGACCTTCAAGGTCCCTTCTATTATTCTGTTCCACTCTGTTTATTCTGTCCTGCCTCCTATTCGTCCCCTCCCCCCCCTTCCAGGGAAGACCCTTCGGACGTGCAGACTCACCTGGGTGCAGAGGGTGGGCAGAGAGAGCGCCAGCTTCACCATGTCGGGCAGAATGGACTGGAAAAGGTGCTGGGCCTCAGCGTCTTCCAGCACCTGGAGGGAAAACGGGAGGAGAAATCCCGAGGTCAGGATCGGAGTGCATCAAACCAGGTCCCTGCTGGGCGTGTCCCAGGGACGCCCAGAGGGAGGGAGGGAGGGAGGGAGGTCACACCTGGTTCTCGGAGGATCCCTCCATACGGCCGAAGGGATTTATTGCTGCACATCAATAAACGGGCCGAACGGGATACACGAAGCCCTCAACTTGCAACCGTTCCCTTAGTTACCGTTAGAAGTTGCAAGATCACCGGGGGGGAGGGGCAGGGGGGGAATGACTTAGGACTGTTTTTCACACCTGGGACTGTTGCAGCATTTCTCCCCCCCCCCCACGGGCACATGATCAAAGCTCAGACGTGGGCAACCGACTCATACTTATGACGGTGGCAGCGTCCTGGGGGGTGACGGGATCCCTTCACAGACCCGTCGCTAATTTAAGAAGCATAGGGGTCCACTTAACAACGGTGGGAAGGTTGTAAAACGGGGCAAAGCTCACTTAACAACTGTCTCGCTTAGAGGCAGAAATTTGGGGCTCAGAAATTCAGTCGTACCTCGAGGGCCACCTGTAATCAAATCCAGATCCGTAAATCCCTACAAGAAGATTCCCTGGATTATTAGGCGCCCAGGTAAATCGATGAGCTGGATTCCGAAATGCTCCTACAGGAGCCCAAGCGGCTTCCCTTCGTTCCTCTCCCACTTAGCGGCCCCCCACAGCCACCATCTACTCGGGAGGCGGTTTCCCGGATCGAGGGCCGTCAAAGGCTCCCGTCTTCCCTTTCTCCTCCCACGTGCTCTGCCTTTCCAAATCGCCACGATGCGTGTGAAATGTCGCGGGTTGAACTTGCATTTGAGGAAGTGACATCAAACCAGCGCATGTAAAATTAATTCAAAAGGCGACATTTGACCTTAAGCATCCAGAAGACTGGCAGGTCTTGGCTGTGCTCCTAGCCTGGCTCTTCTGAAGCTGACAGGTGAGGCTTTTTCTGACTGCCAGGTACCCCGTAACCTCCCTCACCGGATGACAGATTCTGGCACTGGGCTCCGTTACATCTGTCAGCGCCGCCATCTTCTCCTGATGTGGAGAATAAATAGACCCAAAGCACTGCCTCTGCCCTCTTCCTTTTCAAGCAATTTTTCTTTAAGAAAAAAAAAAAGTTGGGGTTTCATCTATTTATTAGCAATAAACAACTGCACGAACTGGCAAACTCTCTATTAGCCCAGAAATAATTGCATTTTTGTTGGTAAAATCCTGAAGAGCTCAGAATACGTGAATGTCTGGGAACGTCCAGACATCACTTCTCTGAACTGGGGTGTGATTATATTCGATTATTCCTGTCTCCTTTTTCCTCTGGCCTTTCTTTCAAGCAAAAGATCATAGATGGAACATTCCTTCTTCCAATTTTTCCAGAAATCTGGATTCAGAACAGAATGGAACAACAGAATTGGAAGGGATCTGGAAGGTCTGAAGCAGGAGACCCTACACCCCATTCCAGACAAGCGACAGTCTAGTCTCTTTTTTATTATTATTAAATGTCTTTATTAAACGTATTTACAAATTTAAAAACACATTTCACTGGTTACCACGTGTTTGTAGCAGTGCTTTAAACATATTTGAACACATTTCTTGTTATGTGAGTTAACATTAGTTGTTCTTATCTACAATTTTTACATATCACCACACATATTCCTATAGTTATATACATTATATACATAGATCATAATTCTTATAGCTCCTGTATCTTTTACATCGATTTGTTTTATATCGACATTTCAACCAACTGTACCATAAGTTCCATAAGATCTCGTAGCACTCTCCTTCTTCTATATTTTTCAGTTCTTTTGATAACCTTTCCATTTCTGCACATTCTAAAAAAAAATTATTATCATTATGTCAGAGGGAACATTTTCACATTTCCAATTCTGGGCAAATGCTATTCTTGCCACAGTTACAATATGGAGAATAATGTATTGGTATTTGTTACTCATTTTCTGTTTCACTATGCCTAATAAAAATATTTCTGGTTTTAACACTAGTTTTTGTTTTGTAATTTCTTCCAGCCATCTTTTAATCTTTCGCCAATATTTTTTTTCACTTGAGGACTGGGCCACCACATGTGAAAATTTGTTCCCTGTTGATGGTCACATTTCCAGCCGACACATTAGGGAACATCTTAGCTAACCTTGCAGGGGGTGGGTGCCATCTGTAGAACATCTTGTAGAGATTCTCTTTGTAAGATGCCGATAGTGTCAATTTATAATTTACTTCCCATAGTTTTTCCCAATCTTCCCAATCTATCCCATACCCCAAAAAAAACATTTGCCCAAATTATCATGGCCTCTTTTACCATTTCCTCATCCATTTTAAACTTTAACAAATAAGTATACATTTTACTAATCATTTTTTCTCCCGAGTTAGAAGGGCCCTTGGAGGTCTTCTAGTCCACCCCCTGCTCAGGCAGGAGACCCTATACCATTTCTGACAAGTGGCTGTCCAGTCTCTTCTTAAAAACCTCCAGTGCTGGAACACCTGCAACTTCTGTCCCACTCGGTAATTGTCCTCCCTGTCAGGAAGTTTCTCCTCCGTCCTAGGTTGCTTCTCTCCTTGATCGGTTTCCACCCATTGCTTCTCGTCCTGCCTTCAGGGGCTTTGGAGAATAGCTTGACCCCCTCTTCTTTGGGGCAGCCCCTGAGATATTGGAAGACTGCTGTCATGTCATCTCTGGTCCTTCTTTTCTCTAGACTAGCCAAACTCAAACCCTGCACATGCAACCGTTCTTCGTATGTTTTAGCCTCCAGTCCCCCCATCATCCTGGCTGCCCCTCTCTGCGCTCTTTCCAGAGTCTCAACGACTTTTTATAACACGGAGACCCAAAGTGGATGCAGGATTCTAAGTGGATTCTTCCAAAGCCACTTCGCAATTTCCTGTGGCTGTGAGGGGCCCCTTTACCGCTATGCTTCTCCCTATTTTGGGTTGCATTTCTGAAAACCAGCCAAATCCATCGTAAGCAACCGAGGGGACTTCTTGGCAATGAGTCTGAGACAGAGAGATTCAGCTCTCCTTCCCGATCGTGCTTGAGCTTCTCTAACGAACCGTGGTCTTCTCAGGGGCCTTTTAGAAAATGGACCTGCCATCGTGATGATGATGATGATGATGATGATGATGATGATGATGATGATGATTTTTTTTTAAGAATCCAAAAATCCCATGACCTCGAACCATTTTTAAGCAGATGGTTTCCGTTGCTGTGCACCTCTTGCTTTCTTTTGAGGAACCAACCCAGCTGGCCAGGCCTATCGAAGAGCCATGGGGAAGAGAATCGGTCACCTGTCCCTGGTGGGTCTCATCAAGGGGAATCAGGCAACAGGCGGTTTTAATAAAAGAAACAAATAAATCGTTTGTGCACTGTGGCCCCTTTCTTTAGGTAAATTTGTTCCTTGACATTTTTACGCCCCCTGTTCCCTCAAGCACTCTGAAGGCTGAGAGGTATGTAATTAAAGCAGTAAAAAATACAGTGTTGGCAAAGAGTGGGAAGAAAATGTCACAAATTAGACATGCCTGTTACTATTTCTTGTGATCTAAACACGTTGTTTGGCAATAAAAAGGTTAGGAGTCCACACAAAAGCCTCACTGTGTCAAAATGCAACTTTTGAGCAACTAACTTGACACAAAGCAAATTGCAGGCGCACATCTATCTTCCTTTCTTAAAAGATGACAGAAAACTGACAAGCCCATTTTTTAAAACTCTCATTTTTAAAATAAATGTTATGTCTCGGGAAAGGTACCTTGCTTACACCATGTTGTTTGCCTCCCACAATTTGGATGAATTTTTTATCGAGCTTAACTAAAAATAGTTCCTGGGACTTTAGCCCAGTTTCACCCTTAAGTTACCCAGGAGTCTGAAGCAGTTTTGGGGAACAGGATGGAGGGGAACACCTGGCCTTCCCCCCAAATATCCGCACCCCAACCAACCCCCCCCCCGGCTCACAACCCAAGTGAGCGGGGCTGGGACACACCCACCTTTAACTTTCATCCTTAATAATAATTTAATACTTAGCACAGATCTTTCCTTTGGTTATGCTGAAAGTTAAAGTATAAGGCCTATACTTTAAACAAAGGCTAAAATGGGTCCTGTCAGAGTGGAATTATGAAAGAAATTATAGTCCCTCCGTTGCTATATATTTTGTAAAAGTTCCTTCAACCGTAACATATAAATTCCTGGCATTCTTTCTTATTTTTTTTCAAAGACTACTGAAATGTATATATCCTATAATCTGGTACTATTGTATTTTATAAGATCTAATGTGAGGTAGCACAAACATTCTGCCTACACAACAGAACTGGCTGTACATGAAATGTTTGTACTATGTTATTCTTTTCTGTTTTCTTATAAAATTACTTGCTTTTCTTTAATCATAAAACATCTTTATCTTTGTAGAGATACATATTGGGGGTTGTAGACAATTATGTCATTTCATTAGCACAAGACTTATCTGAACCAGTCTAACTTTGAGAACCAAGGAAATATCCCTTTACAGGACATGATTCAACTTAAGGGATGTGCTAACCTTGGAAGAACAATGTGCTCTAGTGATGCTTGTGAGGTCACTTGCATTATTAGACTTTGAAATCCAGTGAATAACCGTTAGCCTCATTTTGCAAGCTTAGAATAACCCTTAGCCTAATTTTGAAGCTTTAGAACCATTTCCTGCTTACATGCCATGGAAATTCAGTGGCAAAGTGTCAATTATCATTGCAGCAATTTGCACGTATTGTACTTATTTATGCAAGAGTTATAATAGGTTTATTAAGCCAAATGTATTGCGAAATCTCTTATCTTTGTGCAGTGAATATTATTTGAGGACAGGGTCATTCCCTTTTAACACTTTATTATTGTATACAATATTATGAATGGAAAAACTATTTTTTTTATATTTGCCAGAAAACTTGTATTAGTTTAAGACTCAATAATGTTAAGCTCATAGACCATATTCCTTTGAAATAGTCTTAATTTTTGATATTAAAAAAAGAATCATTTTGCTTTCTGATTGGAAGGCTTCTGGTTTTCTAACCTTTCAGGGCTATCAGCGGGCAGTGTTTTCATCACTTGATTATTCTCAGATGAATGAAACATTTTGTGCTTGAGATGACATTCGTCTTTCTCATTCAACAAACTCTTACTATATGAATGTGGAGAGGGCAGTTAAAACTGTACTTCCTATGTCCAATCCCTAATCCAATAAAAAAAGCAATTTGTGAATGTACAAATGTACAAGCATTGGTCCTTTTTTCCACACCAGTCTCAAAAAAAGCTAATTATCTTATTATATAGAGAGAGTTCAATGTAGCATACATTAATGGAAAAATGATGCTTCAAACAAAGGATCAACTTTGATCTTCCATAAATTTATAACATGTCATTGTGGCTAGGAATGATTCAACTTTTACTGGATATGGCATAATAGGCATTTTCCTGATGAACAATGAGTCAGAGTGTGTGATCTGATGCACAATAATCTTTTATGTATTATTATATTATTATTATTAGCTGCAAAATTGATTTTTTTTCATTTAGGGTATCAAACTATATGAAACAAACTATATGAAAACCGGGCAGGATTATTTCTGATTAGTACCTGGATGTTGGATCACCCCAAAAAATTCAAGATCTAAATATTAGATTGAGAAATGAACATATTTTGTTGAAATCACTAAAACAAGAAATTCACTGGCTTCTATAAGTGGCTTTTAGAGTTTGCAACACTAGAAATTGAAGCTTAGTCTTTCCCCATTTTGGCTTCATTCCAAAAAATACCAATGTTAAATTAAGACACCTGATTAGAGATTAATAAGCGCAGCAATGAATACATTCACTAAATAATAAATGCATAGTGAATTATTCACCAGGCTAAAGTAAAGCCCAAAGAGAGGACACTCTACACTCCTGAGCAAGGCTGGCTTAGGAATTCTGGGAGTTGGAGTCCACAAGTCATAAAGGGGCAATAGTTTCCCACCCCTGCTCTACATCAAGACAGGTTCAGCGAACTGATTCAGCCTGTACTGAACTTTCCTCTTTGGGGAGCTGATGTCTAACTGCTTTTCAAACTCAGCAAATCTTAATGCAAAGTTCATTATTGGAGAGGCAATTTTTGAAAAGTTATAGGCAGGAATTTTGGATCCTGGCCTAGTGAGAAGTTTAATTGTTCTGGGATGTATCAAAATTACAGGCTCCTTTGACTTAAGAGCCACATGTTTTGAGTTGACCAAATATGAAAAGAACACAAATTACCTTGGGCTGTTTTTTCTTTGCAACAGTTAGCAAAAGCTGTAGAAGATGTTGCTGTTCAGATGGTTCCAGATGAGGCATCAGTCCTACCAATTCTTTCAGGTGGTTGCTTAAAGGTTCTTGCTGCTTTTCATACAAAGAAGGCAATACACGGAGCAACGTGGAATTCCCTGTGAAGAATATGGGAACAGAATCAACAAAGAGCCAATTCAATTTTCTCTGTCAACAAGGCTTTAATTCTGAATGGTCTCAAGCTGAAGAGATAAAGCAAAACAGAATCAAGATTTTATTACCCATAGTTTCTGGGAACGATGTCTGTGGGAACTGAATGTTTGCACCAAAACATATGGCAGAACAAGAGAAAAACAGAAATCAAATATTATTTAATATGGAATGTGACTAAGTAAGGCAATATGGCTTTGTATATAAACCAAAATTATTTTTAAATGTTATTTAAATTGAGTATTAAACAATATGGTTATACTAACTGTTAAATAACTATTTAAAATACCCATTATAACTTACCAATTCTCTATCCCACCTCAGCTTCAATTTAAGTAGCCTATGGTACACTGAAACAAGCTATGCTAAAGAGAAATCTGGATGCAATATTTTATAACTATGCATTTAACACAAAGATACGCTGATAACATAGGATACAATTGCTCAGATGCTGATAACGTATGGGGGAGGGAAGTGGAGAGAATAAACAAAATAGCTTTACAATTTTGGAAGAATGTTTGACGAAGTGTATGCACAAGCTGAACTGAAGCCAAATTCACAGAGAAATCTGTAACATGAAACATCATACAAGCCAGTTCTGGAATGACTGAAGTTCCATGCTGACAACATATGGAAAACATCTGCCTATCATGATAGTACATGGTTTCATTCTCTAAATCTTCAAAACATACTGAAATTCTCTGTGGACTTACTTTCTAGCAAAAAAATATTCATGTTGGACTTCTGTACTTTCTATTATTTTAAACTAGGTTACACATCGACTATAGGATAGCAAAACTTCAGTCTTTTTAATAGAAACATCAGTTGTTACTGCACTTTCCCTCCTAAATTCCTGTAATGCCTGCTTCCTCCCCCTATACACATATGCATACACACACATGCACACTCACATGCATATATCTTTACACCCACAAATATATATTTATACATCCATACTACATCAGCATCTTGTAATAAATTTAAAATCGTTAATTCTAGATGACTTCAATTTCTAATTAGCACTCATGTCGGAGAATCATGCAGATCCAACAGTTTATCATCAAACAGATATGAACTAACAATACTTATTCACCATGTCTTTGGCATAATATACTGCTTCCTTTAATCTTGCTCTTAAAAATGACCAAGTGGAATTCAAATGTCAGTAAATTTACTCACAATTTTTCAGTTTATTTACTAGTGAAAGCCCAAAATCTGTTTCAAGTGAGAGGTTTGTTCCTCACTGTCTTATCTTTATCTTAAGCTGCTTTTGCAATTATAAGCTATAAAATAAGTTTGAAGGAGCTGACCTACATTCAGAAACATAATATTTCCTTCTGGTATGAAAAGAGTCCTACTGGAAAAGGAGTATTGATTCTGTGCTCTTCCATGAGGATATATCAGTCAGTAATGTTTCTTTTTAAGTTTATGTTGGTTCACAAATACTGACAATGCACATTCATCAAACTATGTCAGTTAAATATGACATAACTAGAAGGGCAGCAGAATGATATGCATGTATACAAGAATTAATATGTCTCTGAATATTGATTGCTGGCAGAGCTGTAGAATGAATAATGGATAAGGGCATTATTTCTTGTGGCCTCTTCATGATTTTCTTGGAAACATAGGGACAGATCCCAGTGGAAAACAGATGTTGGATTAAATGGGTCTCTGGTCTGATTCAGCAGGCTTTCCTTTTTGATTATCATTCCTTATGATTGGGATTGAGATGCCTGTAACTTACATTATATTGCCATTATTTTAACACACTCTGGCGTTCAGGACAGTATTTTCTGTTTTGCATCACTTTAAAAATATTTACATATTTATTTGTAGATGCTTCAGATGGCCGTCTGATGCAAAAGAGCCCGCTCAAGACTATATATAAAATATCAATAATAATAATATATTCACTGCGATGAACACATAACTAATAAAAGCCAGAAATAGCAAAAGTAAAACCAAATCCAAGCATTAAAGTAAACCACACAAACTAAAACAATTTTCTTTAAACAATTCTATAAAAATATACATTCTAAACCCACATCCTTTTCTTCCACATGCTTCTCTGCAATGGCCTGGCATGATATCATCAAAGTATTTAGTCTAAGAATGTCTTGAGTCAGCAGAAGACAAGGCTGGATTGCCTCATATGCCTAATCAAGTATTTTCTGCATCAGAACAAGTCAGCTACACTGACCTTAGGTCAGTTACAGGATTCTTCTGATGAAGTTAAGATGAAGTTCCAGATACAGTACATGGCAGAACTAAACATGCCTATGTGTTAAGCTCTGAATAGAAGAATTTGGCTGCCAGGCCTCTAATAGATACATTCCTGCTTTAAATCTTCAGATAAGAAATCTTTTAAGTCAGACTAAAAAGGAACATACCAGAGATTAAGTTTTGACATTAGCATTATTCAGCCATGTTACCGAAGCCTCCAGATTGCTTTTAAATTAATGATGCTTTTCATTCCTACTTCTAATAGAAAAGCAAATCCTGGGGTATCCAATCTTACTATGTCTACAGCATGTAAGCAGATGTTCACTCCTAAAACAAGAGATGCCTTTTTGTATGAAACTTGGGAAACAGTTGGGTCCTTATGAATTAAAAGGTATGAAGTAAAAATTGGCTAATGGATTATTCCAGAGGGAAATTTTTGGTGAAATGAGTTATGAATGAGGAACCCTCAGTCTGCTGGTTGAAGCTGGGTAGTTTCTATTGATGTTAGCACATAAAGGGTACTTTCATACAACCAAATTTTGCTGTGTTGTTTATCCAGCACACCATCAGCATTGGTTTCAAATTCACACTTTGTATATTTTGGCACAATGATGACCAATTACTGAGTGGCAGGTCAACTTAGATATATTTTTGTAAAGTTGTCACCCGTTCAGTATTATTGATTTGTGAAAACATAAACTAAAACTGGAAGGAACTTTATTTTGTAAAATAAAATATGGGCTAAACCTTTTCAGGGAAGTGTTTACACTTTTGAAATCATATTTTATCCTTTGGAATACGGTCAACTACTGGTCATGCACTGTGTGATGCCAGCTTAAGAATACAAATGAGCAGCATTTTGAATGATGAATCAAAACCAAAACAGACATTGAATTAATCATGCCAATGCGTTTAACATGTGCAAATTCTCTTAGGTAACTAGCATAAATGGGCAATCCTGAGTTACCTGGGAATAATTGGGGTAAGGAAAAGCAATTGATGCTAAGTAATTTTCCTTTCATCTACCCTAACAAAATTTGCTCCTCTGAAGCTACTATCTTCATTTCTACTTTTTTATCCAGGATTTAGATAGATAAACATGTAGCAGAATGTACCATGAGTTCAAAGGAGTTGTGAGCTCAACCCATCTTTGGAATGCTGAGTTGAATGCACTCAGGTAGAAAGATGTAGTTTTTTCATGCACACATTTTTCATCCACACATCAAGAATAAGTCTGGAAAAGTGTTTCTGGAAATGATGCGAAGTAATCAAACGGCATTATTTCACAGAGCACTGGCTATTTCTACCAGCAAGAAAGATGTTATATAATGACATATTAGCATTCTCAATTGTGAGCCATTCAGAGTTCTTTGCTGAGATGGGTGGCTGTAGAAATCGAAGGAAGAAAGGAAGGAAGGAAGGAAGGAAGGAAGGAAGGAAGGAAGGAAGGAAGGAAGGAAGGGAAGCAAAGGAGGGAAGGAGGGATGAATGAATTTCCACTGGACCATTCTGTTACCAAAATAAGGCCATTTGAGTCTTGCTTTTATTAAAACCCTATTTATCAAATTCATATAGTTGCCCATTTTCCAAGGGGCTGTAGACTAAAACATAAGAACTATGGTTGTAGAAATTGGGTATGTCTAGTCTAGTAAAAAAAAGGACTAGGGGTGAAATGATAGCAATGTTCCAATATTTGAGGGGCTGCCACAAAGAGGAGGTCAACCTATTTTCCAAAGCACCAGAAGTCAAGATAAGAGGCAATGTTTGGAAATTAACCATGGAGAGAAGCAATCTAGAATTAAGGAGAAATTTCCTGACAGTGAGAACAATAAACTAGGGAAAGACTTGCCTTCAGTTGTGAGTGCTCCATCATTAGAGGTCTTTTAAGAAGAGACTGGACAGCCACTTGTCTGGAATGGTATAAGGTATCCTGTTTGAGCAGTGGGTTGGACTAGAAGACCTCCAAGTTTCCTTCCAATTAATTCTGCTTTGTTCTGTTCATCTCATCACTTGGGGAGATTAATAGCCCCACAATAGGAAGGAGTATTACTGTGCCCATCATTGACTTTGATGCATTAACTCAATCCCAGTCTAAGCATTTGTGGTGGGCCAAAACTGTAACTCTCTTGGCTACTTGTTAAAAAGCAGTAATAGGATTCTCTTATGGTAGGTACTTCTTTTCACACATACAGTATTTAATAAGTGGTTTACATGATTCTTCCCTTTATTTTCACGGGCTGTTGTTTACAGCCACAGTTGGCACAGTGTTATCTACTTTGTTTTATCAAATATTGATTGGCCAAGAAAGAAGGATGAAACATGGAATCACAGTTTTGAAAGGCAATACAAAGCATTTATCATATTCAGCTCTGCAGTCAGAAATGTAGATAGTAAAAGAAGCGGTAGTAAATTCCAGTTTAAGTGATTAAGTGACCCCACATTTCACATAATATTCTGATTCTTACATAATTTATAGAAGAAAGTTCTTTTAAAATAGGGGTCCCTGAACCCAGGTCTGTGGCCCAATACCAGTATGCAGCGCATTGGAAACCAGACCATCCAAGGTGAGTGTGTGAAGCTCCATTTGCGCATGTGAAACCATCCCTTCCCCTCTACCACCACTGCTGGTCTGCAGAGCCAGAAAGGTTGGGGACTCCTGTTTTAAAATATACATTAAATAACATTAAATAAGTGTAAGTAAGCATAAGCAGAACAAACTATGGCATGCAATTCTTTAGTGATGTCACATCCTTAAACATTTTTAATGGAACAAACATTAACTTGTCATATATTTAGAAATTCTGTTTGTTAAGCTGCACTTTGATCAGGCATAGTACCAATAAATACAAGTTTTGGAGGTAATTATATCCAGGATATGAATTAAAAATTATTACTCAGCAGGGCATCTTCATTTGCATAGGGTCCTTTTGAGAGATATTCAAGATCAATGTCTCAAAAAGACTGTTCTGGGAGAATGGGAGATTGATCCAGTCAACTTTTGTAAGTTGTGTGTGTGTGTGTATGCTGCTTACCAAAGTTAAAAATCTAACATATTTTTCCTTTTCAAGGGAATAATTGCTATCAGATAGTTTCTACTAGAGGAAAATAGGTATCCTATACACTTCACAACTTTTTACATGTCTATTTATCCCAATATTGTACGTGCTTAAATAATACAAATGATATTTCCAAACAAGTTCTGCAGCAGTATATCCAACAACAATGAATAAATTTTGCAAATGAAAGCAAACAATAATTTGACTTCATGTACATTTCAGTTATAACCATAGAATCTCTTTAATTTTTCACTTTTCTTTAAATCAGCAAATGGACATTTTATTTGTCTTGTTTTTCATTAAAATTCATGACATTAAAAAAAAATAACTAGCCTCCAAAGAGCTCTGCAATTTGCAAGAACAGACTTTCCATCATTTCTCCCTTTTCACTCCTTACTAATCCACTCCCATTTCAGACTTAACAAGCTTCAGAATTGTGCAATCTCCATACCTCCCCCTTCCTTACAGTTCCCATCCAAAAAAATTAATAATAACCAGAAGCACTCCTCTTACAGCACCAGGACTAGAATTACTCATTCATTCAAGCTCAGGCATTCCCCCCAGTATTATTTAAGGGCTTTCTCTCTAGGAATCATCTCTGCTCCAGTCTTGCAAGAGATTAAGACACCAAGAATTTTACGGAAGCAGTTGGGAAATTCTATCCAAAAAATGTTTCCTTTTATGATTCTGTTTTTTGCTCTCTGTTATTCTTCATTTACTCAGAACACAGATGAATATGATGATCTCTTCTTCCTGAATTTTGATAATGAAATAGAAAGTGTAATTCCTGCAACAGAAGAAAGTAAGTATTTTGTCTTTCTTTCTTAGTCTTTAACTGCAAACAAATTGTTTTTGCATTAACAGCAGAATTAACACTCTTGTATTTGCAAAATCTGCAGTTAGAAAACTTAAAAATAACAATGTTTTAGAATGTTCATTTAGTCAAGAAAGGAACCAGGAAAATTTCTCTGCTCTTATTTGTAATGTATTCCCTTGCATTCTTTCCTAGAGAAAGGAAGCGTATAAAATAGTCTTAAAAATACATCTTTCTTTAAACAGCTTCTTTTGTGAGAATAAAGTTCAAACGTAATGTTTACTGTGTGTTCTGTTTCAGCCATTTCATGTGATTGTCAGCGAGAACACACAGAATGGGACAAGCTCTTCATTATGCTTGAGAATTCCCAGATGAAGGAAAACATGCTGCTTGAGTCGCTGGATGAAATCCTTAAGGTGGAGCTGCAGATGCTGAGAACAGAAATGCTGCAGTTTGTGGAAAACTTTGCTGGCACGTGCACCACATATCTCGAGAAAACAACCACTCAGATCTGGAGCCAAATGGACCAGATGATAACAAAGAGCAGAGCTTTTGGAGGTAGGACTGGGATGCTTCATGAGATCAAGCAAGAAAAGATTCTCCAAGAGATTCTGCAACTAAACCAAAATCTTTCCAACCGACTCAGCCAGCTTGAGCGTGCCTGGCAGGGGAGAGCCGAGGAGAGTGATCAGCGGAGCCATTCATCAGAGGAAGGTAGAGTCGGCTACATAACGCATGGAAGCAATTTCATGTTGAAGTCACTGTGGCAAGAGCTGCAGGAAACAAAAGCTGAACTAAAAGAATCTCGGAAGATGACCACGAAGCCTTCATTGCCAGCTGGTGAGTCAGATTCTTTTTCCAATGTTATCATTGTCTTACACATTCATTCCCAACCAACCATGTTAACCAACCTTGCCTGATGATTTGCTTATAGGGAAGGGGGCATTCTTATTATAAATTTGGAGACAACTGGGTGGGAACCTGTCCGACTTGTATTGTGTAGCAGCCAAACAATATAAATTCACAATATAATGTGGAAGTCACTGTGAGTATTCACTGTTTCAGCTGTGTTGCTGTAGCTAAAAATATGTTCATTGAATAATTGCACTTGGCCAATAGAAGCTCCAAAAACATGTACAGATAACTCATTAGTAAAGCAATGATGAAGTTTTGCTAAGTTACTTGCAGTTAATTCTCTTCCATTCCTATTTTTGTTTTGCAAAGCCAGTAACAACAATAATTCATTGACTTTTCCAATCAATTCAGTTTTCTGGCTGTTCCTGTGCTCTGTCTTCTAACATACCTGCTGATTCCTTCACTGCATTCCTCAGGGGCTACTTCTGAACACAATTTGACCTTGTGAGCTCACTCATTATGTCAACAGACTATTCATCAATTTAATTCTCACGCTTCAGGGCATAAACAGATCCTCCACAGGGGTTCAGGAAAGTGGAATAGCTTAGACTCTGTGAAGCACAACTGCACAGCCATATATCACAAAGATTCCCCTGAACCATTCCAATTGCCTTTTAATACCCAATCTGAACATACCGTGATTTATGCTAAGATAAATAATGAAACTATTTATGTTAGATAACTTTGAAACATATTCTCCCGCCCCATTTAAAGTTGAACTTGTTATTTTTAAGGCAGCTGTATTCTTCATACATAGATGTTCGTTGAGGCTGATTTAAAATAACCATTGGTATAATATAGAAAGAATGACAGAGGTCTCATGAAATTAACCACACAAAATAAGAGTTTGCCACACTTACAAGAGGTTCTTGCTATTCTGTGACATTCCATGGACTGATTAGTGACCTCTAAAGCAACAGCTGCCTATGATTTTGAATCACTGTTTTTACTTTATAAAAAAATATAGTGGTGGTGAGAAATAAGCAGATGGTTAAATAACTCATGCTATGAGTTGTCTGTTCATTAGTCCAAAAGGTTTGTAAGAATTATAGTCACTATCTAGAGGCCCTTTCAGATGTATGTGACAAAAATCTTACATAGTCAAGCATCCTAATTTTTGGGAGTAATTTTAAGTTCCATTAATTTACAACCATCCCAGAAAAATGTTACTTTAATTTGAACAAGAATAT
>JAOYMU010000002.1:41250253-41261592 GCA_025802295.1 Psammodynastes pulverulentus
TCCCTTCTGGTACAACTTGTTTGTTAAAAAATAATATTTCTTTCTCATTTCGCGTACCTGTCTGGGAATCTGCTTCAGAATGGTGACCCTATTGAGATTTTTACAATATGTAGAATGAAGCTAATCCTTGGTCCCTTGATAACATAGTTAGACAAGGCAAGAAATCTGCACTGGTTTGCAATCAAGAATAAGACCGGATAGTCAGCATTTCAGTAAAAACCAGGAGTTAGGCAACTTTACAAAGGCAGACCTATTTTAACTGTACTTTCTCCGCTGAGAATTACAATGGCTGGCATTTAGTCCAATGTTTAACAACACATCTTTTCAGAAACTCATTCTAACTCTGCTGCTAATACAAGGACTTGCTGGAACATGAGACATTTAATAATGAATATGTCAGTTCTTAATGGAACCAAGCTTGGGGTTGGCTAACTTCAGAGGTTAAAGATTGATGGTCATGGACTCCATAGTATGACCTGCTGGCTCTTGTATTCTAATTTGGTTCATTTGAGCACTGCACGTTTCTTATACAGATATTTATGAGATTATATATATTAGTTTTCTAAAGAACAAAAGGAACAAATCATAGAAATTGTACTCATAGTTATCAATTACCACCAAGTGGTCTAATTTATGATTTTCTGTGGACCATTACAAAAACTATGTTGCTGCAGGACAAAAGTGCTTTATTGAAAAGACTTAATCCAGACCCCTGGCCATTGCTGACAGTAATCATATACCGTCTCAGCTCCAGAAATATTTGCATCCTTATGTTACAGGAAACAAGCTCTGAAACATATCTAGTTTAAAGGTTTTATCAAGAGGTTTGACACGGGATTTTTCATGGTGTTGTGGGAGAGAAAAGTGGGCGCTTTTAAACAATGAGAGACCTAGCACCATTCTGGGAGTGAAAGCAGTCCAGCTGGTCCTGATAGAACTGAAGCCCCACTTGTAAATATTATATAAACCACCCTAGTCTCCACACCCTGAAGTATTAAGTGTGGAGAACATTTTCCAACTGGATAGAAAATACTAGCAGCAATATAGAAACTTGGCAACTGTTTGGCTGCCAATAGGTCACAATTTTATTGTGGCCTGACCTCACTAGCAATTTGGATCTAAAATTAATTAGAAAGACTGTCTATGACAGGAAGAAAAAGTATGTGTTATGACATTTTGTGTTCTCCATCATGAAATCGTGTGTTCTCTTTCACTAGAGATGTTTGGAGAGGGGTTGGATATCAGAGATACTCATGAGGATTGTGCATGGATGAGAGATGTGAATTGGATTACCTCTGAGGACCCTTCCAACTCTAAATTCTGTGTTCAACAACTGAAATTGAAAATAATGACCCAAGTAAATATAATAATTTGATTCCCTTGTCCTTTTTATACAAAAGATGGATTCAGTTCAAAGACTGTACAGTAATTAAAGTTTTCTATTGCTGCACTAAAACATAATTTATCACTTGTCATTTATGATAAGCCTATGTAAATCAAACTACTGAATCAGAATGAAAGGGACAGTCTAATCCAATGTTCAGTTTCCAAAATAGCCAGATTCTTACCAAAGGGACATTATGATTATTTGTGAAAAATGTATTTACTAACCTAACTTGACCTTAAATAATTTTTTAAAAACTAAAATATCTGGATATCTAAAAAAAATGAACTACAATAGAATTAGTTGTATCCCTCTGTCTGTTTCAGTTTAAAGGATTCTACCCTGGACTGTCATACAAAACAGTCCTTTAGAAAAGGACATCTTCTACATTCGCATGTGAGGATTTGTAAAAGAAGACAAATGAAACAAAATAGCTGAAGGAAGAAGTGAGGGATAACTGAACCCCCAAAGCTGACTGAGGAGTATACAAGCAGTGAAGAATGGTGTCACAACAGAAAGCACACCTCAAGAACATGAGGGGACACTAGGTACTAGTAGAAGCCCAGAACGGTGACAGTCTCTCCAGAAATTAAATCTGGAGTGTTGGTAATCCAGAAAATTGCCCAATGATAGCAGCCTCAAGAAGTAGGTCTTTAGAAATAATATCCAGTCCAGAGCTGTATTAACAGTGGGAAGGAATCTACTAGATTCTCCAACATCCCATATAACAGCAAGCTCAAGCACCAGACCACACATTCCATCTTTAGCATGGTTGCTGCAAGTGAATATGAGGAAGGAGGTTAGCTGGGAAAAGCAGCATAAATTTCATACTGTGAGATAGGTGTGGAGGATTGCTGAAGACATACAAAAGTAAAAAAAAAATGTAATTGTACAAGAGTAATTAGATTACTAGTGTGATTTTAAAGACTTTAAAGCTTAGAAAAATTATCTAACTACAAACAAAACTTCAGTTGTTGGACAAATGCTGTATTTTGTAAAATGTCTAGTAATAATTTAAAAAAAAGAAAGCTGCTTATTGGATTTGCTTTGCCTCTTCCTGAGTCTGTCCCTATTCCCAAATCTCAGCAACAGCGCATTAATTCCTGAAAGGTGTGTCACATCTGGAAGCATTACCTAATCGTTTTTAGAACCACCTAAGTCAGCACCCACCACAATATCTTGAAGTAATGAATTATGTAATTTTGCTATAGGAAAAAGTATTTCCTTTAGTTGCTCCATGGGTGGGAGGGAGGAAGGAATCCCCCCATCCTTGGCTGAACATCATATTTTATATTTATCTGCACCATAACTGATTCATTATTTCTCATAACTGATCATGCCCATGAGGAAACTAGATTTGTTAAGCTAGAAAGGGCATAATTCTAATTCCATTTGCTACGGGGCTATGTAAATATAATTTAAAATCTCGCCGCTGATTTTATCTTCTCTCTTAATAAGGTCTTCGCATAGTATTTTGGAATTTAAAGGGGCACGTACGGTTTCTTTTTTTAATTCATTGATTATAAACAATGAAAACTTTACAGGTAGTCCTTGCTTAGCAACTGGTCATTTTATGACAGTTCAAAGTTATGACAGCCATGTAATGGGTGCCTTTACAGCCCATAAAGCATTCCCAATTGTCATAAGTGATCATGTCATACCGTCCATGGTCATATGATCACATGTTGGGTGAGTCAGCTTTGCAAACTGTCACTGCATTCCACAGTCATGTCCTTGCAATTTGTGATTTTTTTTTGCATGTTTCCAGCATTTTTTTTTCAGTTTCCAATAAATACAGCCAGTCACATTAATGGTTTATTTAATGCCATGTCATTTCCTTAATGACCTCTGCATTTTCTTAATGGGACAGTAGCATTTGCTTAACAACTGCCACGAAACAGGCCAGAAAATTATTCCCTGTGAGTGGGTGACTTACAATTTACAACCATAACACCAGGCTTAATTATTATAGTAAGTCAAGGAGTTGTGATTGTTAGTTGGAAAGTCGAGTCCGACCCATCACAATCCCATGGACAAAGCTCCTCCAGGCCTTCCTGTCCTCTACCATCTTCCGGAGTCCATTTAAGCTCATGCCTACTGCTTCAGTGACTCCATCCAGCCACCTCATTCTCTGTCATCCCCTTCTCCTATTGCTCTCAATCTTTCCCAGCATTAGGCTCTTCTCCAAGGAGTCTTTCCTTCTCATTAGGTGGCCAAAGTATTTGAGTTTCATCTTCAGGATCTGGAGTACCTCTATCTAACCCAATATAGTAAGATTAATTAGTACAAGTTTTTTTTTTTTGTTGGAGGAATATCAACAACTCTTGCTTATTTACAGAATAATAGTTTTACTTTTTCACAATTCCCTCTTCTCTTTCCCTTTCTCTTCTCTCTTATACTGACTTTGATCCTATTCCCAAAGCTCACTCTTCAAGTTTTCCTAGCTTTTCCCCACTTGCCTTAAAAGAACGGCCCACTTACACTCCTTCCTTCTTTCCAAACCACACATTTTTATTAGAAACAGTGATCCTTAACACTCATTGCTGTATTTGTGCTATTCTATGTCGGCAATATGAATGCTATCCTTTTAAAAATAGTTCTCAGTTGTGAGATATTGAAGAATGCATAGATTTGCTATTAAGTTTGCATTCTATTCTTAGTTGTGAAAAATGACCTATCTCCTTCACATTCTGAACATTTAAATCATTTTTAAAGTTCTTTTAGGTCAGTTATGCGTTATTGCTGCCCTCAAGTGGAAACTAATGGTAAATGTTTTTTCCACATTGATGTTCTATAATAATACTGAATTCAACACTGGTATCAATGAGCTAAGGCAGTGACATAGGTGGATTCGTTATTCCACACATATATTTCAAAGTCACCGCAGGTTTCCTACTGAAATTTGAAAGGGATTCTGTGTTTGTGTGTTTGTATGTGTATGTGTGCACCCACACGCACATGTGTACCTGAGTGGGGCATACTTTGGAAGAAAAAAAATCAAAACAAATAAAAAACAAGGATGTTTGGTAAGTAACTATTCTTGAAACATTCTCTTGTAAGCCTCCTGGGAGAATCAATAAATGTTCATCATGGGCATCATGTTAATATTCTTTAACATTGGCCAAGGAATGCAGAATTTATTGTTTTATTCTACTTCAAGATGTATTGTTTTCAAGTCAGGTTGTAAGCCATCCAGTCAAAGATACAAATCCTGGGTGTATATGATTCATATTAGATAATTTTTGGCCAGTCTGCCAAATTTATCAATAATAATAAATTTTAAAATGCATAAATCTGATGACTGGTGTAATTCATGTGTCATCTAGCAAAAACATACACTTGGACCATATGCCTTTATCACAAGAAACATTAAGGCATATATAATATTTGAGTTTAAAGGCCAGATACCAAGTGTACTTTGTATGAAAAATATTTTTTCCTAAACACTGAAATATTTTGTAAGATACCCAATTTCTAAATTTTATTGCCACATTCTGCTATGTTTGCAATCATTCAATGTTGCTTTTCTTTACACTCATTGCCTAAAAACAGGGAATTATTATTATATTGATGATTTGAATAAAAAAAGATTCTAAAGAATAATTATAGCAATGATTGATTGATTGATTGATTATTTATCAAATTTATTTGCTGCTTTTCTTATGGTTTGAGGCAACTCTGATTTAAACAAACAGAAAACATTTTCAAATAACTTTGCTTCCTGCTGACTTTGGTTTCGGGCACTGACACACTGATATGCTACATTCCCAGTCATTCTGAAAAGAAATCATAAATGCTCTCACTTTACTGAGAGTGCAATTTGTAATCTGTTTTCAGCAAGCTTCTGTTGCTGACTCTCGTTTTCTAACGCATATTCCGCTTTACAAAGAGTATGAAAGATTCTACTTACAGGAGATGAACTAATTAGTTTGATCTGCTCAAGAGCTTCGGATAGGCATACTTCTATTTCAGAATCGTCCAGAGAAAAGAGTTCTCCAGCACGTGAAAGATCTTTCTGTTCCAAAACAAGTCTTAGAAGACGATGCATAGTTGATTCTGCCAATCAGACTGAATCAGGTATGTGGGACTCCTTTCAGTTAAGGCTTGTGACATACAAATCCATAACACATCAGGTATTCCTTTTCTATAAATGTTTCTTCAAATCTTGAGACCTTTTTGGCCATTAGCTGAGGAAAACAAAGGACCTCATTGACAATACATATTGATATACTGGCTTGTAAACTATAGAAAGTCCTCAACGTACAACCCTTCATTTATCAACTATTCCAAGTTACAGTAGCACTGAAAAAAGTGACTTTTGACTGCTCCTCACACTTATGACTGTTACAGTATCCCCATGGTCAAATGATCAAAATATGGTACTTGGCAACCTACTTGTGTACTGAGATAATATGATCACTATTTGTGACCTTTCTGGCTGGTTTCCAATAAACAAAGGGAATGGGGGATGCCAGATTCACTTAATGGCCATGTGATTCACCTAACTGCAGTGATTCACTTAACAACCATGGCACAAAAGATCATAAAATCATCTGCAGCTCATTAACAACCATCTTACTTAGCAACTTACTTAGTTAGAAATTCTGGTCTCAATTGTGATTGAAAGTTGAGGACTACCTGTGCTACATTAAAAAAAAAAAAGAGTTACACCGTACAATATTTTAATATTCCATTGCCAAACTCATTTGAAGACATGCTTAGCTATATAATCTATAACTTTTGAAAGGGCACTTATAGTAAAGTTTTGGAGCAAAACTGTAAATAGAGCATCTTCACTTTACTTCATACCTGAAATATTCATACCTGAATAAGAGAAATATTCATATCTGAATAACAGAGGTTAACTTAGTGGCAGTACTGATTTTCACAAAAGTGAGTGTAGAACAGTAGTAGTCCAAGAGACATTCCAATGCTATGAGAATAAATGAAGTAAACTCCATTGGATTATATCTGTGATGTGTAGCAAAGTAACCCCCACTAATGACAACAGTCTAATGCAGGGGTGTACCCACCCCGGTTTAGTGAAGGGGGGAAAAGTTGTGATACGTCATGTGATGACAACGTGTCATCACAAATTTGATATCCCTGGTCTAATGCATTCAAGTTTCATAGGAGAACATGAAATCAGAACAACTCCAAAGTCTTTCTTGGGAAAGGAAAGAATTTTTATCAATTTCAGCAAAAATAGTTGGAGGTTTAAATCACCTTATTATGGCCTATTTTACTGAGACTAAAAGTCTACTTCAGATAACAGATAATCAGAGTTGGAAGGGACCCTGGATCTAGTCCAACCCCCTATACCATTTCTGACAAATGGCAGTCCAATCAAACTTCATCAGATGTATGCAGTTTTACCCCGAGACACACACACACACACACACACACACACACACACACACACACACTGTGGGTGAACATAGAGGTGACTTTAGAGAAGTTACATGGAGGCCTTTAACAAAACATGGGCTTACTCCAGGAAAACAAGAAAATATAAGAAATAAATATAAGTTTATCCTCCCTTGATTCTCTCTGGCATAAGACAAAAAGAAAGAGAAACACTGTCAGGTTGCAAATTTCTGTTATTCTACCCTATATCCACAAAGTAGCCTATACTTAGCCTAAAGTAACAGCAACCCTCAAAGGACTGACATATATTAAGTCATGGATGCAGGAAAATAAATAGGAGGATGCAATGAGTTTAATGGAACATAAAACATTAGAGGTATTCTGTGGACTGGGTTGAATTCCTGCAAAGCTATTTCTTGCCCTGTGGCATATGTGGCATATGCTGAGTATTATAAAGTGATCAGCTCTCCAATTGTACCCGTGTCCTGATGTAGGTATAATATGCACTAGAATTGTATTATCTCATATTTTACATTTGACTTGTGTCCACTTAGGAAGGGATAGATGCAATAAACTCTATTGTGTTGTGTGTTCCATTGTTAATGAACATGTTTGTCAACTCTCAAGTGGGTAAAAGCTTTGTAAAGATTTCTGAAATGTGCTCTTACCGCACAACAGTGGTAACGCAGGACACGAATAACTATAATAGGTTCTATACTTCTTTTTCAAGCTCCTCAAAAAAGTTTATCTAAGAATAAAACTAATTTTTAAAAATTCTATCCCCTCTTTGCATCTTCCTTTTTGTGCACAAGATAGATAGTGTTCATAATTTACCATTATTTAAAAAAAGGAAAAAAAGGCTTTTTGGTAGACACACTGTATAAAAAGATTCCACCACATATTTCCCATCAATGCCATAAACTTACAGTAAGTAATTCTTGGGCTCCAGATGGCACATCAAGAGCCTTTTTCTGTTGATCCCATTACAAATCTCCAAACTGTACTTCACCTGAGATATCAGTTTGAGGTTTGACTGCAAAAGTGTGAAAATAAGTTTATATAGTTTCTTTTGTTTGCTGTTTGTACAAAAATATTTTAAAACAATACTAACACAATGCTCAGTAGTAATGCTTATAATGACTAGAAACACTTTTTAGCACTTTAGATTTAGATTTAGATTTTTACCAACAAGTTATCATTTACTATGTCATCCTTATTCCCACTTTTATAACAAATAGTCATCCACAGATGATTAACCAACTTGCTTCAAACAAGCACAGTTTTATAATAAACACAATACATATTAATAGATTAGTTTAAAGGTCACAAAAATCAGAAACTATGCAATTTATGTGGTATGCAAAAAAAAATCACATTCAAAATAGAAGTGCTTTGTTTATATTGCCAAGCATCCTTTAGAAAATAATCTTGTGCAAATATATACAAATTGCAAGCCTCTGTTTTACCTGATTATGACTCCACGCCGTTCACATGAAGACTTTTTTGGTTTTTTGTAACTGCAAGAGATTGATTTTGAGACTCAGAGTTGAGTACAGCTTTGACTGTTGCATTAGTCTTACATTGGAGGGCACAAGTAGTGGAAAGTTATAGAATCTACATTTTAGGCAGTGAACCTGAAGCTCTTAATTACAGGGCCAAGTATAAAGAATTTGAGGAATGCAGACCAAAGTAGCCTAAAAATTACCAAGAGCTTGATCAGGTGACCAGAAAGAACTAAAAGCAGAGAAGCCTTATATCTGAATGAATGCCTTTGTTCCTGAAATAAAACTTTATAAAAGGTCTTCAACTTGAGCATTTTGTTTTTATGTGGATGAAAGAGTGCTCTCTGTTGGTGAAAAACTATCCTCTCCTAGGGAGATGCCCAATGAGTTTTTATTGTTCTTTTAAAGAAACCAAATGAATGAAGCTACTGTGGAGAAGACCATTTTCTCCAAAGAAAAAATTTGCCAGGAATACAAAGTGTGCTGAAGTTACTCATTACCCTTCCTGTATAAACATTCATAAATAAGATCTTGAAATTAATGACATTAATAATACCGGTAAATGTTTTGTACGCTGTGAAACCATTCTTTATTTTTTAGATAAATATACATTTGTATATGTGTGTGCTTTTTTGCGTTCTTGGATAAGAAGAAGCAGAAACCTAAAACACAAAAGTAAAAGCTAGATTTTGTTTCTTGTTTTGACTAGTGATGCTAGATGTGATCTATTGTGCTTCATTTTTTCCAGCTTAATTCCCCTGTAGCTATAAGACACTCACTTAGAAGAACTAAAAAAAGGAAACTGATAAAGTAAAAATGATCTGTCATGACCATTATGATAAGTTACAGGCCATGAAAAAGGATAAAGTCCTTTGCATGCAAATCTACAATTGAAATTTTAATTATTTGCCTTTATTTTATTTTTATTTTTTGGTTTATCTGTCTATTATAACTTCAGAGCAGAGAGAACATTATTACATATACCAGCTTCATTCTTCCAGAAAGGTTTGCCCAAGGTAATGAGGGGGGGGGGCATTGTTTTTGCTGTTACAGCAACAAAATGTGTCTGCACTAGGCTGTTTCACAGGCAGTCAGAGGTGAACATTTCAGAATTATAATGCATAGCCAAATGTGGTTTATTCAAACTTCCCCCTAATACTTAACTTATACCTATTTTCTCAACAAAAATAACTCCTCTTATTAACTGAACAAGAATTTTATCTGCCTTTATGACATCATGATCATGTTTTTTTTTAAATGCATTCTTTAACTTTGCTGGTTTGTTGAATTTTCTTTGCCTTCAGGAGAACATATTCACTTTGTCTTAGATCTTGAAGGAAGCCTTTGTTCTACATATCTGCATGGGGCAACTTCATGTAAAGCTGTATCAGAGAATGCAATGGTTTCCTCACCACTGTGGCAGTCAGAATTAAGGTTCCAAATCACAGTAAGGAATTATGAACTCTCCCTCATTCTTGCTGTCTGGTGTTCAACATATAGCTCTGAAGTCCTAAGTACCCAATTTTACTTAGGCTTTCCAAATTAATTCTTACTTGAGTTCTCTCTGATAAAATTATATGTCATGGATTGGGGAATCTTACTTTGTGTAGGTCATGATGTTACTCAAGACTTAGATGTCAAACATACAATTTTATATATTTTCTGCAAGCAGAATGTCATCAGAATTTATGTTCTGCCTAACTCATCAAAAGAAAGACTGCCAGTTTGCTGTAAGAAGGCATCCCCCGATTGATTTCCTTATGCCTATTATTAGTGTCATTTAGAAGATAATAAACTTGGCATTATGTGAAGACTAAAATAGTAACCAACAATTCCCATGCTGGAGATTACTATTGCAGTATGTAAACATACAACTTCTTGGCTCCAAGGAGACAAAGCACAAAATCTGGATATTTGTAACAGTAATCAAGAAGCCCCAAGTAAAGGCAATAAAACTCATGCAATCTTCTCACTGATAGCAGGTAATCAACTATCATGTAAGGCTTCATTCTTGTCGACAATAAAGATTCTCATCTAGGACAGATATGTCTGCAAATTTTCTACAGATGTAGCTGAAGAGCAAAGTTAACCTGTAAACTCTTACAAATCTGTGATTCATTATTGAATCCTAGTCATGCAAAAACAAAAACCTTTAGTTATATCTTGGTCTAAATTCTCTTAAAAATTCTGTAAAAGAATAACAAACTACTGATGAAAGACACTTCATTGTAGATTAAAGAGAAGAGTAAAACAATTTAAAAATTTAAGAATACTGGCAAAAAACCTGGATTAGAATTTAATTTAAGAATGTTTTTGAATGGATTAAGGGGAGAAATTTTTTGTTAAAGTGCTTTAGACATAAATAAATAATGCATATCTTTGTAGACTGCAGATTGCTTAGTATTTTAGTGATTCTTAAAATGTATAAACTTTTACAGAAATTAGAAATGAAAGAAGAACAAGTTAAAGAGCATATGATAAAATAGTCCAAGAATTTTGGTTAAAATATATAGATGGATCAATGGGAGAAGGTGTGGTGATGCTATCTAACTCACATTTTCCTATCTTATCAAGTAGTAGGTTGTGCTCTACTTTATCAAACGCCTTACTGAAGTCAAAGTAAATTTGATCTACAGCATTTTTCTGGTCTACTAACAATGCAAAGAATGCAATAAGACTTAATGCTATTGTTGTTGCTAAAAGAAAACTATGTCCTAAAAAACAAAAATGTTACTACTTCTGCTTTGAACTGTCTGACTAAATCTACTGAGATCAGTGAACTTGGTTCTTGCATCTTTGTTAGCTGCATAAATCAGATCATTTATGTAGCTCACCAATTAAAAGTGCCATACACCTGGGCTTTTCCCCCATGCAGTTACTCTACTTAAGTTACTAAAATACTAAAATCAAAATGTGAACCAACTTAATATCAACTGTCTGGATTTAAATAAAAATGAAGGCTCTTGTGGTATCTTAGACTTAAAGTTATATTACTGTAGCAATAGCACCTAGATTTATATACCACTTTATAGTGCTTTTTACAGCCCCCTCTAAGCGGTTTACAGAATCAGCATATTGCCCCCACA
>JAOYMU010000002.1:41312094-41325292 GCA_025802295.1 Psammodynastes pulverulentus
TCACCTTTTAAGTTGCATTACTGAAATAAATGAACTTTTGCATGATATTCTAATTTTTCGAGTTTCACCTGTATAGTTGTCTTTGTCCATGCAATAGGAACTAATATATCAGCTGAATGTAATTCTGATTTTTACTGGTTTGGTTTAATTTTTTAACTAATGAAAATCTTCTGATAAGTATTTCTTGTGTAGTCAATAAAAGCACACATGCTTTATGTTAGTACATATGGGAAAAATTCTGTAAGTCAAAAGGTTATCTTGTAGCCTTGAGGAAAATGGTGGTTTTGAATATTCTGTGACCTCACTATTAATGTTTCCAAAGCTTGTAATAAAGAAATATGAGGTAGCATCTTAAAAGTGAAATAGAGCTCCCTTTATTCTGCTTTATAGTTTATATTTTCTTATATGTACTATTACACACACACACACACACACACACACACACACACACACTGTAATTGGACTACATTTATATACTATTTTTATTCTAAGTTCAGCTTGCATAGGAGCTTCACTCATAAACATTTGCTTTTCTTCTTCAGGAAGATAATGCATACTGAGGGCACTGATTAACCTCCTCAGTGCTTTCAGTAAATTAAAGATGGAAAAATCTTTCAATGTACCATTCATTTATTTGTAGTATTTAAATGGAACCACACTGCTTTCATTTGGTATAATAAAATATCATCGTCTATATTAACTGGGTTCGATATAAGTGGTTTGTCTTTCAAATGTATTATAGTTCATTTCATATTTAGTGATGTAGTAATAGCTTAGATTGTACATTGAGGTCAAGTATTGATATTGATCTTTTGAAATATAAATATTACTATTAATTACACATAGTCTAGGGCAACTAACCTGACCCATATCAGAACTTGCAATGCGCTATTAGAACACAAAATAGAGATTGAAATCAACAATTAGAAGCACTTTCAAAGATAAATAAATAAATAAACAAACAAACAAACATAATATTCCATTTTCTTATCTAGAATTAATTTTAGTTTACTTTTCACAATAGACTATCAGATTAAGGGAAGATAAATAAATGTAAGAATTAAAAGAATAATAAATTATAGAATGGGAATATTATATTGTCCAAGGTTTATTGGCGTATTTTTAATTGGACTATGATCCCAGCCATGTTTCTATGCTTCTACTGAAGCAAATAGAATTCAGTGATTTTTAAAAAATCCTTATTTATCCTTCATAACTTAGTGTGGATCCATGCCATTAAATGTATGTGTGGTTTTTGAAAATCATGAAGAAATCTTATTAAGTTTGAATTAGCACAGGGTTTTTCTCTCATCTGTAAATTATCTAATGCTCAGTTTTTCCCTAATTCACTTTCTAATTTCTACTCCTTGTCTTTTCCCCCTTATTTTGTTCATTACTGACACTTAATTGTGCAAAGAGAGGCAAAGTTTGGCCATATTATGACCTTTCTTGCCACAGTTGTTAAGTAAATCACTGTGGTTGTTACGTTAGTTGTTACGTTAGTAACATAGTTGTTAAGCGAATGTGGCTTCCCATTGACTTTGTTTGTCAGAAGTTCTCAAAAAGTGATCATATGATCCTGGGATGCTACAACCATCATAAATATGAGTCAGTTGCCAAGTGTTTGAATTTTAATCACATGATCATAGGGTTGCTGCAATGGACCTACAGTGTAAGTGTGAAAAAATGGTCATAAGGCACTTTTTTCAGTGCCATTGTAACTTTGAACAGTTACTAAATGAACTGTTGTAAGTCATGGACTGTCTGTATGCAAAATATTGTACTGGCCTGTTGGGAAGAAGACATTTTTAGTAGTAAATGCCGTATAGAGAGAAAGTCAAAGAAACTCATCAACTAACAATATCTTTCAGTAGCAATAAATACCTCTGAAAAAGAAAATTGAGTTGTGCTGTTATGCATTTTAATACATTGGTTGCATTCATTTTATTTTTCTTTGCCTGTATTTATTTAGCTGTATACCCCACCTGTATAAGCTCACTGCATTCATTGACTTATTGTTTTAAATTGCATACTATTTTAGAATTTGATACTGAAAGGCATGTCATAAATTCTTAAAGTTTACTTGTTATACATACCAATCTCTGGTTTGCATCATTTATGAAGCTTGCAGTACCGAAGTAATGATAGAGTAAGAATGTTGAAAATAATTGCCTTAATTTGAGGCATGTCCTGAGTAAGTGAATATATTATACATGTTTTTTACTCGTAGTTGGTAAGATGAGAAGTTCTGAATATGGGACAACCAGGTTTTAGTAGTTACAAATTTTGGCCTTTAGAAAAAAAGGACATGGTGTAAAGGGAAAATAGTAAAAAAAATTAGAATAGTTAGATTAAAATCAGACAATACAGAAAAGAATGATTGGGCAGTTTGGCAATACAAAAATGAATGAGAATGGCAAATGTTTGATGAATATCAGCTTAGAAAAAAGGAATGATTTCTAAGACATCTTTTTGTTCTTTCTTAGATTTATATCCTGCCTTTCAAGTAACTCAAAGTAGCATCCATTCCATAGTGTGCCTGAGAAAGAGTGACACTGAATGACTCAATGAGTCTCTTTGCATACACACGACCAATTTGTTTAAAAAAAGAAAAGCTATTTGACTTTATTATAAGAAATCGAAAGAATTAGTGAATGAGGAGGCTGAATGATGCTGGATGATGCTGGATGTGCTGAGCAATTTCCCGCACTTTGGTGGTTTGAATCCAGCTCTGCAGGACAGGGAGCTCCTGTCTCTGGGTCCTAGTTCCTTATCCCACCTAGCAGTTCAAAAGCATTGCTTGTGAGTAAATAGATAGGTACTGCCATTTTGGTGATGGGAAACTGCTGGCTGCATTCTGCATGGGGAACTGGAACCGGTGCTGAATCTGCCTTGAAACAATCGGTAGAGGAGCACGGGAAGAAAATCCTGAATGAGGTGACTTCCTCTGAGAGTGCTGCAAGCCAAGTGGTGTGAAGCTATTTCTCCCTCTTGGGGTGCACCTCAAAGATGGTATTCAGCAGGTTCTGACCAGTTCTGGACAACCAATAGTGGAAATTTTGGGTAGTTTGGAGAACTGATAAATACTACTTCTGATTGGCCCCGCCCCCATCTATTCTCTGCCTCCTGAGTCCCAGCTGTTCGTCTGGGCTTTCTTTTGTTGCTCTGCACAGGAGAACAGAGCTGGAAATCAGGTTAGTGGGGTGGGGAAGGAATGGGATTTTGTAATAACCTTCCCCCAGGAGTGGGGAGGGAATAGAGATTTTACAGTGTCCTTCCCCTAGAGTGGGGTAGGAATGGAGATGTTGCAGTATTCTTCTCCTGGAGTGGGGTGGAAATGGCGATTTTACAATATCCTTCCCTGCCACACCCACCAAGCCATGCCCACTAAACCATGGCCACCAAGCCACCCCACAGAACTGGTAGTAAAATGTTTTGAATCCTACAATTGGGGCATCTGGGCAATACCAGTGGACTAGTGACTGTCAGCCACCAGGACTACAGCTATGTGCATAACATTGTAACTCCCCAACCTTGTATGCCATTATGAATGAATGAATGAATGAATGAATGAATGAATGAATGAATGAATGAATAGATAGATAGATAATATCCTGTATGAAACAATATTACATGGTAGATAGATCTCCCAAAAGAGTTGAATGGAAAGTGAATAGAAGGAGAGAGAATACAGAAGATATTTAGAACTGAGTGAAAAAAAAATCTAACAGTATGCTACAGAAATGCAAAGAATTATACTGATACAAAATATGAGGAAGAAAGGGGTAATGATGGCGTGAAAGAGCCTGTAGATGAGTAAAACATATTTATAAAAGAATATTACTGAACAAAATAGGGTTGAAAGGTATTGTACAATAAGTATATGACGGGAAAAAAATGAAAAGAATATTGTCTGAAAGAGTGAGGAACTGTTAAGGTGAAATGAATCAGTGAAAATGCAGAACAACTTTAGCCAAAATAAAAAATGGTTTTGAAGTGAATGAAAAGGCTAAATAATGTGAATGGAATTTAGAATAAAAGTGAAATGATTTGGAAGGGAATACATGTAGTCCTTGACTTACAACAGTTCACTGAGAGACCATTAGAAATTACAACAGCACTGAAAAAAGCAACGATTGTTGCAGCATCCCAAGCTGCTATTGAGACAATCCTGAGCATTACCTTGTTGATCCATTCTTAGTGAGGTCTGCTCTTGGCACAAGTTCTGAGGTGTTTAGTCTAAAGAAGAGAAGGCTAAGGAGAGACAATATACAAGAACAGTCTTCAAATACTTGAAAACCTGTCAGAGGGAAGAGGGTGTGGATTTATTAAAATAAAAACTAAAGTGTAGAACTTTACAGAATCATTGCATCCATTATTGCCCCCAACACACGATGGGTTCTTTTTGAACATATACCCAGTTAGACTGACCCAGACTCAAAAAAAGACAGAAAAACAGTGGGTCCTGGATATGCATGTGTGTGTGTATATGTGTGTACATATACATACTTACATAATATGAGTGATTCCTATTACCCCTATACTAGATTCTATTACTATTTTTTATTTTGTTACAATTATACAATTGTATGTATAATATAGTCATACACTACATTAATATAGTATAATATAGTTTCTATAATATAGTCATACACTACAATATTGTTCTCTATTGCTATCTATTATCCATCGCCATGTTCTTCTTACATAGCTTTTTTTCTCCTCCCCTCTCTCTCTGAGGTTTCTTCTACTTCTTCTCTGTTGTCACTTTTTACAGCCAGTGGGTAGAGCTCTTGTACCTTTCCAAATTGTGGTTTTTCTTGCTTGGCCTTTATACTTTTGTTTTCTATGTACAGTCCACTCTTCTGAATGAAAAAAATAACCCCACACCTTCTGTCATTTTACTGCTGCAGTGCTCTGTTATCTGGTACCTGCAGTTTCAAAAACATATGTCTTCTCTTCCCTCTTCCCTTCTCCTCCCACACCTGTGTCAAGGTTGCTGTTTTATTGGCAACTCTGTTGTGCTGACACTGAGAAAAGTCTCAAATGAGAAGGTAAGGAAGAAACATAGGTGCCTTCAGCCTGCTCTAACACAGAGAGAGACAGAGAGAGGGGGAGGGAGGGAGGGGGACGGAGGGAGGGAGGGAGGGAAGGAGAGAGAAGGGGAGGGAATCCTGCAAATGCTTTCAGTTAATAAGGCCAGAGGAACTATCTAGAGCTAGATCACTTGAGATATTTTAAGTAAAAAATAATAAAATTGGCATTCTAGCTCAATTTTGTATCCTCATTTCTTTATAGAATTTTAATTCCAAACCAGTATTTGTTGAATTTCTTTACACCTTCCGTGATTCTCATTTTTCCATGAAAGTTATACTGTTACTTATAGCATACTTGTTGATGTATGAAATGTCTATGAGTTTTGGAGTTTTGGAACAACATTAACATCCATTAATATCAAATAATTAAAATAAGATATTATTAATATGAATTAAGATGTTATTGATCTTAAATGGACTCCAGAAGATGGTAAAGATAGGAAGGCCTGGAGGAGCATTGTCCATGGGGTCACGATGGGTCGGACTCAACTTCGCAACTAACAACAACAAAGATGTTATTATCGAATAGGAGTTTCCCTGTGATAAGATGGGTGGCCAATAAATTTAATGACCAAATAAATAAATTCAGTTCTGTGAACGTTCTTAGACTAGCCTGAATTCATAGTTCACATAGCAGATTTAATAATATTAAAAAATGATGAAAAATCATTGCTATTCTAATACCATCTTCCATTTAATGAGTGAAAGGCCATGTAAAGAAGCTTTAGAAAGCTTATAATTTGGGCTCAAGTAGAAAATATATCATCCATATACAATGTCATCTATAATGCAAGCTTGCCTACAGAAATAGTTGGCCTGACCATAATAGTAACTTTTGTGGTAGACAAAAACATCGCAAATGAGAATGTGGTATTAATGTGGAACCAAAACATCTTTTGATGAGAAAGATCAAAATAAGAATTGACAGAGAAAGTATATTCATCTTTCTGAGCTTCTCTAAAGCACCAAAGGTATATCTTCAATAACATACTCCTAATTAATTGTAAATTTGAAAGTTTTTTTTCTTACCACATGGGTAAGCAATCTCATGGAATAATATAATGGTTGTCAATTATTCTTTTATGTTCACAATCCCCTATATTGCTCCATAGGTCAGTGAGAAGCCACAAAAGGTGAAAGTTGTTCAATACTCATAGCCTAAGGTCTGCAGAAATTTCCATAATATAAAAATGGATTCTTCTGGGACGAGTAAGCCAAGGCTACAGATTCCTCCAGGCTGCTGGGTATTAGGTTGCCATGTGTGCTGTAAACATTTCTAAGGATTGTCTTTTTTCAAAAGAGCATTTTCTTAGAGGAAAAATAAACACAATCTTTATTACAACACAATCTTTACATAAAACTTCAGGTATAAAATTGGACATTTTTTTACCAGAGAATAGAGTTGCACGCTGGAAGACAGCTATGAAGTTTACATATAATATACTCATTAGAAATATAGTACACTAGACATTAAAGCATTATTTCAAGATTTAATGGAAGAAAAGTCTCAGATTTTATATAGACAGAATTAAATTTCTATTGCCTATCTTTGTCTTATGTATTTCTAGATATTATATATTACTATTCTCAGGCCTGAGAAGTGGAGCCAAATCCTAAATGGTTAATGGTCTATTAAAAAGCATTCATTTTAACAAAGATGTATGTTAAAATCTCATAAAGTCAGCACAAATGAGATGAAAACACGTCTTGTACTGGCAGTGAGTAAAAGGCTGGGAGTATGAAAAGGATAGCGAAGTTAGCAATGCAAGACCTTTGTAGAAAGATTTATCTTGGTCATAACCCATCTTAACTCCAAGGGAATCATCAGAAGACACCTGGATTCAAGAAGATGCACATGGGAAAACTGCATTTCTAATAAAAGACATCAATTGTCACTATTCCTCAGGGTGGACTTTCTACAATGTAAGGTTCAGGGCAAGTATACTTCTACCTTCCCTTTGTTGCACTGTTATGCTAACACTATTTAACCTACAAAGATTGTTTCTTTCAATGTTTTGGCTGCTCTAATTTATTAGAATGCTGTATTAGGACTAACATTCTAAATTATTTGATATCTTTCATTATCAGGTATGAATAATGAATAACAGCATTGTATGAATGGTTATATGAACAACAGCATTTATGTATTGGTAATATTATTGGAGGTCTAAATAGGAGAAATTTAATGGATATAGGAAGATACCCTAATGGTCTTGGCAAACTTAACAAGTATCTCATTTGCAGATATTACCCAAAAGAACTAAGAAATACATCGAAAATCCTTTTGAAGGGGTGGCAGCCATCTTAGAAAGAAGATCAAAACTTTGCTTCTTTCTCCTAGCAAAAGAAAATAAAATCAAGTGGATAAAATGAATATATTGCTGTTATGTTAATAAATCTGTATAAAATGAAGAGGAAGCACTTGCATGTCAAACCTTTTGAGAATGCCACATAGCTTTCATAAAAACTCGAACATTGTTGGAGCAAACCAAGTCAGAATGGCATGCTTATCTTACAGATGACTGTGGTTGTTAAGCAAATCAACATATGTCTATGGCTGAAAAAGGCAGAAACTGACAAAGAAATTGTAAATCATGGTCATATCACTGTAATTGACTCACTGTAAAGATGAGTCAATTACCAAGTGCCCAAATTGTGGTCATGTGACTGTAGGGGTATACAGCTGGCGGAACACCAGAACCAGGTTGTAACAATAGCAATAGCATTTAGACTTGTAAGGATGGAAGACTTAGTCAACCTTGAGCCAGACAGGATGAAAGTACTTAATTGAAAGGTGGGGGAAACTGTCATAATTTTCAATAATTGCTAAATGAAGATTACCTGCATCTGAGGGATTTGGGGCCAAAATTATGGTTCCAAGCTTTCCAGAGAGCTGTAAGAGGCCATCTGCTAACATTATGACATTACTTGGAAGAAGTGAGATTGAAATATTTTGATCTGCTTTTTTTTATTCTTGAAGATTTTAAGCACAGAAATCAAACAGGGTACTGGGAACAAAATGCTTATTCCAATTTTCTCCCTTGTGGTCTAAAATTCCTGTGTTTTGGGGGGGGATGATTGGAAATGTGGGGATGGGAATGATTTGCCTCTCAAAGGACTCCTGTTCCCATTTTTATATTTAATCTACTTCAAAAGGAAAAAAGTAAAAAGAAAGAAAAAATTAAAATCTCCTTTCAAAAAGAAATCCACAGGAATTTCAGATCATTTGGATGAATTATGGAGACACTTGCTTCCTTTCCTACCATTCATATTATCCAATTAGGAACCCTGTTGAGTTTCAATGAATTTGCACACTTGTGTTATTATATTGCAAAAAGGAATGTGTTATTAGGAACTATAATTCTACCTTTTGGCTTGTTCCAGTACGGTATATAATTGTGCACGGTTTTAGGGTTTTGTTTTGTTTTTTTGTGTTTCAAAAAATACAATTGCATGATTGATTTATTCTTCTTGAATAAAATAGTTATGTACCCATGGAGAAAAAGAGATATACTGTTTGTGGTAGATCCATTCCTTAGAAGACAGAATACTCTAGAATTTGAATTTGCTACAATTTGCAGTTTTCCAATGAGCAAAATGTTTTCTATTTATTAGCCAGTAGAAGAAATTGATAGTAGTTTAGGTAAAGTGAAAGTGGTAGGAACATCTATCTTCTAACATTCTAGAAGACAGAATTATAATTTGCTGTAGGAACAGGTTAAAAATAATGCAATATAATTCAACTGATATAAATGCAAAGTTAGGCATTTGGAAAACAAAAATTAAATGCATGGTTATAAGTTAGGGACACTTGCTTTGGCAATAGCACAGTTTAAGAAGAATTCAGAGAGGAACTATTCAGAAGCCTTTGATCAAAGCACTAGAAATTAAGACCCATGAAGAAAGATGGAAAATGCTGGGCATGTTTAGTCTTCAGATGAGAAGATTCGGAGGGATATTAGAGCATTCTTTAAAAACCTGAAAGTATGTCACAAACAGAAGGTCAGATTCTGCTCTCTTTCATTGCAGTATGCAGGATATAGAATAATGGTTTAAAGTTACTGCATGTTTTTTGGGGGGGGGATCTTAACTGAAGATAATTTTTCAGTGGAACCAATTATCCCAGAGGAAGTTGGATCCTCTTCAGTGGGAATTGGATTCACACACACATTAAACCTGGTCAGGTAAACACCTTTATTTATTTAATTTGATAAGTGCTAATCTTCATTGTCATTGTTTTATACTTTAACAGATTATAGAAACTCCAGTGTGTTGGTTTAGTTTATAATTCAGTGTAATATGGATTTATTTATGTATATATAGATAAACATTGCAATACATTGGGTTGCTTGTCATATAGGAGGAAATAATGTTTCAGTGAAGCTGCATGTTTTGTTATGGTGCAGAGTTCTCCAGAGTCCTTCACTTAAATATAATTTCTTCGCAATAGGTTTTCAAACTTAAACATGCGCTCAGAAAAAAACAGTACATACTCAGGAATTTCTCATTTGAACATTTTTCTTTACCCTATTGAAATGCAGATGAGAAATATGGTCTATATTCAGTACTAGTAGGATAAAGGGAAATAAAATCTCTTGATAGGTACACAGAAACAAATATTTCCATCTTTCTCTGTCTCTATCATCTCTATCGCTACATCCACATCTATACCAAGTAAATAATATCTTCAATATTTAGAAATGTTCTCATTCAATTACAGAATATGCCCAGGTTAAAGGTAAAGGTAAAGGTTCCTCTCACACATATGTGCTAGTCGTTCCCAACTCTAGGGGGCGGTGCTCATCTCCGTTTCAAAGCTGAAGAGCCAGCGCTGTCTGAAGATGTCTCCATGGTCATGTGGCCGGCATGACTCAATGCCAAAGGCACACAGAACACTATTACCTTCCCACCAAAGGTGGTCCCTATTTTTCTACTTGCATTTTTTACGTGCTTTCGAACTGCTAGGCTGACAGAAGCTGGGACAGGTAACGGGAGCTCACCCCGTTATGTGGCACTAGAGATTCGAACCGCTGAATTGCCGACTGACAAGCTCAGCCTCTTAGTCACTGAACCACCACATACCTCTTGGTGTTATACAGACATAGAAAAAGGATAAGACTTCAATCTCTACAGTGCTTGGCATCTTTTAGGTTTGGCCCCCACTCCTTGATGGACAACAGTGATCCTAAATGCATGAGTCCATCATCTTTCCTTACATATGTGCTAATAACAAGAACAAGACAAGTGGTTTAGGTTTTCCAGTATTATATCCATGTCACCTCATTTTGCAGCCTCCCTACATCATAAGGATTCACAACACATAACCAAACAAACAATGTGCTAAAGAATAGACTTTGCAGAGCTCAGCATGAACCGTAAACTCATAAATTGGATTCCTCGTGTGAACTGAACAGGTGGATTGGATTTCCAAACAAACAACTTTATAGCAGAATTTAGCTAATTCTTGTTATCTCTTGTAGTGGCTGGTAAGGCCCCCTTGGTGTTCCCATTAGCTAACAGTTACAAGCCATCGCAGACCATCAATGCTCATTTCTAGCTCTCAGTACTAATTAAGGAAACAGATTTGGCTATTAATTAAACAAAGTCTAGGAAAACTGTTATTGCCTCATCCTATTACTTTGCGGTCACACCTCCTTTCTCCTCCATGCTGTTTTATACATTTCTTTCTCCTTCCGTGTCTTCCTGATACCGAATACAACTCCAAGCAAAATTCATTCCCAGCTGTTTCTTGAAACGGAACTTTGCTTCCTCCACTCCATTTGCCAATCTTGTTTCAAACTGGGTTAGGACAAGAGATCCAATTAAAAACACATTACAGGTTTCAGCGGGCAGTTTTTGCTCGTTTCTGCTCAGCTGGCTCCTGGAGTTTTTCACTTTTCTCTCATCAAAGCTCTTGACCATTATTGGCCCATGAAACCAGGTGGCAGAATTGCTTTGACTTTGCACTTCGCTTAGCAGCTCCTAATGTGCCTCTGCTTTAATGAGTCACATGGCGCAGTCCCATTTTGGTTATTCTAAAGCATGTAATTACATGGACTAATTAAGCAATAAGACACAATAGGGCAAGGATTTATTGCGCCATATTTTACGCCTAGGTGTGTTTTTCACCCCACTTGGATGTGAACAATTACACAATAATTCAGCCATCAAAGGCTCAAGTTGCAATTAAAAAGCCAATATTTAATTTCCAAAAATATTTAATTTGAAGGTAGGCTTGAAAATAAAATAAATGAAATGAAATATCTGCCTTTCCCCTACCCCCAAATACTGAATATAATGTTAGTCCAGTATTAGATAGAACGCTCATTATAGTTTAATTTTTATCTAATATAATGGAACATGTGATTGGACAGTAAAGACAGAAATCCTGTAATTTATCAGAGTGGTGGTTAGTGACAAGTGGTAATTTCAATGTTGATTTGATTTGTAAAATGTATTTTTAAATTTGAATGTTGAATACCTTTGTTTGGTCTGAATTGTTACATAAATAATCTGTATATCCAGCAAAACTTTATGCAATTTCCATCCCGAAATTCACCATTTAAAATTCTGCAATACAGCTTGCACATAAGGAATGCATAAAAATGAATGTGAGGAAAATTATGCAGACAAGACATGTCCTACAAAATCCTCTGCAAAAAAGTGGCCACGTGATGAAAAATGCACAAAAATGCCTCTTTTAGAAGAAACACAAGCAAAAATATATCACATTAATTCTCATACACCCCTTTTTATTTCAAATGTATACACTGAAAAATGAGAAATTGGGTGAAAATTAAATTCACTGAAGTATCCATGCCTAGGTAAGAAGATTCCACAATCCATAGGGAAATAAATGTAATGTCTTGTTTAATTTGTAATTAATGTGAGTAGGGGGAAAAAGGAAATAGCTGTTAGTAACTCTTTGGTGTTAACTCTATCCTGATGCTGTATTGTTACTTTTTAAAATCTACATGCACTCGTGATTTATTTTCTGTCCATTAGTAATACAAATATTGCATTTCTTTCTGTTTAATAAATGAATCAGCAGACACAGAGAGAGAGTACATACACACATGCCCTTCATGTTCTCTGGCATGTCTTCCCAGTAGTAACCTATGACATTTGTCTTCACCCATTTTGTGGCGTGCATGTGAAAGAATGTGTGTGCCAGGTGGAAAGCCAAATTCTTGAAAAACTTGATGGTTCTGTCCTTTTGCCCCCATTCAATCTCACATTCTTTCTCTGACTCAAGATATTCAAGGATCACCGACTCCTTAATGTTGTGGAGAAGAAAGAACGCCATGAATCACTGTCGGAGTGAATCCATTGTTGTATAATAATCCATCCTTGGGAGCAGACAGCTACATAAGAGACCGGTGGCTCATTGTTAATCTAGACATTTGGAGAAGCTCTTAGGTGGGGAAACAAGGCAGAAAGGATGACAACAGGAGTGGTATGAGAAAGATTTGCCAGCCTGGAAATCAGTGCTATACTGATAACACCAAGGCTACATTCTGTGTACCGTACTTTGATGAGTATTAAGGATCAGCAGATTGACAATTAAAGGTAACTAATTATAGTAATTCTTTACTGATGGTTGTTTCTTTTAATTGTCACTCTGATGATCCTTAATACTTGGGGAAAAGTACAATATTTTTAAAGAATGTTGTATAAGATATAAATGTGAGCACAGCCTGCTTTGTGGCTGACTGAAGGAGGGTCTGATTCCTTCTCTTCCACAATGTGTATCCTTTTGTGTAATGCAGAGAAAGGCTGTAATCCTAAATGAACTAGAAAGTAAGCCTCATTGAACACAGTGAGGTTTGCAACTCTTCATATATCTGATGAAGCAAACTGAACTCATAATAAGAATTTTAATCGTTGTTAGGGCTGCAAACGAACAACAGGTGAAGCTAGGGAAAATCACATTAATCTCTCTCCATTACTCTTTTCTCTCTATACAATGATTGCACCCAGTGGTGGCATTCAATTTTTTTTTATTACCGGTCCTGTGGGCGTGGCTTGGTGGGCGTGGCAGGGGAAGGTTACTGCAAAATTCCATTCCCTCCCCACCCCACTGACCTGCTTTCCAGCTCCGT
>JAOYMU010000002.1:41442229-41458481 GCA_025802295.1 Psammodynastes pulverulentus
CTTCAGCTTCAACCACAACAATACAAGAGCATGCAATAGATTCAAACTCAATGTAAACCGCTCCAAACTTGATTGCAAAAAATATGACTTCAGCAACCGAGTTGTAAATGCCTGAAATGCACTACCTGACTCTGTGGTCTCTTCCCCAAACCCCAAAAACGTTAACCTAAGATTGTCTAGTGTTGACCTCACCCCACTTTTAAGAGATCTGTAAGGGGTGTGCATAAGCGTCCCTGTCCTAATATCTTTTTTATTTGTACATGTTTATACTTGTATGTTTATATGATATAGTCATGTATTATTTTTCTTTTTTTCTCATATATGCTTGACAAACTAACTAAATAAATACAAATAAATAAAATAAACATTACTTTTTGCAAATGCTGTAGCTTAATAACCATATGGAACAATAATATGCACACAGTTTTCACATAAATCAGGTATAATCCCACTAAGTGGATGTTTTGGATTGTTTAGCTCGTGAAGCAAAGAATGAAAGAATGAAAACATTGTTGAAACTTGTTGAAGTTTAGATCTGCAGAAAGAAAGAATGAAGATATAAAGGAATGCAGATTACTAATAAATTTGATAGATTCTCAGAAATCTCAAACTTCACAGAATATCACCCCAAATATCTTTTTTATGTGTGTGAGCCAGTTTGATTTAATGGTTATGGTGCCAAGCTAGAAACTGGGAGGCTGTGGTCTTTAGTTCCACTTGAATCATGAAAGGTGGCTGGGTTGGGCCAGCCACTAATATATTACATAGGTGGGTTATTGTTGTGGGTAAAATAGGAAGCAGGATGTTAACATGTGTTTGCTGCCTTGAATTGACCAAGATATGTACATATGTACACACACAGATACAGTATTAACAACAAGAATTCTCACAAAAAGACTTCAGCAGGAGGGTTTGACAACAGCCAAAGTAGAGAACTTGTTCTTCAATATTCCCTCAGCTTCCTGGATACTTTCTCTAAGTGTACTTAATTTTCTACTACTTTGCTCATCTTTGTCTTTATCAGTCCAATGGGCACAATTCCAAAGAGAACCCCAGACTACAGACACCCATCATAGTCAACCTCCACCCAAATGTATCTGTGGCCTGTGATTCAGAGGCATTATTGGAAATATAGATTATGTTTAAAATTGTTATATTTTGTGGCATGATAGATACTGGAATGATACTGGTGAATAAAAATCAGATGACACCAGAAACTCACTGGACAGTAACATGGATGTATCATAAATACCATGTTAGGAATCCAGTTTACAGATCCTTTTCAATGGTTTATTAATTAAACAAATTTATATTGTTACCCAACTCACACATAGTGCCTTCAGGCAGTTTACAATATTAAAAATACATAACATAATCCATTGGAGAGTGGGTGAATAAGTGAAATATTAAAATTCACCACAATCCAAATTGGAAGCTTGAGTTTTCACAGAAATTGGTGGTTCAATACTAGCTGGGAAATTCTACGTGTTGAAATTCACACATCTTAAAGTTGCCAAGTTTAAAAACCACTGAGACCCTGGTGGGGGGGGGGGGGCAGGCTGAGCCCAGAGTCCTGAGATCCAAAACTAAGAAATGACATGAGGGTGGGAGTCTTTTAAGGAAAAGCTTATTTTGGAATTTTTTCATCTTTCTCCCTTTTTGATGACATATCCCAGTGCCTTAATTTTTTCTTTCTTTTACGGGCTTTCTCTGGTCCAGCGAACTCCTTTTTGCATAATTCTGGTCTTGCTGTGAGATGGAAATTTGTTTAAATATCTTACTAGATAAGATATAAGAAAATTCAACATATTGTAAACAATGTATTTTATATCTGAAACCAATAAAACTTTTTCTAATAAAAAAAATAAATAAAGATGTGTTATCAGAAGAGGACCATAAAAGAAAGAAAAAAACTAGATAACTAATTTGGGAGTATATGAAAACAGGTGAAAAATGCCTCTCAAGGTATTAGGGAGATGGTTTGTGTTAAACACTTTGCAGTAAACTGGAAAGAAAACAATGTTATGTCAATATTGACAATGACATTGCCTTTTAAATAAGGTAATTTTAAGTGTTAAGGACAGGGTGGTGGTGAAACCTGGTGATAATTGTGGGAAAAAAAGTGCTTTAAATCCAGGTAATAAAACTATAAAGTTAATGAAGGAGCTGTGTTCCATTTGATTATGTAAGCCATTTGATAAGAACCTTCATAGGAGCTCAGTACTTAGGCTAATCAGTGCACACAATAAAATGGATGTTTAATGAAGCTGGACACCAAGCAAAACATTGTATAATTGTACTAAGCAGCTCTCTGGGTAAAATGATAGCTTTTAAAGGATGAAATATAGTATGCAGTTGGCTTACCGTTTGCTTAAGCTTCAGAACAGTTTTTTAAAAAAATCATTTCATTTGCAAATGCATCTCTGAGGAGATTTGTAACAATAATACAAGCTGAAAAATAAGCTGTTAACTGGATCAAGAGATGTTATTCATTCAGAATAAACTATCTGACAATTTGATCCCCCATACACATTTTATTTTTCTTTGACAAAGAAATAATCTTAATTTGGAGAGGAAGAAAGTTGTTATGTACAAAGACGTACAAAGCTTGAAAAAGATAACCATACTCTTAGAACAAAAAAAGGGAAAAGAAAGTAATCGGTATTTTGGAATATAACTAATATTTCATCACAGATTACCTCTACTTGATGTTTTTATAGATATCCATGGAAGTAAATCATGTAGCTGTCTCTTCTTATTCTGCTGTAGGATTTCAGGGGCTTTGGTCCTGGGAAAGCCATTCTCCATTTTGAAATTGACCAGATGCAAATGAACAGAACAGAACAGCATAGAATAGAATATTTTATTGGCCAAGTGTGATTGGACACACTAGGAATTTGTCTCTGGTGCATAAGTTCTCAGTGCAGATACAAAAACACAAGTAATATAATCATAATGATGAAACCAATAAAGAAGGTAGTAGAAAAGAGGAGAAGGATAATAGTAATACAGCCGTACTACATGGGTAAATATCCTTAGATATAAGACTGTACTTATAAGACTATGGGAATTAGGTGTTCAGCAGAGTAATGGCATGAGAGATGGCCATTAAATCACACACACAGTCACAACCATTAAATCTCTCTCTCTCTCTCTCTCTCTCTCTCTCACACACACACACACACACACACTGTTCATTTCTGTAGGAAGCAGCACAATAAGCAAAAGAATTAAAGACATGAGGCAAGAGGAAAAAAAGCAAAACCTGATTTCCATCAACACCATTCCTTATACCCCTCTACTGTCAGGCCTAAAACCAAGAATGATATGTGACAATTTTTCCCAGGTGAATTCTTGATTATTTCACACCTATAAGCAAAATCTTGTCAGACTGAAAACTCTACTCTCTTCATCTATAATGTACTCTGTGAACTATTATGGAGGGATTGTCTTCACCCTCTTTATTTCTACACATAATATCGTGGCTAAGTTGCCTCTAATTCCTCTGATGTGCAACCCCCCACTTTTCGGGATCCACCTCCTCACTGCATTTCTATCACACCTACAAACCATCTTTGTTTCTGCCATATCTCCATACTGCTTCATGTACTGCCTCTTGCTCCTTAAACACATCATTCATTTATTTATCTCAACTAATTACATATTATGTATTAATTACATATTATGTACTACTCTTCTACTCTTCATAATGCATGCATTATGTTTTTTTCACTATATTAATTCATCTTTGGTGAACAGTCAATCAAAATATATAGAATACTATAGTTCTCTCTATATATTTTGCCATCTATGCTTTTTGTGAAACACAGCTGTCTGATTTGATATTTTACTTTTCAGATACATAATCCTTGTTGCATCATGTAGGTGAACGCTGCAAAGAATTCAAATATCAGTGAACAACAAAACATTATACAACGTTTTGAATAAAAAACAGTATATAAAGTCCTTCAGCATTGCTGAATCTGCTATCCCAATTAGTAGATGAGGCACCTTAATTTTTGTTAAAGCATTCAGGTTGCCTTCCAAGACAGCCCCACGTAGAGGTTTATGTAAAAGGAGATGAAGATATGACTTATTGTTGCTCAGTATCCAGCTGAAGAGTAAAAATCTGATTTGTACAAATGAATCTCCTTGTTTTTGTTTTCTCTCTTGCTACCTAGGGGGCTAATAATAACATTTTTATAATCATCAGGCACAGATGTAGTCTTCACACATACATGCATTAATCAAGTTGCACAGCTACTCCATAAGCAAACCACATCCATATTTTAACATTTCTTCAGTTAAAGCATCAATAATGCACAAGAGGAAATTTCACTATGTTTAGATTGTCATACAAACAATTCCTGCTGAAATTCTTGCTCCTATACATTATAAACACCCACCATTAAGAGGGGATCTTGCCATCTTTGCATCTAGTCCTTCTATCTCCTTCCCAATGCATGTTTGAGGATTTGAGAATTGAATTGGAGCTTGGCTGTCCTACTCCAGGACAGGAAGCCTTCCAGATGTTGATCGTAATTTTCTTCAACTCCAGCTGGTGTGACAAATTGTAAAAGATTATGGAAATTGTAGTCTAAATACCGTAGTCTGTAGCACCAGGAAGTACATCTTGAAAATCTACAGACTTTCTAAGTCATCAGTAGTTTCAAGCATCCTCTATTTGTTCCTCCCCTTCTCTGCAGTATTGGTTAAAACTTTTTTGTCTTGAAGGAATAGGATAAAATAAACCAAACTGAAAAATGTGATATTCTATTAATTCTGTGAAGAAGAAATGCACACACCAGAGATGAAGTGATAGGGAGACTGAATGTAGGTGCTTATACGGAAATGCTAGTCTAAGAAGTCACCAGCACACATTAATTAATTAAAAGAAAAAAAATGAAAGTCTTCAAAAATGGACATTTGCCTAAATGTTGCAAGTGGAAGGAAAAAAAATAAATTGCACCAAAGATCTGCAAAGAATAAGAAAAGATGGGTGGAGGAGCAGAATATGATTAATAACAATAATATCGATAATGACAATATTTGCCTCAGTAGCAGAAAAGTAACTAACTTAGGGAAGAGTTTACATCTTTAGAGGAGAAGTATATTAAATATGATTGGTAGGGAAATGGAATATTTTTTGTAGAAGTCGAAGGGAGATTCTTGTGTCTGAATTGCTCAAGAAGGAGATTATTAAAATGTTGTAAATCTTAGGGGCGGATTGAAAATAAATTATCAGGTCTAGGTAACATCTAAGGGTTCTTCAAGAAATGAATTATAAAATACCGTAGTCAAAAAGTTAGCAAGTGAAATCAGTTTTGAAAAAGAAGATTCATAAAGAAAATTACAGGGCATTTAGTATAACATTTGTTTGTGATATATTTCTGGAAAACATTAATAAAGATCAAAATACAAAACAACAAACTATAAATCTGGTTGAAGAGTCAATACAATTTCATAAGAAGTAATTCCTATCTTTTATCATTTGCTGGGAATCTCAATATTATAGGTAAGGATAAGTTAATAAACATTGTATATCTGAATTTTTAGAATAGGAACAGTCTTTTTATTGGTTCATAATTAGTTATATGAGTTAAGAGAAAGAAGGATTTAAACAGAGAAGGAAATCAAAGGGCGAGAAATCTTCTTCAAGTATCATCAAAAGGATTAGCTTTCATCTGGCAAGCTTTATAATAGGAACATTCTTCCTATTGGTTGATAACTAATTAAAAATAGAAAGTAGAGATCTGAATTAGGTCTTCCACTGAAAGGACATATATAGAAGCATCCCCAAGATCAATACTGTACCAATGCTTTTTAACTAGTCTAAAGAACTAGGCTTCTTTAGTTGGAGTAAAATATCACTATGCAGATATGGAGAACACTGAGCTGTAAAAGTAGTAAGTTCAAAAAGTGGGCTGGCCACGTTTGCTGAAGGGAACCATTCCAAAGTAATAGCAATAGCACTTAGACTTATATACCACCTCACAGTGCTTTATACCCCTCTCTAAGTGTTTTACAGAATCAGCATATTGCACCCAACAATCTGGGTTCACATTTTATTGACCTCAGAAGGAAGGCTGAGTCAACCTTGAGCCTGGTGAGATTCGAACTGCCAAATTGCAGGCAGATGGCAGTCAGCAGAAGTAGCCTGCAGTACTTCAGGAGAATGTGTAGTAAGCTGATACATGCAATTATTTCTCAATGGATGCAATTGTGAGTCACATTGGAAAAAACCACCACTACATGCTGATGAAACCTTTGATTTCTTTTCAGAGTTGTTTCAAAACTTTAGCAGAGCTCATTGAACATCCAATAAAAACTTATCTTTTTACAGTAGGCTTTTTAAAATAAGGTTTTTTTTAAAGACCCTTTCAACCTAGGAGATTAAAACAAACAAAACTCTGTGTAATGGAACAGCTGTATAAATGATATAAAATCATACATAGTTGAAACATTTTCCCTTTTGATAAACAATATTGTAAATTTGTAATCATGCACGGAAATTAAATTTAGGAACTTTAGAAATTTAGGAAATTTAGGAACCTTGAACGCAAATACTTCTTTACCCAACAATAGTTACAGTTATTGAATTGTTGCCATCTGAAAAAGTAACTTTGATATAGATATTTTAAGAAGTGGACTGGACAAATTCAATACAGGTTGGGTGAGTAGATAGAAAAATTGAGTGACTTAATAATCTGTAATAGAAGCTGTTTCTTACCTGAAGAATTCCTGAGAATAGCTATTTGGGAGCCAAAGTAGAAGAAGGTTATAAAGCTCTTATTTTGTGAATTTCCTGTGAATATCTGGATATGCATTGGGGAACTCAGACCTGATATCTTCTCTTCTAATGTTCCTCTGCTTTTAAGGTCATCCCCATTCAGTCTCTTCAAAACACAAAACTTGCTCATCTAGTGTGAATGGGCAAATTCCATGTTGGGGATCAGTAGGAAATTAATTAAATTCCAGATCTGACAATATCACAAAAAAACATAATCAAGTTCACTAGTTGAGATTATTTTTCCTGAAAAAAAAAAGGCAGTAGAGCCACAGAAGATGCAGAAAAGGGCAGTCAAAACAATCAGGCAGCAAATCAGCTCCTCTTATAAAGAAAGAACTCAACAAAAGTGGGTTAAGAAGTAAAAATATTGTAAACAAGCAAAGGTTTTCAGGCAGTGTCATGGAACTGTTGGGAGCATGTCCTGCACTTGACACACAGTTTTCTTTATGTGTTGTAGATCTCAATCTTCAGAGCAATTTTCTTGAATTGTTGAGCTTTGACCCTTAAACAAAGCACACCATAACTGGCTGAATTTGAGACCTTCTTCACTATAAAACCTAAGTTCTGCTGCAAAGCCATGGTCTCCTTTTTAAAAAAATCAGCAGTGAAGTATTCAGTGACTTTTTATGGGTAAACTGTGGCCTTATAAAATTGCCACATTCTGATGTAGTAAAGAAGAAGGCATACATAAAACCAGAGATTCTGATATGCATGCAAAATTCATAGCCTGTCAAAATAAAAAAGCATTGAATGTTTAGCGTGTGATGATTCGTTTGCAGATTAAACAAGGACCATGCTTCTTAATCTTCGCTTTCATAGTCAGTTTCCCAGTTGCTTTTATATTTATAACACATTCTCAGGCCACTCCATGGTTTATGTAAACATACATTATAGAAATAGCCAAAGCACATGATTAAATCAACATCTGAATGTGTCTAAGATCGGTTATCACTCAGAGTGTATTAATGTCCATGTGATAGAAATGTTATTTTGCTGCTGCTAAATTATGCAGATATTTGGGGGGGGGGGAGTTAATTCTGAAGAGGTCTTATAAAGCAGACACAAGTCTATTGCTGTTGATTATTAAAGGTTATTATATATTGATAGCTTAGGATTTATTACTGAAAGAATAAACCGATCACTCTGGATTGGATAGTAAACTCTGGGGAATAAGCCGCTGAGCTGTTAGCTTGGGGTAATCTATCAGTAGGAGGAGAAGTTGCGTCCTATCAATTAAAGGAACAAGCAATTCTACTGATTTGCTACTGGCAGACTAATAGAGATAATGGGTTTTACTGGACAGCATAGATACACAACAGTAGCAATATATATATATATATATATATATTGCTACTGTTGTGTATCTATGCTGTCCAGTAAAACCCATTATCTCTATTAGTCTGCCAGTAGCAAATCAGTAGAATTGCTTGTTCCTTTAATTGATAGGACGCAACTTCTCCTCCTACTGATAGATTACCCCAAGCTAACAGCTCAGCGGCTTATTCCCCAGAGTTTACTATCCAATCCAGAGTGATCGGTTTATTCTTTCAGTAATAAATCCTAAGCTATCAATATATAATAACCTTTAATAATCAACAGCAATAGACTTGTGTCTGCTTTATAAGACCTCTTCAGAATTAACTCCCCCCCCCCCAAATATCTGCATAATTTAGCAGCAGCAAAATAACATTTCTATCACATGGACATTAATACACTCTGAGTGATAACCGATCTTAGACACATTCAGATGTTGATTTAATCATGTGCTTTGGCTATTTCTATAATGTATGTTTACATAAACCATGGAGTGGCCTGAGAATGTGTTATAAATATAAAAGCAACTGGGAAACTGACTATGAAAGCGAAGATTAAGAAGCATGGTCCTTGTTTAATCTGCAAACGAATCATCACACGCTAAACATTCAATGCTTTTTTATTTTGACAGGCTATGAATTTTGCATGCATATCAGAATCTCTGGTTTTATGTATGCCTTCTTCTTTACTACATCAGAATGTGGCAATTTTATAAGGCCACAGTTTACCCATAAAAAGTCACTGAATACTTCACTGCTGATTTTTTTAAAAAGGAGACCATGGCTTTGCAGCAGAACTTAGGTTTTATAGTGAAGAAGGTCTCAAATTCAGCCAGTTATGGTGTGCTTTGTTTAAGGGTCAAAGCTCAACAATTCAAGAAAATTGCTCTGAAGATTGAGATCTACAACACATAAAGAAAACTGTGTGTCAAGTGCAGGACATGCTCCCAACAGTTCCATGACACTGCCTGAAAACCTTTGCTTGTTTACAATATTTTTACTTCTTAACCCACTTTTGTTGAGTTCTTTCTTTATAAGAGGAGCTGATTTGCTGCCTGATTGTTTTGACTGCCCTTTTCTGCATCTTCTGTGGCTCTACTGCCTTTTTTTTTTCAGGAAAAATAATCTCAACTAGTGAACTTGATTATGTTTTTTTGTGATATTGTCAGATCTGGAATTTAATTAATTTCCTACTGATCCCCAACATGGAATTTGCCCATTCACACTAGATGAGCAAGTTTTGTGTTTTGAAGAGACTGAATGGGGATGACCTTAAAAGCAGAGGAACATTAGAAGAGAAGATATCAGGTCTGAGTTCCCCAATGCATATCCAGATATTCACAGGAAATTCACAAAATAAGAGCTTTATAACCTTCTTCTACTTTGGCTCCCAAATAGCTATTCTCAGGAATTCTTCAGGTAAGAAACAGCTTCTATTACAGATTATTAAGTCACTCAATTTTTCTATCTACTCACCCAACCTGTATTGAATTTGTCCAGTCCACTTCTTAAAATATCTATATCAAAGTTACTTTTTCAGATGGCAACAATTCAATAACTGTAACTATTGTTGGGTAAAGAAGTATTTGCGTTCAAGGTTCCTAAATTTCCTAAATTTCTAAAGTTCCTAAATTTAATTTCCGTGCATGATTACAAATTTACAATATTGTTTATCAAAAGGGAAAATGTTTCAACTATGTATGATTTTATATCATTTATACAGCTGTTCCATTACACAGAGTTTTGTTTGTTTTAATCTCCTAGGTTGAAAGGGTCTTTAAAAAAAACCTTATTTTAAAAAGCCTACTGTAAAAAGATAAGTTTTTATTGGATGTTCAATGAGCTCTGCTAAAGTTTTGAAACAACTCTGAAAAGAAATCAAAGGTTTCATCAGCATGTAGTGGTGGTTTTTTCCAATGTGACTCACAATTGCATCCATTGAGAAATAATTGCATGTATCAGCTTACTACACATTCTCCTGAAGTACTGCAGGCTACTTCTGCTGACTGCCATCTGCCTGCAATTTGGCAGTTCGAATCTCACCAGGCTCAAGGTTGACTCAGCCTTCCTTCTGAGGTCAATAAAATGTGAACCCAGATTGTTGGGTGCAATATGCTGATTCTGTAAAACACTTAGAGAGGGGTATAAAGCACTGTGAGGTGGTATATAAGTCTAAGTGCTATTGCTATTACTTTGGAATGGTTCCCTTCAGCAAACGTGGCCAGCCCACTTTTTGAACTTACTACTTTTACAGCTCAGTGTTCTCCATATCTGCATAGTGATATTTTACTCCAACTAAAGAAGCCTAGTTCTTTAGACTAGTTAAAAAGCATTGGTACAGTATTGATCTTGGGGATGCTTCTATATATGTCCTTTCAGTGGAAGACCTAATTCAGATCTCTACTTTCTATTTTTAATTAGTTATCAACCAATAGGAAGAATGTTCCTATTATAAAGCTTGCCAGATGAAAGCTAATCCTTTTGATGATACTTGAAGAAGATTTCTCGCCCTTTGATTTCCTTCTCTGTTTAAATCCTTCTTTCTCTTAACTCATATAACTAATTATGAACCAATAAAAAGACTGTTCCTATTCTAAAAATTCAGATATACAATGTTTATTAACTTATCCTTACCTATAATATTGAGATTCCCAGCAAATGATAAAAGATAGGAATTACTTCTTATGAAATTGTATTGACTCTTCAACCAGATTTATAGTTTGTTGTTTTGTATTTTGATCTTTATTAATGTTTTCCAGAAATATATCACAAACAAATGTTATACTAAATGCCCTGTAATTTTCTTTATGAATCTTCTTTTTCAAAACTGATTTCACTTGCTAACTTTTTGACTACGGTATTTTATAATTCATTTCTTGAAGAACCCTTAGATGTTACCTAGACCTGATAATTTATTTTCAATCCGCCCCTAAGATTTACAACATTTTAATAATCTCCTTCTTGAGCAATTCAGACACAAGAATCTCCCTTCGACTTCTACAAAAAATATTCCATTTCCCTACCAATCATATTTAATATACTTCTCCTCTAAAGATGTAAACTCTTCCCTAAGTTAGTTACTTTTCTGCTACTGAGGCAAATATTGTCATTATCGATATTATTGTTATTAATCATATTCTGCTCCTCCACCCATCTTTTCTTATTCTTTGCAGATCTTTGGTGCAATTTATTTTTTTTCCTTCCACTTGCAACATTTAGGCAAATGTCCATTTTTGAAGACTTTCATTTTTTTTCTTTTAATTAATTAATGTGTGCTGGTGACTTCTTAGACTAGCATTTCCGTATAAGCACCTACATTCAGTCTCCCTATCACTTCATCTCTGGTGTGTGCATTTCTTCTTCACAGAATTAATAGAATATCACATTTTTCAGTTTGGTTTATTTTATCCTATTCCTTCAAGACAAAAAAGTTTTAACCAATACTGCAGAGAAGGGGAGGAACAAATAGAGGATGCTTGAAACTACTGATGACTTAGAAAGTCTGTAGATTTTCAAGATGTACTTCCTGGTGCTACAGACTACGGTATTTAGACTACAATTTCCATAATCTTTTACAATTTGTCACACCAGCTGGAGTTGAAGAAAATTACGATCAACATCTGGAAGGCTTCCTGTCCTGGAGTAGGACAGCCAAGCTCCAATTCAATTCTCAAATCCTCAAACATGCATTGGGAAGGAGATAGAAGGACTAGATGCAAAGATGGCAAGATCCCCTCTTAATGGTGGGTGTTTATAATGTATAGGAGCAAGAATTTCAGCAGGAATTGTTTGTATGACAATCTAAACATAGTGAAATTTCCTCTTGTGCATTATTGATGCTTTAACTGAAGAAATGTTAAAATATGGATGTGGTTTGCTTATGGAGTAGCTGTGCAACTTGATTAATGCATGTATGTGTGAAGACTACATCTGTGCCTGATGATTATAAAAATGTTATTATTAGCCCCCTAGGTAGCAAGAGAGAAAACAAAAACAAGGAGATTCATTTGTACAAATCAGATTTTTACTCTTCAGCTGGATACTGAGCAACAATAAGTCATATCTTCATCTCCTTTTACATAAACCTCTACGTGGGGCTGTCTTGGAAGGCAACCTGAATGCTTTAACAAAAATTAAGGTGCCTCATCTACTAATTGGGATAGCAGATTCAGCAATGCTGAAGGACTTTATATACTGTTTTTTATTCAAAACGTTGTATAATGTTTTGTTGTTCACTGATATTTGAATTCTTTGCAGCGTTCACCTACATGATGCAACAAGGATTATGTATCTGAAAAGTAAAATATCAAATCAGACAGCTGTGTTTCACAAAAAGCATAGATGGCAAAATATATAGAGAGAACTATAGTATTCTATATATTTTGATTGACTGTTCACCAAAGATGAATTAATATAGTGAAAAAAACATAATGCATGCATTATGAAGAGTAGAAGAGTAGTACATAATATGTAATTAATACATAATATGTAATTAGTTGAGATAAATAAATGAATGATGTGTTTAAGGAGCAAGAGGCAGTACATGAAGCAGTATGGAGATATGGCAGAAACAAAGATGGTTTGTAGGTGTGATAGAAATGCAGTGAGGAGGTGGATCCCGAAAAGTGGGGGGTTGCACATCAGAGGAATTAGAGGCAACTTAGCCACGATATTATGTGTAGAAATAAAGAGGGTGAAGACAATCCCTCCATAATAGTTCACAGAGTACATTATAGATGAAGAGAGTAGAGTTTTCAGTCTGACAAGATTTTGCTTATAGGTGTGAAATAATCAAGAATTCACCTGGGAAAAATTGTCACATATCATTCTTGGTTTTAGGCCTGACAGTAGAGGGGTATAAGGAATGGTGTTGATGGAAATCAGGTTTTGCTTTTTTTCCTCTTGCCTCATGTCTTTAATTCTTTTGCTTATTGTGCTGCTTCCTACAGAAATGAACAGTGTGTGTGTGTGTGTGTGTGTGAGAGAGAGAGAGAGAGAGAGAGAGAGAGATTTAATGGTTGTGACTGTGTGTGTGATTTAATGGCCATCTCTCATGCCATTACTCTGCTGAACACCTAATTCCCATAGTCTTATAAGTACAGTCTTATATCTAAGGATATTTACCCATGTAGTACGGCTGTATTACTATTATCCTTCTCCTCTTTTCTACTACCTTCTTTATTGGTTTCATCATTATGATTATATTACTTGTGTTTTTGTATCTGCACTGAGAACTTATGCACCAGAGACAAATTCCTAGTGTGTCCAATCACACTTGGCCAATAAAATATTCTATTCTATGCTGTTCTGTTCTGTTCATTTGCATCTGGTCAATTTCAAAATGGAGAATGGCTTTCCCAGGACCAAAGCCCCTGAAATCCTACAGCAGAATAAGAAGAGACAGCTACATGATTTACTTCCATGGATATCTATAAAAACATCAAGTAGAGGTAATCTGTGATGAAATATTAGTTATATTCCAAAATACCGATTACTTTCTTTTCCCTTTTTTTGTTCTAAGAGTATGGTTATCTTTTTCAAGCTTTGTACGTCTTTGTACATAACAACTTTCTTCCTCTCCAAATTAAGATTATTTCTTTGTCAAAGAAAAATAAAATGTGTATGGGGGATCAAATTGTCAGATAGTTTATTCTGAATGAATAACATCTCTTGATCCAGTTAACAGCTTATTTTTCAGCTTGTATTATTGTTACAAATCTCCTCAGAGATGCATTTGCAAATGAAATGATTTTTTTAAAAAACTGTTCTGAAGCTTAAGCAAACGGTAAGCCAACTGCATACTATATTTCATCCTTTAAAAGCTATCATTTTACCCAGAGAGCTGCTTAGTACAATTATACAATGTTTTGCTTGGTGTCCAGCTTCATTAAACATCCATTTTATTGTGTGCACTGATTAGCCTAAGTACTGAGCTCCTATGAAGGTTCTTATCAAATGGCTTACATAATCAAATGGAACACAGCTCCTTCATTAACTTTATAGTTTTATTACCTGGATTTAAAGCACTTTTTTTCCCACAATTATCACCAGGTTTCACCACCACCCTGTCCTTAACACTTAAAATTACCTTATTTAAAAGGCAATGTCATTGTCAATATTGACATAACATTGTTTTCTTTCCAGTTTACTGCAAAGTGTTTAACACAAACCATCTCCCTAATACCTTGAGAGGCATTTTTCACCTGTTTTCATATACTCCCAAATTAGTTATCTAGTTTTTTTCTTTCTTTTATGGTCCTCTTCTGATAACACATCTTTATTTATTTTTTTTATTAGAAAAAGTTTTATTGGTTTCAGATATAAAATACATTGTTTACAATATGTTGAATTTTCTTATATCTTATCTAGTAAGATATTTAAACAAATTTCCATCTCACAGCAAGACCAGAATTATGCAAAAAGGAGTTCGCTGGACCAGAGAAAGCCCGTAAAAGAAAGAAAAAATTAAGGCACTGGGATATGTCATCAAAAAGGGAGAAAGATGAAAAAATTCCAAAATAAGCTTTTCCTTAAAAGACTCCCACCCTCATGTCATTTCTTAGTTTTGGATCTCAGGACTCTGGGCTCAGCCTGCCCCCCCCCCCCCACCAGGGTCTCAGTGGTTTTTAAACTTGGCAACTTTAAGATGTGTGAATTTCAACACGTAGAATTTCCCAGCTAGTATTGAACCACCAATTTCTGTGAAAACTCAAGCTTCCAATTTGGATTGTGGTGAATTTTAATATTTCACTTATTCACCCACTCTCCAATGGATTATGTTATGTATTTTTAATATTGTAAACTGCCTGAAGGCACTATGTGTGAGTTGGGTAACAATATAAATTTGTTTAATTAATAAACCATTGAAAAGGATCTGTAAACTGGATTCCTAACATGGTATTTATGATACATCCATGTTACTGTCCAGTGAGTTTCTGGTGTCATCTGATTTTTATTCACCAGTATCATTCCAGTATCTATCATGCCACAAAATATAACAATTTTAAACATAATCTATATTTCCAATAATGCCTCTGAATCACAGGCCACAGATACATTTGGGTGGAGGTTGACTATGATGGGTGTCTGTAGTCTGGGGTTCTCTTTGGAATTGTGCCCATTGGACTGATAAAGACAAAGATGAGCAAAGTAGTAGAAAATTAAGTACACTTAGAGAAAGTATCCAGGAAGCTGAGGGAATATTGAAGAACAAGTTCTCTACTTTGGCTGTTGTCAAACCCTCCTGCTGAAGTCTTTTTGTGAGAATTCTTGTTGTTAATACTGTATCTGTGTGTGTACATATGTACATATCTTGGTCAATTCAAGGCAGCAAACACATGTTAACATCCTGCTTCCTATTTTACCCACAACAATAACCCACCTATGTAATATATTAGTGGCTGGCCCAACCCAGCCACCTTTCATGATTCAAGTGGAACTAAAGACCACAGCCTCCCAGTTTCTAGCTTGGCACCATAACCATTAAATCAAACTGGCTCACACACATAAAAAAGATATTTGGGGTGATATTCTGTGAAGTTTGAGATTTCTGAGAATCTATCAAATTTATTAGTAATCTGCATTCCTTTATATCTTCATTCTTTCTTTCTGCAGATCTAAACTTCAACAAGTTTCAACAATGTTTTCATTCTTTCATTCTTTGCTTCACGAGCTAAACAATCCAAAACATCCACTTAGTGGGATTATACCTGATTTATGTGAAAACTGTGTGCATATTATTGTTCCATATGGTTATTAAGCTACAGCATTTGCAAAAAGTAATGTTTATTTTATTTATTTGTATTTATTTAGTTAGTTTGTCAAGCATATATGAGAAAAAAAGAAAAATAATACATGACTATATCATATAAACATACAAGTATAAACATGTACAAATAAAAAAGATATTAGGACAGGGACGCTTATGCACACCCCTTACAGATCTCTTAAAAGTGGGGTGAGGTCAACACTAGACAATCTTAGGTTAACGTTTTTGGGGTTTGGGGAAGAGACCACAGAGTCAGGTAGTGCATTTCAGGCATTTACAACTCGGTTGCTGAAGTCATATTTTTTGCAATCAAGTTTGGAGCGGTTTACATTGAGTTTGAATCTATTGCATGCTCTTGTATTGTTGTGGTTGAAGCTGAAG
>JAOYMU010000002.1:41504934-41516923 GCA_025802295.1 Psammodynastes pulverulentus
TACTACCTGACTCTGTGGTTTCTTCCCCAAACCCCAAAAACTTTAACCTTAGACTGTCTACTATTGACCTCACCCCTCCCTTAAGAGGTCTGTAAGGGGTGTGCATAAGTGCACCAACATGTCTACTGTCCCCTGTTCTAATGTTTTCTCCTATTTGTATTCATTTTATATATTCATCATTATGTTTATATGTATTATCCAATGTATGATTGACAAAACAAACAAACAAACAAAACTGTATAATGAACAGTTGGAGGGGCTGGACACATTTAACCTAGAGAAGAAAAGTTTGCCAGGAGAGATGATAGCAATCTTCCATGCTTGCCATGTAAAAGACAGGAGGAGAATTGGTTGTAGTTGATTCAGAAGATACAAGAAAAAATGAGTTTAAAATTAAAGGATATAGATTTCAGTTGGATATCAGCAAGAATTTCCTAATAATAAAGGGAAATAGTCTAATCTGGAACAGACTGTGCAGTGGTGATTTCCTAAAGAAAAAGAAAGCTATTCAACCAAACTTTTTATAGTTTTTTGGTGGCCTTAGAAATATAGGGATAAATGTTTAAGATCAGCCTTCCTTAATTTGGAATCTCCCGATGTTTTATGACTTCAAAATACCGAATACTGGGTAGCAAGGGAATTCTGCCTACTTTTCTCCCAATCCACTTGAAGATATCAGAATGGGAAAACCGATTCGGATCCTTTCCAATAGTAATTTTGCATAAAGTGAAATAGGCAGATAAGGTTTTGTGGCAAAGCTTATTAGGCAAGGCTTATGCAACCAATTGTGAGGCTCATAAAAGACCTCTCACACTTGCTGCCCTTAGGGTGATGTTGTTTTATTCATCTTTCATGTTGAGTTAAATTCACATAGAAGATGGAAAGGTTTTAAAATGTTTATGGTGATGCTAAGTTAGAGTTAACTCTCTGCATGTAATCAGCATCTTCAATCAGAATTTTTCCTGGGAACGTATTTATTCTCTTTCTTTTGGCATAACAAGGTGGAAAGTTTACTGCTGCTCTATATCCCAAGTTCCATGGATGCCACCAGCAGCTCCAGATGTTAATCAAGCAGATTTTGAGACACTGTCATGAAAAGTATATTTTTGCAACAACTCACCCTCACCCTCTTCGTAAGAACAAAAACATCCTGAGTTTATTCTTCACAAGAACTGGATATCATTTGAATATAGTGTGCAGAAAATATAGAATCCATGGCAATGACTCATACAGTTGCATCTATTTGCATCTGCAAAATGAATTATCATCTATCTCATTTATTAAAGCAATAAAGTAACCATAGTAAAACAAACCAATCAAAAGAATATTAAGGACTAGCATTTACATATGGCAATAATCTTAACCAGGATAGGTTCATTTTCCAAAAGGCCACATAATCTATTCTTTTTCAGTTGCCTAAAGCCCTAGACATTTAGAAAAGTAAATTAAAAGCCATTTGATCATAAGGCCACAAGTCAAGTTCAAATTATGCAACAATTCCAGCTAATTACGTTCATAATGTTATGTATTTTTAGGGATCCTACATTGTAGAAGCAGCTCTTATGCCAGCCTTTTCAAACCTGCTTCCTTCTGAATGTAAGAATCTGATACTCTGGAGAGCATCAGGCTCTAGAAGCTAATCTATGCCTTGGGATGTTTAACCTTCTGCTTGCTGAACTGGGAAAGACGTGTCAATGTTATTGGAAGGGTAGTTCAGGATGATAACAAAAAATGGGCTAGGGTATTGTCTGAAAGTTAATGGTGCAGTTGATTTACAGTTAAATAGTATCTTAAAGTATATATTTTTTGTTCTATTAGCTGTTTTGAACATGAAGGAAGGCAGGTTCTGGGCACCTGCCCCACCTAAGAATCACTGAATGCCACCTTGAATTGTATAGAATACCGATATCTGTACTGTAAGCAGAGCCTTCTCTGTGGTGGCTCCCTCCCTTTTGAATATCATCCCTTGGGAAATTAGATGGGTCCCCACTTTGACACTTTTTTGCAAGGCCCTGAAGACCTGGTTTTGCCAATGGGTCTGGAGAACCCAGAAGGGGGTGGGTTTAGGTTTAGGTTTAGGTTTGTTTGATTGGTTGTTGTCAGCAGGGGGATGGGTGGGGATTATTGCTTTTATTCTTTGTATGTTGGCTTTTTATTTTTTGTAAGCCATCTAGAGTCACTGAAAGTGAATGGGCAGCCATATCAGTTCAATCAATCAATCAATAAGCAAGCAAGCAGAAAGAAATTGTTCCTCCAGTTACAGTAGTCATCTTAATTAATGCTGATATAATAATTTGGAATGGATGTTCAGTATGTTCCTAGCAAAAATATTGATTTGGTTGAACTAAAAAAAATGAACTAAATCTCTCAATCAAAGTTCTTAGTTAACTATTAATATAGAATTATGCCACAAGACTGTAAGTGATCCGGGTCCGTTTTGTTTATATCTTACCTGGGAAACATGAAAGCATCTACAGCATTTTATGATCTTGAGCTGGCTCTAATGAAGATATAGCCTTGCAATGGATTTTGGACATTTTTAGAAAACCTTTCCCACATGGTTAGTTTGCTCCTTAAATAATAAAGTCAATTTTTTTTCACTTGAAAAACTGGAAGGCGAGAAGGTGAATTTCACATGCCTGGACAGTACCTTTGGCACAGTGCTTAAGATATAAGTGAACATAAAATATATGCTACCATCACCTTTCAACTATAAAGGGATGTTTCTCTTGGTGGCCTGTAGATAATGAGATTTTTCCTTTTCTTGCACCTCTGAAATCTCATAAAAGCTGCATGAATACCTGGTCAAAAATAATAGGAGAATAAAATTAGTTTCCCCATCCCTGATTTCACCTCTTTTGCTAACTTGTTTTTTTTTCAACTGATGTTTTCAACAGGAAACATTAATTCACAGATTTGAAGGTGCCAAATGTTGCTGTTGGTTAATATAATTACTCCTAAATTGTTCAGATAATTTACCTCTGAATGACAGAATAAAGACTTCATTCTAAGCAAATGATATGTCAAGACTGTTAGAGGTTTGAATCTGACCAGAATTTTTATCTTTCCCTCATTAAATGTCTACACTATGATTTTATAAGCACTGGAAGTCAAGGCAGATTATTATGGACTGACAAGTTTGGATTGCAGATGACGATAGGTTACCAACAGGCAACTCAAGTTAAATAAGACTAACAAATGAATTCTTTTGCTGCTGGTGGTATTGGCCTTAATATGTGATTATTTTACAACACACGCAGGTCTGACTTTGCTTCTGGCTTCACCAGTGTAGCTCAATTAAGATGTGTAATGTTATATTATTTCGGATTCAGCACTTGCATGAATAACTAATTCCAAAGCCAATGCATATGAAGAAAAAAAGCATTTAACACTGAAATATGCATAAATAGCCATTTGAGCATTTGCAAGTCAGGAAAGGAATGTCAGGACCCCATTTTGTCCCTGCTCACTTTAGGGAGAGTCATTGATGGTGTTCTTTTTCCTCCCAGCTTCTTCTACCAAATAAAAGGGGGAGTGAACCCACTGATTGTGGGATTTAAATTGCCTCCCATTGACACCGTAAGAACAAGATCTCACAACTCTTGTTACAGACACAGATTAGAGCTGAGGTGTCAGGCAACGCATATGATTTGGGCATATTTTTCTGCTAAGTTGAGAACTAGAAGAATACATGTTAATGTTTCTATGAAGAATAACATATCAGGACTAACCATAATCAGTCATCCAAGCAGAGCTAAGGCCCAAATCATAGAGCTCATAGGAGAGTTAATTTAGTGTAGTCCCCAACTTACAATCACAATTGCACCCCAAATTGTTGCTAAGCAAGGCGAGTTTACCTCATGTTATGAACTATTTTGCCAAAGTTGTAAAGCGAATGTTGTGGTCCGCCAGCAGTGCTGGAAGCATACTCAGACAGTGAGAAGGTCGGGGTGGAACATGGGCCAGTCCTGAAGTCTGGGGAAAGCTCTGACATGTGCCCTGTGTTGGAGGCAGAGTTGGGGCCAGGGCCATCTGACAGTTATCAGCTGCCTTCAGAGTCGGAGATCAGTGGGACAGAAGAACAGCTGGAGCCTGTTCCCAGTGTGCACTTGTGTAGAGCTGCCAGTAGAAAGGAACAGTTAAGGAACAAGGGTCAACTTTGGAGTAAAGGCTCAGGTGGACGGTGAATGGCCCCTCCCATAAGGAATAAAGATGAGTGAAAGGGGAGTGGTGTTTGCAGGAAACAATTAGTTCAATTCATTAGGGTGAAGATCTGTTCCTGACTTCTTGCCAAGTAATTGCTGCTACAGCATGGCATTTGGAAGATATCGGCCTGGCAACTCTCCAAGCTGATAAAGGTCTGTAGTTGAGAAATCTCATGAAAAACTGTTTGCCAGGATTTTGCTGGAGATGAATTCACTTTAACCTAAATAAAAGGGGTTTTATCGGGACAAGGAGTCTGCTTCATGATCTTGGGAAGCCTAGGTCAGAACAGCGAATCATTGCAATTAGTAAGTGAATCATGTGATTGTTAAGCAAATCTGATTTCCCCCATTGTTGGAAGCCAGCTGGGAAAGTTATGAATGATGATCACATGACCTTGAGACAGGGCTACTGTCATAAATACAAGCCAGTTGCCAAGTGTCCGAATTTTAATCATGTGACCATGGGAATCATGTGAAAAGCAGTCATAAGTCACTTTTTTCAGTGCTATTGTAACTCTAAACAGTCACTAAATGAATGGTCATAAGCCAGGAACTACTTGTAGTGGTTAAGATGCTGGCCTAGAAACCAGGGCACTGAGTTTTAGTCCCACCTTAAGCATAAAAGCCAGCTGGGTGACTTTGGTCAGTGACTCTCTCTCAATCCAATACAAAACACAGTTTGTTGTTGCTGTGGGAAAATTAGGAGGAAGAAGAAGTATTATGCATGTTTGCTGCCTTGGGTTACTTATAAAAAAATCTAATAAATAACAGTAGGATTAAAGAACACATTAAAAATCAAAGATCCTTTAATGGAAAAATGGAATTTCCATGTAGTGACAAATTTAGTCTAGGAAATTACTCTGTAAGCATTTGGAATGAGAGAATTAATCCCCAGAGACTAACTTTTTAAAAAAGTGTATTACTATGTATTTCCAGTGCATTTAAAAAAAAATTAAATGAAGTGCTTACATCTTTTTCCATTAACAAAACTCATTGCTTCATTCCACGAAACTTTAACTAAAGAGTTATGGGCATCTCATAAATCCTAGACGGATCTGTTCATTCACTATTGCTGGAATTTCATTTACTCGCCTACCACACTAATGAGCCACTGCTCAGGGCCTACTAATTGGATTCAGTTTATTTTTGTCACTGAAATTAATTTCTCCACCTCAATTTCCAGAACAAATTTAATATTTTCACAAGTTTAAATGGAATGAAGACAAAGCTTTCTACAAGCAATAAAATGCCTTTCTGTTCATATCTGGCTTACATTTTACGTATGTGCATTCACGATCCAGATGAATTGCAGGCTTAGAAATGCTGGATATTAAGAAAGTAAAGGATATTAAATATATTTCATGCTTTAGAAATGTCCCAAAAGCCTTGAGATAAAACCCTTAACATCTCACCTAAAATATTTGTCTTAATCTCATCTGATCACACTTTGGAGAGTTTCCATCCCTTGTCTTCAGAATCTGTGTTAAAGCTTAAATGATACCCACTTATTATTTGCCTCAAATGAAAAAAGATTTTAAAAAAAAAAATAACCACTGAAATCAAGAAGACATAGTAAAAATGGGGTGCCTATACAAACCAAGGCATCAGTGGTGGGCTGCTGGGGGTTCACAGGGGTTCAGGGAATCCTCTAGCTAAGATTCTGTGCAGTTCCCCCCAAATCCCCCAAATCCCACTCCTGTCTGGCCCCACCCATCCCACGTGGCCCATTTTGGATGCAGGTAAGTGCAGGGCATGTGCAGAGGCTCGGGGAGGGTGAAAAAATTATCTCCTGGAGGCTCCAGAAGACCTGAAACGGGCCCCAGAGGACCTCTGGAGCCCGGGAAAGGCTGTTTTCGCCCTCCCAGAGGCTAGAGGAAAACCTCTGAAACCCAGGGAGGATGAAAATGCCCCCACATACACACGGTGCAGGAGGCCAACTAAGTCATGCCCACTCAGCAACTGGGCAGCAAAACCCTTGCTAAAACGTTTGAACCCTACCCCTGCAAAGCAAAGAAAAGATTTGTAATCATAAATAATGTATATATTTCCAAAAGAAAGAGGAAGTTCAACACCCAAATATGGAACAAAGACATATGGAAATTTATAGTAAAAATACAAATGGCTATTTATACACCTATATGCAATGTGGAATTAACTACATAGAAATATAGTGATATAATCACCAATGGCCTTCATACTTCAATCTATTGTCCAGGTAATAAGCAAAAGGATGTAAAACTGGCTGACTCTACATTTCCTCATTATAATTCCAGACTGGGTTTGGAACCCTTTCAAACAGAGAAGGCTTTCACACATAGGGCAGTCTGAAGAAACAGATATTAGAATATCAGAAATAAGCTGAGACTTGCGAAGCTATTAAAAATATTAAAATGTTTTTCTTTGATGTTGAAGCAAAAAGATGCTCATTGTGTGAATGACAGCTGGTGTATAGTTCTATGTTCCAAGTCCTGCCTCCAGCAAAAATTAATGCTGGGTAGATGAACATCTGTCAGAAACTACTATAATTTGAGTGATGTCAGGTATGGCTTAATCAGAGCTCTGATGTTGTTTTCTGAACTGGAACTAGTGACTAAACAAGAAATTGAGTTAAACTGAGTTTAACAAGAAGTAAACTATTGGTCAAGGATTCCTGTGATTTCTTAAAGAGGCAATAATTATAAAGGAAAGGTGTTTCAATTTAGTTTCCAAAACAATTAGAGTCCCATTTTTATTTTTGGTTGACTATGACCTTGAAAAATGTAGGTTCAATATTTAGATTTCTCTTTTAGAAATATTGAGTTAGTTTGTATGATATATCAAATCATATAATGGTTTGAGTTCATACATCATACAAACACAAGCCAAGAGCATAATTATAGCCAAGACAGAAACAGTGTGTTGATTGTTTGTAATTAACATATCTTAAACAATATTCTGAATGTCATCCAAACCTGGATGGAGACAGTGAACAAAGTTAACAACAGAACAACAGACACATTGACCTACAACCAGCTTACAGACACTTCAGAATCCAAATCAACCACAGAGACAGCTAATCAGAGACAGCACCGACCTACACAAACCAACTCACACAAACTCCCAACCAGCACTTCACTTCCCAATGATTCTCACCTGATGTAACCCTCCTCACAAGACCCTCACTTGACACACTCATACCTGACCCATCACAAGACTTACTGACTACCCGAAGCCCTTACATACAGAACACTGACACTGACATTCCCTAAACTCTGCTGAAGATGTTATCTAGCCTGGTAACTAAATGTTCGGAAACCAACCCACAATCTCAAAGAATGAACCTTCACCCTCATCCTACACCCGAGCTACAGATATTCGACACTATTGCAAATTTTTCTTTTTCTTTTCTTTTTATGTTTTTGATGGCTGTGGATGGTGGGTGAGTGGGTGGCTAAGTAAGGTTTTTGAAGTGGCAGAACCTATACTGATGTGGCTTTCTGTAACATATCTTTCTGTCACTTTGACTCCCCCCAACTCATAATCTTGAAAGACCAATGGAAGGAGTTGGAATATGAAAAAAATGCAAAGAGATTAGCAATAGCAATAGCATTTAGACTTATATACCACTTCACAGTGCTTTAGAGCCCTCTCTGAGTGATTTACAGAGTCAGCCTATTGCCCCCAACAATCTGGGTTCTCATTTTACCGACCTCGGAAGGATGGAAGGCTGAATCGACTTTGAGGCAGTGAAACTCGAACTGCCAAACTGCTGCCAGCCAGCAATCAGTAGAAGTAGCCTGCAGTACTGCATTCTAACTACTGCGCCACCATGGCCCCTATTAGGGTGCAACATTCACACATATCTCTTCATGAGCCTGTCACTAAGTAACTGCAAATCACCACATTCTGCTCCTAAGAAATTGACTGCAGTCTTCCTCTCTGCAATTTGGGAAGAAATTGCAGAAGAGCAAATTCTTATTCTTTCTTATGAGTGGCAATTGGTAGAAGAAAATGGATGATTTGTCTACATAGTTCCTGTTATTACTCTTTCGTCTTTCCTTGCAATGCTAATATCAAAGATAGCTGAGAGTAATTGTAAAAACCGCTTTCGAAAGTGGTACTGGAGAAGACTCTTGATAGTCCCTTGGACTGCAAAGAGATCAAATCAGTTGATCTGAAAGGAAATCAACTCTGTTCTTTGGAAGGACAGATACTGAAGATGAAGCTCAAACACTTTGGCTACCAAATGAAAAGAGAGGACTCATTGGAAAAGACCCTGATGTTAAGAAAGATTGAAAGCAAAAGGAGAAAGGGTTGGCAGAAGATGAGATGTTAAATAGTATCCTCAATGTAGTGGGCATGAATTTGGGCAGATTTGGGAGACAGTGGAGTACAGGAGAGCCTTGCATGCTATGGCCCATGAAGAATCAGACACGACTTAGCAACTGAACAACAAGAAAGTATAAAAACAGATATATTGTGGCATAAAGCTCTCTTCTCTGATAGGCTGCTACTAAGCTTTCTAGATCCATCCTGACTGGTGCTGGAAGGATATGCAGCCCATGTCAGTCCACCTATTTTCCCCATACAAAACACATGACTTTCCTTCTCACAGTTGGGAAAACACAGGCAAAAGAAGAGTATTAGGTACTTTAAAAAAAAAAAAAGATTTCCAGTGACTGAAATAATGGTCAGCTAAAGACTAAAATCCTAATCTCAGTAAACATGTCAGCAAAGCTCAAGACCATCCAGACATTTTGTTTTGTTAATATAAATAATGCATTAACAACTGAACAGTTTGGATTCCATCCAAGCCACTCAGCTGTAAGTGCTTTGCTCAGTTTTACCAATGATATTATTTACTTGGATAAACAGTGCATCAGGACTTTTGGTTTCCTTGCTTGTTTTAGAGGTTTTTTCCCCATTTTTATTTTAGGTTTTATTGCATAAGTTAGAATGGATGAAATGAGGACTAAGGAGCCATTCATGTCAGAGCTATGTCTCCATTGCCCAGTATATAAAGGGGAGGGGCCTCCTTGGGAAGTTTTAACAAAGAAAGATGTCAAGCTCTCCTGTTTATCAGCCCACTGTTGTTAGAAGAGGTTGACCAAGTATAAATGATTCCAAATGTTTGGAGGCAGCCAGAAATCAGATGCTGAAACACGGGGGAAAAAAACCACAATTAGAAGTGTGGTAGTAAGCATCATTTATCCCATTCCAAAGTGTTATTTTTAGGTTCCTGAAAACTCAGTTAAAATTTGTTGATAGATCGAAAGCTACTGTCTTGGAATGTGCATGCTTTCTTTACTCCATGTCATTTTCCATTACGCATTTGAAACATTTCCCTGATGTACTTACTTTTGCAAGCCACATATCCCTGGGAGCAATCTAACCACAGCTTTGTCAGAACAGAATAACAGAGAGGGAAGCCTCTGCTCAAGCAGGAAACCCCAAACCATTTCAGGCAAATAGTTGTCCAATCTCTTCTTAAAAGCTTCCAGTGATGGAGCACTCAGAGCTTCTGGAGGCAAGTTGTTCCACTGATTACTTATTCTAACTGTCAGGAAATTTCTCCTTAGTTCTAGGTTGGTTCTCTCCTTGATTAGTTTCCAGCCATTGCTTCTTGTCCTGTATTCAGGTGCTTTGGAGAATAGCTTGACTATCTTTTCTGTGTGGCAGCCCTATTGTAATACTGCTATCATGTCCCCCCAGTCCTTCTTTTCATTAAAATAGAAATATCCAATTCCTGCAACTCTTCTTCATGGCTAGCCTCCAGTCCAGTGGTGGGATTCAATTTTTTTTACTACTGGTTCTATGGCCGTGACATGGCTTGGTGGGCGTGGCAGGGGAAGGATACTGCAAAATCCCCATTCCCTCCCCATTCCTGAGGGAAGGTTACCACCAATTCTCCGAACTACTCAAAATTTCCGCTACCGGTTCTCCAGAACTGGTCAGAACCTGCTGAATACCACCTCTGCTCCAATCCCCTAATCATCTTTGTTGCTGTGCTGCTCTGCATTCTTTCTAGGGTCTCAACATCTTTTTAATATCATGGTGACCAAAACTGGATGTAATATTCCAAGTGTGGTCTTATCAAGACATTATAAAGTGGTACTAATTATTCATGTGATCTCAATGCTATCCCTCTGTGAATATAGCCAAGGACTATGTTGGCTTTTTTTTTGGCAGCTGCCGCATACTGCTGGCTCATATTTAAGTGGTAGTTCACTAGGACTCCAAGATCCCTCTCACAGAATCAACTGTTCTATACCTGTGCATTGGGGGGGGGTGGATTGCCTAAATGTAGAACCTTATACTTTTCACCTTTGAATTTCATTTTGTTGGATAGAGAGGAATGTTCAATGCTCAAGAATGAACCTCAATAACTCATTGAAATCAAGTGTCTACTTAACTAACAGGTATTTTATGATACAGTTCTCTATTCCTTCAAAGAACTCAAGATGACAAATGTTGCTATTCTACCCTTTTCCTTTCAACAATTTTGCATTGTTTAGGTCAATTTCTTCAGGTATTATGAGTTGGGAAGCAGTGAATAGTAAATGTAGGACCCCAACATGCAGCATGAGAGATTCCATGTATGCCTTCACAAGTATGGGCATAGTGGATAGAAGCTATCAACATAAAGTATTTTCCTAGTATTCTTTCTCTGGTAAAGAAAATTTTAAGGTCCAGCTTTTTCTCTTTGTTTCTGATGGAAAAACAATTCTATAACTCGATATTATATATCGGAAGAATATCTAATTTACTCCATAGAATATGAAGCTGTATAATTAAAATATTTTATTATTATTTAGAAAGTCCTTGATAAAACTGAGGGAAGCTAAGAGAAGTGATGATGATCTATTTTCTGCATTGTTTTTGTATGTCTGTGGTCAACATTTCCTATTAGTTACAACACCTATATAAGCCTTTTGGAGAAAATAATGGTTTCAGCTAATGCTGCACCTCAAACCTTTGCACATTAATGCAGATAGCTGGGGATTCTGGGAGATTTTCCAGTTACAAAAGTCTGCCAAAATATTAATGATAGAGATACAGCCAGAAGATAGGAGCTGATACCCAAATACACACAATATAAGAATACGGGTGTCGGCAAACCTGTGGTTCTGGAGCCACATGTGGGTCTTTGGGCCCTCTGCTGCAGCTCCCTGTCCTATCACTGGCTAGCCCCGCCTCTTGCCCTCCCTTGCCTTGCCTGGCCTGAGAAGGTAAGCGCAACGGCGGGGATGGAGAAGTGTCCGGGCCTGATTCTCTGGCACGTCACTCTTGCTGGACTTTCTTCAGGACCTTGTTGATGCTGGGTGTGCTTTGGTCATTTTGGGAGATGCACAACCTGCTCTCCACCCTGAGACACTGGCCCAGCTAGGCCACGACCAATGCCGGCCTTGCTAACAGAGGGCTGGTGGGGTCGGAATGGGATCTGGGAAGAGGGGATGACAGAAAGGGGGATGGACCTGCAGCACCCAGCCGCAGCTTTAAGAAGCTCAGAACAGCAGGAAAAGGGAGCTGGCCCCACTGAACCTCACAAGCCCACTCTGGGGGGGTCAGGCTGGGAGAAAGCTGGAGCACCGTTGCCAAAGACATACATACATACATATATATATATATGTGTGTGTGTGTGTGTGTGTGTGTGTGTTCATAGATTTTCACGGGTATAGGTATGTAGGTTTTGGCATATTCGGGTCTTCTCCCGTGTATGTGTGTGAGCAGATGGTTGTGATGTGGCATCCAAAATCCAAGATGCCACATCACAACCACCTGCTCAGGACAGTACCTCACAGAAA
>JAOYMU010000002.1:41520523-41532309 GCA_025802295.1 Psammodynastes pulverulentus
GTGCTGACTGGGGAATTCTGGGAGTTGAAGTCCACAAGTCTTAAAGTGGCCAAGGTTGGAGGCCCCTGCTTTAGAGCAACATAATACTGGCATTTTGGCCCAGATAAGTACCGATTGACATAAATATTCCAATTAATGTTATTATTAAAATACAGTATTCATCTCTGTGGCCTAATTAATTATATATTATTCCACACAGAAATAATCACACGGTTGCCTAATATAATGAAATAGTTTAAATGTATTCCACGTAGTTCAGTTCCAAGACATGCCTCTTTGTCCTTAGCAAAGCCCAAAAGGAGAAAAAAAACCCTCTCTGCTGAATTACTCTCTTTTTGATTAGCAAGACTATTTTGAATGCTTCTGTCTGTTAGCTATTATCTGGAGCATAACTGCTCAGGTTTTAAAAGTCACCTGTTGTGGTCACTGCATTTAAATAAAGCACAGCCACCAAAACAATGAAATAAAAGGCCTATACCGGAAGAAGTAATTTGGTAGACAAAAAATGTATTTCTGCTTTGTCTCCTGATACATAGATGGAATACTAAATGGTGCCATCAAGGTTTTAGGAGAGACAAGTGTCCATACAACATCTTTCAATACTGTTCTAAGAGAAGCTTCAGTACTACAAAGATTTTCATCTGAATATTCCCAAAACCAGATTTTAAAGTACTTAAGGTTAAACATTTGTTGCTCTCGGGAAGAACATCTCTCTGTGTTAAGTGTTAAGGAAAAAGCACTATGTCCTAAAGGTATCCAAGGAGATAAAATTGCAATCTGCTTTTATTTTATTTTATTTCGTTTGGCTAGAAAAGAAGAATCTACAAATGACTGATAAGCAACTTATGCTATACTCTATTAATCTAATTCAATACACGGAATGGTCTTCAAATATTATAAAGGCTCTTGGTTTCAAGATGGAAAACAATTGTTTACCCTTATCCACTAAGAAATGGAAATTGTATGGTTGCTTAGGGTAAAAGAAAGCAGGCATTTTAAACTACAAAGTAGATTGAGGTTAAACACTAACCTAAACAACTATCTAACAATCTTTGGGGATGATTAAAATTATCTTTTGCATACATTCACACAAAAATCATCTTGTTTTCTGTACAATCAGATATTCTCTGCATCAGGATTTTCCTTAATGCTGGAAATCTGCAATAAGAGTACTTTGATGCTCAAATGAAATAACAAATAGCAAAAAAAATCAGTAGAAGATTTAAATAAGAATGGGCCAGGATATTTTATTAATGTAAGACAATAATCCTGCCTGGGCTATTCACTGGGATAGGGGATTCATTATACAGCTCTCATTCTTTTCTTCTAAAATACCATGTGATCTTTACAAACTGTCCTTCATGTGATGATTATTGGTCCTGGCACGCCTTAAAAAGAAAAATGATTAAACAATGGAATGGATACCTATGGTCTTCCAAAGAAAACATTTGGCTTCTCAAGGAGAGAGGGCTGCAAAAGTGGTAGCAGTGTGAGGATTTTATTTGGCAGTGTTAAATATTAGAGAAGAAAAAAGGATCCTAGGAGTCACACTGTTCAGCTTCAGAAGAATGAAGAGCCAAATTAATTGTTGAGATTTTCCATAGCTTCTTTGACACTGATCTTTTTGTTTTGTCTGGAACAAGGAATATTAGACCTAAGCCAAAATATCGCTCTATGGATAGAGTTGGTGTCTCAGGAGACGTAGTGCTAGCTGATTTTCAAAACATTATTTTATCATGCTTTTCTTTTCACTGTGCTAGTTCACACATTTTGTCTCGGTAATTCTCACAATGGCCCTATTAAATAAGCTAGCATTATGTTTTAAGATCCTTTGAGTCTCCAGCTAGAGAATTTATGGCTGAGCTAAAATGAGCTAAAATGTTTTAGTCAGGGAGGCGCTGTCTTCTACTCCACACTATGTAATGAGTGATGTGAGGGACTGTTAGGAATTAGAAAACTAAATTCAGTAATAACAAAAAATTATCTAAAGCGAGATAAGCTAATAGATACCATAGTACCACTAGTGAGATCTAAAAGCAAGAAGATAGTGATCTGGGATCTCTTCAGAGGACAGTGCATAACAGGATAAGTAACTTGTGACCTTCCAGATGTTGTAATGCAATTCCCAGTTGATATGTCTAATGCTGAAACTTATTCTCAAAAAAGTGAACTCTCTCCCCAAGTTCCTCTATCTTATTGACTGGCTCGTGGTGCCCTTCTTCCATCAGGCTTTGCATTTTTGAGGATTTCAACCTCCATACCATGATTATGGGGTCAGAAAACCTTCCGAGTTCGGACTGTATAAAATAAAGGGTGACACTGCACTTGAAAAGGTTATTCCCAAGCAGTCTACCCTAGGATACTAAACCAAGGAGGTTTCAACAAGGAATTCCAGGAGGTGCAACATCTAAGGCAAGGGTCTTCAAACTTGGCAAGTTTAAGGCTTGTGGACTTCAACTCCCAGACTCCAATGATTTTATATCGCTCCATCTCGTACTGTCGCTGTGTATTGTCCATATTAATGCTCAAATTTAATGCTAACATGACTGGAGGAGGAATTCTGGGAGTTGAAGTCCACAAGTCTTAAAGCCATCAAGTTTGAAGATCCATGATCTAAGGAGATGCTTGGAAGAATTTGAGGAAAAGATAAGGTGTGAAAATGATGAGGAAAAAGGTACGCATACATGTTGAGGCATACATCATAGTGGCAAAAAATGATGAAGCATCGATAACTAACAGATGGGCAGAAGCTCACGAAATGACAGAGGTAGCATATTTGGGGGTTATCTAAGACCCCTTCAAAATTGTGACACCTGAAGAACTTAACAAAACAATCTACAAATTATATTGATACGCTATATGGATAATACTATATATCAGACCAGAAAGGTCTACGATGGCATGGTTATGGAAACTGGTGAATGCATCCTTGAATGAGGATAATGTCATCTCTTCAATGTCATCTCTTACTCAACTTTGTTAAGTAATGATTGTTGGTCTCTATTCTACCATTTCTTAATAATGCCTATTAACTAGACTTATGTGCCACTTAAAATGTTAACAAACCTTGGCATTTCATAGATATTTCATTCCAACCGAAAGGATTAAAACCTTATGAAGCCTAGAATAGCACTCCTAAAGCTAAATCCAAAAAATAAAGAATTTCCTGGAAGCTTGGCATTCAGATAAATCAGCCATCAACAGGCACATAGAGATAAATAACATGTATATACACAATTCAAAAGAAACAATAAAAAGCTAAAAAGAAAACAGCAAGACTAAAACACCTCCTACCAAGCAATGACTGTTCTCATATAAGCAGAAACTAACACTAAGATTAGTACCAGGCAAACAATCAAACGAGAACTGATGATGATACCTAGTTTGGGTAATGAAACATCTGCAAAAAAAGAATCAAGCTCAGAGAGCAGCAAGGACCCCCTCAAACAATCACGCAATAAACAACAGCCTAAACAAAAAAAATACCAAGAAGAAAGCAACACCCCCACCAACATTGACAGGCCAAACTTCTGTCTATAAGCAGAGAGCAAACCCCACTTCTTTTTAGCATTGAAGATGTTACCTAGTCAGGTATAAACATCCACAAATAACAGGCAACCTCACAGAGCACCAAGGACTTCATAGTTTACGTTTGAATATCCTTTTTTAAGACATTCTCTTGGCCTGTCAGTTATAAATCCACTTTTGATATCATCTCTATCTTGTCATATAAAATTTGTTCTACATCTGTCATTTCTTGAATAACATCTTTTGGACATAGTCCATAGAAGCAGACATCCTTATCGACATTGTTGATACGGTGGCTTCTATTTTCTGATGCCATTCTTCAAAAGTCCTTCAGTACTTTGATAGTTATAATGTTTTGCAACATTTTACACTTTGTAAATCTTTCCTGTCTCCAAAATCTTTCCTCTCTCCAAAAACTTTCCTCTCCCTCTTTTTTGAAATCATGAAATTGCTTATCTTTGTCATGTCTTGAAAAAACCAAAACGGAATCCACTTTTCACAAGAGGTTGCTTGTTCTATACAATTAATTCCAAAATTTTGTGAACTTGTTATAGAATTTTTAAAATACCAATTTTATCTGGACACTCAGTCTGTTTATAATTTTCTGATCAAAATCTCATTTAGTTTTTTACTGTTTATTTCAGATACTTTAAATTCTTCTTTGGGGGGGGGGGGCGGCTCAGGATTATAGGCAGATTTAACCAGCATTTCAAATTTTTCATTCCAAAGGCTCCTAATAATTTAGAAGTAGCTAATGTGCAATTTCAAAAAGTGATATTTGCAAACTTAGTGTCCTTTAAAAGTCTCCAGCATGATTATCAGGAAGATGGTTAATCCCTTTCTGTGCTCAAACCTACAGAAAACTGCTGTCTTGCAGTTTCCTTGTGAGGAGCAGCTGTCCAGAGCACATGTGAGTAATCTCTCATTTTACCCTTATCCACAGAGATTCCAAAAAAACAGTCCACTCCTTGGTCTTTGCCATGGTTGTTGACTCTGCTTTTGCAAAACCATCTTCAGTTCACCATACCTCCTCCAGATGTCCTCTCAACCATTATCTAGTAGTAAATGAGAGGGCCAGTCTCAAGTATATTAATGAGATCTGGTAGGTTCACCTTTCTGAAATATGCCCACTGGGGCAGGAATGGTAGAATAGCTGCTGTTATCTGAGACACCTTGATAACTTTCATAGGCATTGCTGCACAAATAACCAGATGTACATTTCTAATAGGATTTAGCTCTAAGGACCAGATAGGACATCAACTACTAAACCAACTTCTTCCTGCATAGTGGCTTTCCTATCCAAGCTTCTTGAAGATATGGCTGAATTAATGATAAAATTATTGGGGAATTTAATTTTCCCTCTCTGGGTATGGATTCAGAAACAGCTCAGAAGTTCACGTTCACTGTGGCCACCATGGATCTGACCAAGTTCTTATGGGCCTGATTAACAGCAATGGTAATGCACTAGATTTTATTTTATTTTTCTTTCAGGACAGTGGTAACCATTAGTCCACTGCCATCATCAGATCCTTCTTTTTTATCCCTAGAGTTGTCTGAACTCACCTCACTGGATGGAGGAAAAAATCTATTCATTTGGTCCACCCAGATGCCTAATGGCCCTGCTTGCTTCAGAGGAACCAGTTAGTGATGAACTTCAACTGGGGGCTGGTCATACTATGGATCTTTGACCAGGTTGTACTCTGTGGGCTTTCTCTGTTCATTGATCCAAGAGAGCTTCAGAAACTTCAGGCTATGAAATGACAAAAGAAATACACGGTAGAAGAAGAATGAATCTTATCAAACACAGGTAAAAGACTTTCTTAAGAATTATCTTGTAACCACAAGAATGGGAAAACATAGCCATTTGTCCACTCTTTTCACATCTGCAGATAGCCATCAGTAGCTTTGTTTTGGGGAACCCTCCAAGAGGGCCTGGAGGAAAATGTATAAGGGTGATGTGAAGATTACAGATTCACTCTGGTTGCCTGGGTCCTTTGGAATTGACTGGGACAAAGCCTAGCATAATAATTGGGAAGAATTGGGACTTATCTGTACTAAGAAAGTAGACAGGATCATCAATGCTATGGACAAGGAAACAGGTGAAGATAATCTTCTTCTGTTGCAATTTGTACAGGACATGTTCAGTAAGAGCAGCAAGCAGTTTTAATGTTGCCTTTTTTTATGAAAAGTTTTAGCTCTGTATATTGTGGGTTTTCAATGTTGGTACAAGTAGGCAATAATATACGTAATTAAAAAATAAAATACAAGTATGTTTGCTTCATTACAAATCGTTATGTTAAAAGCCACAGTTTCAGCTTAAGTTGTTAATTTGAGAAGAAGTGGTTTTTTTCTTGTTTTTTGTTTGAACCAGGAGAAACAAAACTGTCTTGTAAAGTAAGCCCAGTGCTGCTAGACTTCAATTGGCAGAATTAAACTGGACCAAATCTTTGTTGCTCAGCATTCAAGCAGCATCCTTTCTACAGAAGCAAAGAAGAGAATTGATTTCTTACTCCATCCCTGAATCTAGTTATGGATTGTCTGCAATTACATAAGATATAATTGCCTGCTTTAAATTCTTCCTAAGGCAAGAGAGTAACTAGACAAATACACACACACGCACATATACCACATATTATTTCCTTGGTCTGCCGCAATCTCTATGCACAGGTAACATCCTTTTCTTCTGCCCCTGAGTGGCTAAGTCATTTATAGCTCAATCCTACATCTGGCAACTTAGACCTATGCACTGCCATATATGCCTACAATTGAAATCTAAAATGCACAGAAGGCAGTGAGCTTCTGTTAATATAGACTTCTAGAGTTGAAAAGGGCTGTTGAGATCACCATGTCCATCCCCATCCAACCCAGATACGGTTGTTCAGTCTTTGCCTGAAGGAAGCTCACCATCGTGTTGGTAAATAATGCACTGTTGAAGTCCTCTTATTTTTTTCCATCATCCCATTGGAATGTACCTTCCTGTAACTTGAATCTATTATTCTATGTGTTGCTCTCTCGGGGTTTTTTCTTCTATTCTTTTAAAGATACGACCTATTCTATGCAACTTTGGTGGAATCTTCATTTTTTCTAAAAGAGAAAATAGCTGAAGGTGTCTTGGATTTGGTCCAACCCCAAAAGAAAGCATTTTGCCTATCCTTCCCTAGAAAGAAATATTATGGGTTTGTTGCTGTTGTTGTTTTTGTTTGTTACAAAAGACACTGAGAAGTATCACTTAAAATAGAGAAGTACTAAAACTAAGACTAGTAACCACAAGCATCTGGGAACCAAACACACATCCTGTAAAGAATCATATCAAAGAGATCTCATCATACTAGCAAAGCTCTCCATGTGTGGATATATGAAGATGCCAGTGTGGCTGGACTTAGAACAAGAAAACCTGAATTCTATTCCTCCCTTAAGTATGGAAGTTGCTGATTGGATGATGTTGGGCCAGTCATTTCACTTTCTCTTCTAGATTGGGAAGTCAAAAGACATCTATTTACCAGCTATGCTGTATCAGCATGGTATAATACAATGCATAACCTTCAGAGAGAAAGCCTTCATCCTGCAGTGAATCAAATCTCTCTCTCGCTCTCTCTCTCTCTCACACACACACACACACACACACACACTTCTATTCTACATTGATATAAAAGTATATGTATTGGCATTTCTTTCTCTCTTCAGTGAATAGCAATGTTATAATGCAATTTTCCTAGTCCTTTTTGAAATTCTTGACCAACTGTGAAAATAAACTACATCATGATAATAGAGGAAATATAGTAACCTGCCTGAGGCTGAAGTTTTATACATATTTGCCTTGAAGCAAACACTGCTAAATTCCACAGGATATGCTTCTGAGCAAACATTCTGGCAAATCTCTTAGATACAATAAATATTCAGTGGCTCTTTAGCGTTAGCATTTAGAATAGAATAGAATAGAATAGAATAGAATAGAATAGAATAGAATAGAATAGAATAGAATAGAATAGAATAGAATAGAATGGCTTTATTTGGCCAAGTGTGATTAGACACACAAGGAACTTGTCTGTGGCGCAGAAGCTCTCAGTGTATGTGCAAGACAACACAATGATAATCAATAATGATACCAATAAGGGGTGGTAGGAGAGAAAATAAGAGTAATAATAGTAGTGCAGCAATTCTACATGGCTAAATATGTTTATACATAAGACAATACTGTGGGAATTAGGTGTTCAGCAGAATGATAGCACAAAGGAAAAAGTTGTCTCTGTTGTTAAGACCTTCAAAATAATTTGAAAATTATAATTGGGGGATCTAAAAAAGCCCTTTTGAATGTGAATGGTAATTTGGCACCACCAAATTACCATTAACTTTGAGGGAGGTAGACAACTTAGAAATATTAAATATGAAATAATTAATTAATTAATTAAATTAAGTCAAAAGCCAACTCTTTCCAAGAGTGGAAAACATGTTTTTATGCCTGACGTGAGGAAAAAAATGCTAAGGATAAAATGATATATCAATAAGAAGTTTTATTTGCTAAGATTATTATATCACAAATCTAATTTTAAGAGTTAAAACTAAGAACTGGGAACAGAAAAAGCCTATTACACAAGTGTATAAAAAGAGACAAATCAATGTCAATAAACTCTTTTGAGATAGTAATTAATAGTATTTAATTTAAAAAGGACTTATTGACTCAGTTTGATGAGGGAGCTAACCTTTAAGCAATTCAGTCAGGTTGTCTTTATTGCAGAAGTGATTAAAATCTGGGACATAATCAGAGGGCTGGCACCTTCTCAACAGGGCCAGGGGGCAAATTTTGTGAATGGCAGAGAAAAAGGAAGGCATCCAATAGCAATGGTTTGAAAGGATAGCCACACTTAATGTTCAGGGATTTTATCTGACCCACCAAGGATCATCACTCTGCTTATGGCTAGGAATAGGCTTACAACAAATTGATAACATATCCCTAGTTAGTCTGTCATTCGGAATCCTAGCAAAGCCAAGATAGTGGAGCTAATTGATGTTTCACTGTTTTTTTGCAAACTCAGGCACTTTGTTAATTCAATAAAGCATAAGTAATTGTAGGTTAGTAAGATATGTGAATAAAACCATAATATACTTCTGACTTACCTGTTGTTGTTTTCTTATGTACGTGTGTGTGTGTGTGTGTGCGCGCGCGCGCACGCCTTCAAGTCAGTATTTTTTATCCCAGGCCAATGCTTGGACTAATTCTTGTAGTTTCTTGGCAAACTTTTTTGGAAGTAGTTTTTCATTATCTCCCTCCTACGGCTAACACTGAGTACCCAAAGTGGGGCTAGAACTCTCAGCCTCTAAGTTTATAGCCTGATGCTTTAAACATCAGCCCAAACTGGTTCTCTATGCCTTACTTGTAGGCTAATCTTAATGATAAATAGGGAAAGGTGTTAAGTCACATGAATTTAAACATTCAGGAAAGTAAAAGGACAGCTGGTCCTTATTTAACAATGGTAATCAGGACCAGCAACTGTTGCTAGCAATGCAATCATATAGAGACATGGTGGTGCAATGGTTAGAATGCAGTACTGCAGGCTACTTCTGCTGATTGCCAGCTGACTGCAATTTGGCAGTTGCTAAATGAGTGGTTGTTTAATAATGACTTTTGCTGTGTATTTGCCAAAATAAGTATAACTAAAAAATAGTAGCTTTAAGACAAGTTCCCAAAACAAGGTGCCAGGACTCAGAAAGTCTTCTTTACTACCAATAAGTAGTAATCACTGCAAATCTCATGATACTATGCTATAGCAATTATAATTTTGCATCCATCTTCACAGTCCAAATTTCAATAAGTAACATAAACCTGATTGAAAATTTACAGAACGTGAAGAATGATGATTGGCTGGATTTATACATTTTGTTATAGTATGCTGTGATTTGTTTGTTGTTAGCTTGTGCAAACCTAGCCAGACCACCACAGTTTACACCACCATTTTTGGCTTACAATATTGGATGAATACAAACAGTTGTGACTAAATAACCTGGGTCTAGCAGTGTATGGTTGGATTATCTACAGTCAGAAGGGGCTGCAGATGAGAAACCAATATTATCTGATATTACCACACCCAGGATTTTGATAGATTGTTTAGCTCAATATTCACTCAAGAGCCTTAGATGTAGTTCTCCCAGGAAAGCAATCTGGCAAGTCTTAAACTCTCCCCTGTTTACTTGGGAATGGATAGTTCTTTCATAGCAAAAGTAAATAGATAAATTACAGACATATTGTCTAAAATGTAGCATGTGAACCTGAATGTAATTATTTAACCATCTTATTTAGTAACATTTTCCATCCCTGTAAGATCTGCAGAATTCTAGAAACTTTACAATCAATACAGCTACAGACTGGAGAAGTGGTGGACCTTTTGTAAAATCTCCCATTGTTCTTCCATTCAATTTTTGTTCACTTATTGGAGTTTATGGATACATGCAGAACAAACCAACCAGGGTTTTCTTCCTAAAGACGGTTCAAACCATATTAAGAATTTTTAAAAAATAATGTAAACAGTTGAAATGTTTTTCAATGCTTTATTTTAAAAGGCTCACAAAATAAGAATATTACCTGCTACCTCTTGCAGAAGAAGAGGGTAGTTTTGAAAATATATATATATAAATTTAAAATTATGCATATCACAAAGGGAACTTTTGCTAAGCAGCAAGGTAATATTTCCAGCAAAAACAAACAAAAAATTCAGAGGGACTTTTTTCTCCCATTATTTTTATCCTAGCAAGAAATGTATCACATATATGAAGAAATGCTAATCACCAAAAGCCCAACCTTCACCCAAAAAATATTTAATTCTACCAAAAGAAAAGCTACTTTGTTCACTCTCATAGGTCTATATATTGCACCTCCCGATGGACAAGGCAAGGTAGCGTTATATAACCATTTTTACTGATTTAATCCACAGATTGACCAAATGATGCTTTAGTTGACTCATCAGTGAGGATGAAATAACATTAGCAATAGCAAAATTTAATCAGCAGGACCTGGAGTCAACTCTACTCATTTCTGAGACAAGTTAGTGTAAGAGTTATCTCACTGTCTTGCCTTTTGTTGATATTATAATACAGTCATTTATTTTATTTTATTTTCATAGATTCCTTTTCTAAACAGATGGGTATAGAAAATTAATTATGTTTAAGAGAAGAAAGGGAGAAAAACACTGTGTGGCAGGCTGTCAGATTGACTGGTGTTTTGACATCTTGTCTGATAAGCAAGTACAGCATCTTGCTGGAATCAGATGTGAGCTTTCTTTTTCTCATCTGCAAGTACTAGCAAAATAATGACAAACAACAACAGGAAGGTCACAGCAGGTCACAATCTAACATCAAAACCAAAATCAAACCATATCAATTTCACCATGATGGGAAGCCTGGAGGGGTTGTAAATTTTTAAAGAACAACCAACAAGCAAAAGTGACATGGATTTTGGAACAAGTACTGCCAGAATTTGGACGGGGACTGGACTTACTGCTTCCAGTTTTCTATCATTTCATCAGCACTTAATCATGCATATTGTTAATTTACTGAATTTCCCCCTTGAATTTAACCAGAATATAACATTGCAGTTATTTGCTAAGGCATTTAGGCTCTGTTCAGGCAACAATAGAATGAGTAAAGTCTACCAAAGAATGTTCTGGAGTTTTAATAAATTGCTTCTGTTGAAGATCTCAGATACTTAGAAAGGTTTTTCTTTAGCAAAATGTTTTTCTTTAGCAAAACTATTCCATATCTCTAGAATCCTACACAACATTTCATTTTTAACTTCTTCTTCTGATAATTAATATCCCAGGCCTGCTATGCAACTCACCCTGGCTGATTTGCCATGGCTGTTTCATGCAGGAGAACTCACCACGGCCAATTTGCTGTGGGACAATTCAGTGCAGGATAATTCAAGAAGGGACAAGTGAATTGCAGCAGGCCTTGTCTTGCTTTTGGTTTGAATGTTGTTACATTAGAAGTCCTGGAGGCTGGGGTGAATTGCAATTCTACTTGTCCCTGTCTTCACTTATCCCACATTGAATTGCCCCATGGCAAGTTTTCCCATGGTGAGTTGGCCTTGGCAAGTTGTCCTGTAGTGAGCTGGCTGTGGCAAGTCAGCCAGGGCAAGTCAACCATGGCGAGACAGCCAGGATGAGTCGGATCATTCCATGCTTGTGCATAGGTGGCGCAGAGGAATGATTGCACTAATTGTAGTAATTGCAAGACTTCTGCTAACAGCCAGCTGCCTGTAATTAGGC
>JAOYMU010000002.1:41592619-41612274 GCA_025802295.1 Psammodynastes pulverulentus
GGACGAAAGCATCCTCAAACGGGCCGAAAATTCATCTGGGAGGCGTGCGCATGCGCAGTGCGGGTAAGCGGGCGGGGGAGTTGCGGACGCATGCGTGAGGAACGGGGCACATTGCATTGTGGGTGCTGGCATGCGCGGCCACTTTAGGCACACCACAACAAAAAGGTTCGCCATCACTGCTATAGAGCCTCAACATTGAAACAATTAAAATCTTCCTGAAGTCATACGCACAGTGTACAATGCATATCCCCTTCACTCAGATATGACAGATCATACTGGGGCAGCCCAGGGGAACAGATCAACTGACGTTAGAGATACGGTAGTTACCCTATTCATACCGTATGGTTTCATACTAGCTTGTCTACAACACACAGCTCTTTCCGTTTTGATGAGGGGACTTTTGCACTAGTAGTGAGCAGTATGGTCGAGATATTTTTATATTCTGGGCAGTGCTAGTACCCAGTTGTGGAATTAAGAGATTCTTTCACTGAGTTCACAAAGGAGCTGGGCAGGCAGGACACAGTGGGAGCCATATGGAGTGAGGCAGCTCTCTACGTCACCAAAAGAGCAAGATGCTCCCAAAAGTCTGTCATTAGTAAATTACGTAGAGATTTGCAATCCGGCTGACATAACTAGATTTGCCACAAGTAATTAAAAGGAAGAGCAAATCCAGCTTTATTGGACATGCTTGCCCTTGAAAGAATCGTTTGAACATGTGCAAAAGCCTGCCATTTTGCATATACAAAAAGTTAACACCATCAGCACAAAAGCCAAAACTATAGATCACAAAAACTCATACATGTGTACATAGGATTGAGATCTATTGATCAGCCACAGATGACAAATGTATGAAATCTGGTAGACCTATAAGCAATATAAACATGGTTTAGCATAGCTGGCTGGGGAATTCTGGGAGTTGAAGTCCACAAGTCTTAAAGTTGACAAGTTTGGACATCCCTGGTTTATACGCATGCTAAGGCCAAAATCGTGTTACTAGAAAAATATAGTCGAGACAGATACATGTCACGTTCAACAAGAATACAATTTACTTCCATTAGCTTGCAGTGGCTCTATTACAGTATAGCAGGGCAGTACTTTTGATCCTTTAGTGCGTTGTAATGAACTGTTCTAAGTCAAGGATTATATGTACTGTACATTGTCTGCCTTTGTGAAAACATGCAGCTTTGAAATACTATCCCATCTGTCGTTTTTAAAGCCTTTTGAAGTTTCTACAGAATGTTGCTTGTTGCTTTGGAAAGCATGACGGGAACTGGATTTATCCAAACCATTGTTTTATTCCCCCTGAAAATATATTGAACATGAAGGATGATTTCTACCAAAATGGGCTAAACTGTAGTTCTATTAAAGATCCTTACATATTTAGCAAAATATACTTTTTCATGAGGCCTAGATATAGCCACTAGGTGTGTGCAATGCTATTCAATCCAGAGGGTCCTTGGGTGGAGATATCAAGTAGCACCTGTTGGCACTTCCTGAAATGAAATGCATTTGTTTCTGGGATTTTACAGCAGCCTGAAATAGTCTTGAAAAAATAAAAGGTCCTAAGGAATTGCTGCCACACAACTGTGTACCACGAAGCACCTTTCCTCAAAGCATGGAATACATCTAATAACGACAGTGCTTTTCTTATTAAAATCAGCGGTAACTGTATTTCAGGCTGGGGTTAATGTTCTTTGTCTTTATTGTAAATTAACCATACTTTGTAATATGACTTGGAAATAATTGTCTTTTGTGTTACTTCAGTATACAACTTGTACTGTTCCCCAAATGATAGTGTGCAACTCATTGTTACAGAAACACACCTGTTTTGTCACATTCCCTTTCATCTGTTCTGGAAGTTTTGCTTTTAGAAAATATACAAACTGTTCCCAGTGACACATTCCAGGTAAACATGTTATTTCTGAACCAGTTTGATAAGGAACAAGTAACTACATACAGGCTGCAATTAATGTTGGGAAAATGGCTGAAAAAAATATACTTACCATGAAGAACTGCTTGCATTTTCAACAGTGTACAGAAGATATCTCCTTCATTTAGATATGTGATCTTGTTGAAAAGGATACGGTTCTTGTTCATGTTTCTTACGTTAAGGAACTAGCTTTTACTTCAAGAGTCTCCCTATTAATTATACAGAAGAGTACTGTACAGCCTTTCATATCTAGATTCAGCAAAATTAAATTTGCCAGACTAAATGGAAGAACTCTGAGCTGCCTATCTCATGCATCAATGTGTCCTATATGCAATCTTAAAATGCAGTGAATTAATCATAAAAAAGAAATTATTGTATTGTAATCCCAGGAGTGGCCTCTTGGAGCATCCTCACAGAGAAGAGGCGTGTCAGGTAAGTCCAACGCGCTTTTACGTTTCTAATTAATAATTCTAGCATTTAGAAAATGTAAACTGTATCACTGACATAACAAAAATGCTTAGCATTTGATACTGCTTTTCAAGATTCAGCCAGACAGAAAACACATAAAAAATAACCAAGTAAGGGGGAGGCCAAATTATTTTATTTAATTTTTTTTAAAACTAGCCAATTATTTTTGGCAGATAGCACTGTTACCTATGATAGATAAGTGCCATGTTTCAGGTGTCAATTAAATCCCAAAGTTTGTATGGAAGCTTGTATGGTGTAATTGAATTTAACTCCATATTTTTTTCAAACAAATTCACATCTTTCTGAAAGCTTATTTTTCAATAAAACATTGTGTGCCACGGACCGTAAAATTTTTCAGTAGTGCAACAGTAAATGTTTTCACATTTCCATTTGAAAATTAATAGATTTTTTTTCCTTTGAAAAATCTCAATACCTTGTGCAAATGTTGACAGATCTTTCTATGTGTCAAACACATTTTAAAAAGATGTCCATTATTATGTACAAAAGCCATCTACCGCATGGGCAATGTAAAATACATCCTTTCATAACAAAACTAAAATGTACCTCAAAATATGAATATACACATTACATGATATACATTATTTACATATCCATAAAAAATTAGAGTACAGGTTTCTGTTTTTAAGACTAGTCAGTCCTTTGAACATCTTTTGCTTTCTTAATATGTACAGCAAAGTTGCTGTTTTTTCCACCCAGGATATTTGCAAAGCTCATGGCTTGCTTTGCTGAGTTAGGTTGTGAGAGGGCATACATATTCAGACCCTTACTGCTTTCTCTAGACTAGAGAGTATCACACAAAGTTTGATGATTTTGTCTGCTTTTAATAATTTTTGCAAATAAAATATATCACATTTACGCCAGTTTGGATATCAACACTGATAACTTGAATTGTTAGATTAGGTTACTTTCAATTTGTGGCACCCAAGGACATACATAAGCTGATGAAGACAGTGCATTCTATTGCTTGTCTTCTTGATCCCCTGCACAAGCTTGAAAGGATTGGCCTGGAATCGTGAACCCAGAAGTTATAGACAGGTTTGCAAGTTGCAGTCTGATCTGCCTTGCTAGCTGAGAGGGAGAGTTGCAAGCTCCAGCTGATTAGCACATGCTACAGCCAGCCACATGTCTCCCTTGGCTGGATGAGTAGGGCTGTAGGGACCAACTGTTCTTGCAGTTGATCATAAGGGTGAATAAGTGTGGGGTGCTGCAGCAGCCATAACTTTGAATGTATCATAAGTAGTTTTTAGGGGTTCTGTTGTAAGTTCAAACAGTCGCTAAGTGACCAGTTGTAAATCAAACATTACCTATAAGCTCCTTCTCTAAGTTGACAACATAACTTTCAGTTTTTCTATTAGCTATTATTTAAATCCATATATTATAATTTCATTTATTCTGTTTACTGCAAAAAGTCTTTAGAGGCTTCAAGTCAGCATTAAAAGTTTTTTACCATATTTACTATAATGACTAACTTATGTGATTATGCAAAAAAATAAAATACGATTCATTGTGAGTTTTCTGCTTATATCTATTTGAGGCGAAGGCATCGATCAAGCAGCAGTTCTTCATATGGGTCCAAAAAAAAACGGAGTCATAGCCGATCACGAGCACAAGGAAAATCATATCGGTCTCAGAGATCAAGATCAAAGAGCAGATCAAGAAGGTATGACAGTTTTGTTCTGGAAGAACACCTGCCCAGATAAAATGTTTTTCATTTTGCACTCCCAAGTCTTAATATCCATTAATTTATGATTTTATGTTAACTTCAAGATTATAAATGTAACCGCAAAAAGTTGACGTATTTTGACTTTTATATACTTTTTATATTGTGGTTTAACTTGGAGTTCCTTTGTCTGTGTATACTGTTTAGACTTGATGTAAGACAGTTTTGTTAACATCCATTATACAAAGTACATGGTGATAGCATATATAGTTAATATCAGATTAAAAAGTAATCATGTTGCTGAATATTAATTGCTAGAAAATGTGTTCATTTGAATATTTTTCTTAAGATAAAGTAAAAAGTACTTACCAATGCTCATAAGTAATTTAAATTAAAAAATACTTGGTGTTTTGTGTGATATCAATGGAGTTATGAAACTGCAAATATTTTGTGAATCTGAAATCCACAATAAATATCTCAAAATAAGAGTACCAAGTAATTTGTATGAAAGCTGAAATTATGAAATCATAATCATATGCAACATCGATATTCTGCAGAATCACGATCTTTATATTATAATTATTTCAGAAGAATAATATATAAAAATAGAAAACTTTATTTGAAAATATGCATTTTATACAGTGATTGGATTTATTTTTGTGGCAATACAAATTTACATGTTAAATAAAATAGAGATTATTTTTTATATTAATTATGATGATTGCATGATGAACCATTTGTTGCAAGAGTGCAGTGATAATGAATACCATAAAGTATTTGAATGTATTTTACATTATAGGATTGATGAGATCCAGCATTTTATATTCAGGACTTCAGTATACTGTTTATTAAAAACTTAACTATAATTTTATGGAGAAGAAAAATCAAGATAGAGTACATTCAGATCTTGTGAATGCTTTTAGTTTTATCATTTGGATGAAAATATAATCTTATGGGCTAGTCTGGAATACCAATGATTGCAGCAGTTGCAAACCTCTTCATTCATACCCATAGGTATATAGTAGCCATTTTTATTAGGGTGTGGTCTCTCTTGAGACATTGAGATGTAAAAATTTGTAGTATGCATTACTTTGATTATATGCCACTCAGTTTGCAAAGACTTGGATGAGCTTTTAAATAACACAAAACACAAAAATTACTATAAAAAGTATAATAAATCAAGAACTTAACAAATGAAACCATGATGCACCACCATTTGAGGGTAGCAAAATACCAGTTTTTTCCCAAATGTTTTTCTGAAGGGTGCAGATGATGGACTTAGCATATGTTTGCAGTGTTAACACATTTACCTTACCACTACAGCATTAAAGAGAAGCAATGTTCTCATACCTCTGTATCTATTGCAAATCCTTCAAAAGTGTATTTCGTATGTCCTCCAGCATATCCCGAAGCACCTTCTTCAAAGGTGCATCTTTGATAACAGGTCTTATTTTTGAGATGTGTAACTCCTGGTAAGAGAGGCACTCGTGAAATTGAGAAGAATCTGTAAAAGGTGCTTTGTAAACCTGATCTAGAGAGCCTTAAACTGAATATTGGAGAAAGGAAAACAAGAGTTTGGAAAATAGTACAATGCAAAGTACTGAGAATAAGCCTAGGAGTGAAAACAAATACAGGAAAAAGTCAAGGTACAAAACTCAAGAATTTTTCTTTGTAAAGCATGCAGGGAAAATAGGAAGAACGAGTCTTTGTTGGTTCAAGGAAGGGCAATGCCGTCTGCCATTTTTAGTAATAGGCAATCCAAGCTCTGACTTAAATACAAATTGAAGTTAAAAACAGGTTAGGGAACAGAACTTGTTCTTAACTTGGGGACTACCTGTATCTGCTTCCCTTTTGACTGGCCTATTGATTTTGAATAAGTTGTAGCCCTCAGTTCTTGTGTTCCTTCATCAGTTTTGTCCCATCAATAATACTTGTTAAGATGTATTTGCCTTCCTGAATTAAGACTCGTTCTTCCTAAAACTGTGGAGAGACATTATAGTTTTTCAAGTATCTAATGAACTATTTTATTTTTATTCATTTTAAAAAATATCTTTATTAACGTAATTACAAATTTAAAAACACATTTCACTGATTGCCACGTGTTTGTAGCAGTGCTTTAAACATATTTGAACATATTTCTTGTTATGTGAGTTAACACTAGTTGTTCTTATCTACATTTTTTTACATATCACAACTCATATTCCTATAGTTATATACATTATATACATTATATACATAGATCACAATTCTTATAACTCCTATATCTTTTACATCAATATGTTTTATGTTGACATTTCAACCAATTGTACCATAAGTTCCATATTTCGTAGTACTCTCATTCTTATCTATTTTTCAGCTCTTTTGATAACCTGCCCATTTCTGCACATTGTAATTTTTTTATTATTATCATGATGTCAGACAGAATCTTATCACATTTCCAATTCTGGGCGAATGCTATTCTTGCCACAGTTACAATATGGAGAATAATATACTGAAATTTTTTGCTAATTTTCTGTTTCATATACCCAATAAAAATATATCTGGTTTTAACTCTAATTTTTGTTTTGTAATTTTTTAATCTTCTATTATTATTTTTTCGCTTGGGGACAGGTCCACCACATGTGAAAATACGTTCCCTGTTGATGGTTACATTTCCAGCATTTTGCCACATATGGGGAACATCTTAACTAACCTTGCAGGGGGTAGATGCCATGGTAAAACATGTTGTAGAGGTTCTCTTTGCAGATAGTGTCAATTTATAATTTGTTTTCCATAATTTTTCCCAATCTTCCCAATCTATCCCATACCCAAAACCTTTCGCCCAAATCATCATGGTCTCTTCCTCTTCCATTTTAAACTTTAACAAATAGTTATACATTTTGCTAATCATTTTTTCTCCCGTTTCCTGCAATATTTTCTCTAATTCCTGTTTCATTGTATATATCCCAAATTGTTCTACGTCTTTCTTGTACCTTGCTTGAATTTGCAAGTACGGCCACCAATCTATCTTTGCACCTTGTGCTTTCAATTCTTGAATAGTTTTTAACTCCCCATGTTCATCCAATAGCTCTTTGTATTTAACTATTTTATTTAAATCCAAAACATTTGGGTACGCTATTGCCTCCATAGTTGATAACCACCTCGGGATCTTCATATAGTGATTTCTTTTTTATTTTCTTCCAAATAAATATTAAAGACTTGATGTCTTTGAAAATGTGATTTCTTTTTCCTCTCCCACAGAAGCACATGCCACCCTGCCTGTAGATCATATCCTTCTATTGTTAACACTCTTTTATTTTTCAAGTTCACTAATGAACTATTTTAAATAGGGAGACTTGTTGGGAGAGGACAAGAAAAAAGTAGGCTTAAATTATACTGAAATACATTTTGGTGAGAGGTCAGGAAAAAAACCATTATTCATAGCAATTAATTGTATCTATTAAACTGTATGTGCATTTGTGGACTATAAATAGTGGCATATAAACTGGTTGAATAAGTTAATAAGCAGTCATTTTTCAGAATGAACATTAGCAAGTACATAATAAATATCAGTAAAAATTTTGCTGATGTGGAACAAGCCTGATCTGTAGATGAGGAGTTGAACAGAGTTATTTGTTTACCAATGTCTTATGTCATTACAAATTGAATAGGTGTGTATTTTCAGCAGATACTTTATCTTATCCATTTGATATTTTCTATGTCAGTTTTTATATTGTGTTTCTTTTGAAAAATATGTTTTAACTTATTTGTTGTGAACAAAGCTCTAGCTTTATAAAAGCAAAATAAATTATAAATTTGTCAAAATGATGATATGGTCTTTATAGATTTACTTTTGTGCTGTTTTAAGTTAGATAATTTGTCTTTCCATTCTTACATTTAGGTTATATAAATGGCTGGTACATCAATTAACATGTAGTATTAAACACCCAGATTTATCTGCATTTTAGCTATGGTAAATTTAAGAGATTCAGACAGTGGAGGGAACAATTTGGTGTTCACTGAAAAGCCTTTTCTGATAAGTATATTATTTTACTTAGAGCCTGTCACATTGCTAAGACTTGCCTAATTTAAAAAATAAATATTCCCCTGTTCATATTTAGCTATCAAGAATATTTAAAATAAGTTGTGTTTTTTTATCCTAAAAGTAATTTGGGCTACCTTTCTAAATGGAATGTTACTTTTGAGAGAAGGGAATTTCATGTTTAAAGAAAAAAATGAATTATGTAATCTTTCTATGTTCTCATATCTAGATAGAATTGTCTAAATTTGAGATGGACAATTTGTGATTTTACAAATGCAGGAAGTTATCCTGTCTTAACAAATTTGGCCAGATAATGGTTTATTTGTTTGAATACAGAACACTGACTCCAGATTAAAAATCACAAGATTTTTCATTTGGTATGTTTTTAAGGAACTATGTACTGCATTGTCGTATTTTTCTTACAGAAATCAAGATTATAAATTAAGACTAGTAAACTAGACTGTTAGATCAGTAAATCATTATCAGACTGTTAACTCTTAATTATTATCTTCTGCACTTGAAGTATTTTTCTTTTAGCCAAAGATGAATGTTTGCACTGCAGGTTTTTATTCTATTTTAAATGCAATCTGAATCAGGAATGAGGTTCTCTATAATACTATAGATTTACAATTGTCTTTCAATAAAACAGGGCTGTACAAATAATGTAAAATCACAAACTAAATTTCAGCAGAACAACCACATTTACATTAAATTAATAATTTTAAAATAGATTTAGTTTGTTTTACTGACATTTGCTTAATAACGTTTTGTTGTTTGCAATCTTTTTAAACACAATAATTCATCTGAGAAATACAGGCACATTGTCAGCAGAAAAATTGAAAGTAACAGCTCACTTTCTGAAACCACAGATATAGTGATATAAAAAAAATTCAGCTCTACAAAATTTAATAAATCATCCTATTTCCTAATTTGATCATATTAGATGCTGATGTGGGAGAAGCATTTCAAATGCCATCTCCTCATTAATATACATCAGTCTGGGGAATGGAATAGAATACTTATATGGAGATGTCACAGTTAGTGTTTCTTAGTTTACTAAGTGGAACAGGTTGATGTGATACTGAGTGCTATTTGTCAATGTCTTGTTAAAATGGTTTGGGTCGAGTTATGGAGTCCAGAAAGACGGTGGCTGATAAATCAAATGTGGATTGAGTGGACAGGAGGCAGTGATTGATACTGTGACAGGATATGAAGAAAGGAATCTTGATACAAGCATGCACAATATTGAATATGAGAAGGAAAATGACCCTAGAGTATGGATATTATTCAAGGAAATGAGATTAATAATATCAGTTTGAAATTATTGCCATGTGAAGATTAGGATGCGGCAGCTCTTTTTATAATGTTATGGATTTCTTGGATGGTATTACAATTCTGTATATATTATAGATGCATATAGTACTGAATTATTCTTGCTAACGTTTTAATTATTAACTTGTGTTAATTGTGCAAGTTGCATTCTTCATATTCCATGTAAGCTGCATTATTCTTTGAATTATTAAGGCTTTATTTGAATTAAAGCAACAATATTGTAGCAATAATAATCTTTTTAAACAATTTAAACCCCAGTTATTATAACTTGTATTTAATTGCATAATTTATATACAATATGGTAAAGTTAAAACTTATTTTAGAAAGTTATACTGAAAATATATCAGTGAAAACATTTGTTTTAATGTATGCAATGAAATAAAGTGTTTTCCTATTTGGCTGGTAAAATTTAATGACAATTATGTTATTGGATTGCTAGGATGCAGCCCAATACATCTGTTATAAATCTTTTGTATCTAAAACCAGTATGTGTTATTTTGAAGATTTAGAACTGACATTCTAAACTCTGTTAAAACATTTTTAAAGACATATGCACAAATGTAACATTCAGAATGTCTATGTGATGGTAACTTATGTGATTATCAATATGTTCATGATGTGAGGATAGGCATATAACTGTGGGATTGATGTTCATGGCATCTTCCATTATACACTGCAGATTTATGGTATATTTGTCAAGTATTAGGTATTCCCCTTCTGATGTATGATAAGTGGGAAATGAAAAATGGCAAAATCTTTACCTTCCTTCATTTTGGATATTCATTATTAGTTACATGCTAAAGGCAGCCTAAAATGTTTTAACGTGACACAAATAGTATAAATCTAAAATTATTTTTTTATGTAACTAAAATAAATTATATAAATGTTTTCCTATATAGCTGTAGTAATCTTTTTTCAGTGGCACCCTAAACTTTTATGTGATGAGGCTGTTGAATTAATTAATGATATTAGATTGCAATTGCCTGTAAATGGTAAACTTGTAGGAGGCGTAAAGCCATTCAGTCGTATGTGTGAGATTGGCAACTGACAAAAAAACCCCTAATTCAATGTGATAACACACAAAAGTCATTTCCATTTTAAGGCTATTATGAGAACATGCCATTATTTTGAAAGGCCTCCTGTTACTCTAGTTATTTTAGTAAGTATGGATTTAATTTTTGAACATCAGATTGAAGAATACTATTAACATGCCAAAAATAATTTATAAGAGAGGAATCAGAACAATGAAGGGTGAAAAAGTCAAACCATATGTGCAGCAATTCGTGATTTTGTCAAAATTTATGAGTTTCAAAATGTTTCATTGAGGAATAGCATTGTGAAATAATAATAGGAGTAGAACCCAGAAGACATACTGTATAGATGTGCATTCCAGGCCATACATACATACATACATACATACATACATACATACATACACACATACATATAATATTTATTTGTTTGTTTGTGATGTAATGATAGCCATGTTTTACCTGAATTTAGGACAGAAGCAATAGATGCCTCTGCTATAGGAAGAATAGGCAAGATGGAAAAAAACTGACAAAAACTGTGCAGTGTCTAGCTTCTCCACCTTTTTGAACTTAATATCAACCCTGCAGATTTCCCCTTCTACAATAATTGACTGAATGTAATATGTTGGTATAGGCATGTTTATGTATGCTATGCAGTATGTACTATATTGTAATATTGAATTGTAAGCTACCCGGAGTCATGGAGCAAAATAGGCACAACAGAAATTGAATAACAGTGAGTGAGTGAGTGAGTGAACTTAATATAAGAGGTTACAGCCCAGAACTAGGACAAAACAGTATATTGAGTGAATTAATAACTATTAATTAAAATTAATGGTCTGTAAAATAAGATATCTCATTTATAAAATTAACTGATTCTTCCCTTTGCATTTGCTGGCTATTGCTTTCTCCAATACAACTGTCCTCATTAATAGAAATACATGCTCAAACAATATTTATCAGTTTATATAGCTGCCCATCTTGTAATTGTCTCTTAGGCAGTGGAGATAGGATTAAAAGCAATGAATAAAAATAAATAATAATAGAGGACAATGACACAATAAAAACACAAGGGCAACTGAAAGTAATCAAATCACATGAGGGAGGGACTGAAGCAATCAAGCAAGAATAAAGGCAAATATACATGTTTGAGAACAATGTTGCAGGATCCAACCTAGGTCAGTCATTGGGACCAGAGGTTTAGTCTACTGAGTTTTCGGACTCATGCTGAAGCCCAGTCTCAAGGAACTTCTCTCTCACCAGATTAAAGTTGATGCAAACTTTGTTTTGGTACATCAGTCAGATCTTCAAAGGTTGAGAAGAGAAGAGAAGAGAATGTAAAGAAAACCTTGACAAAAGACCAAAGGATCTGAAAAATCCAAAAGAGACCAAAAGATCTGAAAAATCCAAAGGCCAAAGACCCGGTTATGCAGCTAGACCGTTTAAAGTGGATGTCTTGTAAAGTTGACATACCTGAGATGGAAACACATGTCAAGCGCTCATATGTTTGGCTGAAAAATATCTGGCACATGCATATGGTAATTTTGATCCTTATGAATTCAAAGTTAGTATTCAGCTTGATCTCAAGAAATAAGTTGTAGGAGAAACTTCCTGCTCATCTCAGTTGGCATTTTCTTATGCTAATGGTATTATATTTTAGGTAGTTTGTTGATTTAAACCAGGGCTGTCAAACTCGCGGCCCACACCCATCCCAGTTTAGCAAAGGGGGAAAAAGTCCCAATATGTCATGTGGCACTGCCGTGACGACGTGAGTTTGATACTCTTGATTTAGACATTCAAATGAACCATTATATATATTTTGCAGTTTGCTAACTATCTCTAGATTAATGAACAAAGTTGTTACTTTAAATCATAATTACATTGCCATTAACATAGTTTGACATGTCACCTAAATTGAGTTATTGATTGAAAAGTGATATATGTGCATTAGTTAGATTACTGATCATGCATCTTCTGGTATTTCAAAAGTTACCAAATTTCAGAGTAGAATGCAATTATTCAAGTAACATATTTTCACTTAATTATACAAAGTTGCTAAATGTCTCCAATTACATATTAAATGGTAAAATTCACTTGATGGCTAGGAAATTGTTGGTTTTTGTTGTTGTAAACTAAGATGCCTTACAGCTTATTAAATTCATTTGGTGCCTGGCACTTAGAATCTGATTCCTGGGTATATCAAATATATGTTAAAAGTTTGCCTATTAAAACTATTAAGCTTTTTGGTTGTAGATAAGAAAAAAATCCTTATGTAAGCTTCTTGAATTTTTTCCAAATTAGATTTTAAATGCCAATTAAGAAGTTGAATATATTAAAATAAAAGCAAATACATCCAAAATAGCTTCACCTTATGGCTAGTTAGGCCTTTTCTCTCAAAAGTAGAACCTTTGCTCTGAGCATAGCTTTGAGAAAGATATTCAGCTTAATGAACACATTAATTAAAACCATAACTATTTATAAGATAATTAGAAACGTAGCATAGTAAACTGGGCTTTTCCTGTAATTAATCGAGGATTAATTACTGGAGGTAATGAAGTGGTTTTTTAAATGCATTAAGGTGAAGTACAGAGAATTCCAAGGCTTTGTGAGTTGCATAATTATTTCACACTGTTTGAGCATAGCTTATACGAGATCGCTAATAAGCATCATTGCATCATTATGTATGCACTTAAAAAGACTTACCACCAAAATGACTACCTAATTATTTCTAATTGACAGGACTCAATGTTGTCACTGAGCAGTTTGTAGCCATTTTAAGATTCATTTAACCATCCTTTGGGCCATATCATAGATGGAAAAGGCTTCAACTACATGCTGGCCTTGACTGGTGTCATTAATCAGTTTTGGTGAGCTTCAGTTTGAAATGCTTTTGCTCATACAGAGGTCAAAACCTGAAGTAGTCCAAGCAAACTTTTCCTTTTGAAATCACTTTACTATATTCATTAGCAATTAGTAAAATAATTGTGTCTGTCACTATATTTGGATTTCCATATGAGTTAGTATTCTTTCATCACTGTTTTCTCTTGTGCTATATTAGTTTTTCCAGGTACCAATAATATTCTTCCCATAGATCCTTTAACAACTTCAGTGTAAAGGCATATGTTCGTATAGACTACCTTTATTCATTCGTTAGCTTAAACACTGCAATACATTTCAACACAATTATCTTTGCTCCCAATGGATTGCTGAGTAAAAGTTTCTACCCAAAGACAACATTTTAGAGCTTTCGTGAATAAAAAAAAGGTAATTAAACATTAAGACTAGATGCAAAAGGCGGTCATACTGAATTCTGACATTTATTCAAAGATAACTACTTTAATCATATTTATATATATTTTTGTACATATATATATATATGTGCTGTTTTAAGTTGTTAATATACACAATATACACAATTGTTAACACAATTGTTAACTTGAAAAGCTTTCCCAGTGACTTGCTATATAGTTGTTTTATTGTACTTTATTGGATTTAATATGGCAGGCCATTAGGTGAGCATATGTAAAAGTTTTCAGTGTGTGTATTGTCCTGCGTAAGATAATGATGACCATCTGTAAGATCTTGTCAAGTTATGTAAGCCACATATTAAGCAGTAAAACACACAGCAGATTTAGTAAATGAATTCAGTATTTTCCTTTCTGTTGTAATGCTTTAATGTTTAAATCATAAAGTTTAAAGTATATGAACACTTTTAAAGTAAATAGCCAAATGTATAAAGATACATTTATCCCATTTGCTTTGTTACAGATTAAGCACCACAACAAATCTTTTTTCAGCAAATTCCTTAATTGCAGTCAGTTTCAATTTAGAGCTTATATTAGGCTACAAGTCCATCACATTAATCAATATGTCCTACATATCTGCAGGCAGTTTCAGAAAACTAAGTTTTGTTTTGAGTACCCTGTGTCTTAAGCAAACTTTATTTCAAAGTATGATTATGTTGCTATTGACTTAGGAACATAGTACTGATTAACAAGTTGTAACTAACAACATTATAACCTAATAGTTTTAGATTTATTCAAAATAATTCTAGTTTTATTTAAATTGAAACACATCATTAAGCAGCAAAACTGAAGAAAAATGCCACATCCTATGGCAATTATGCAACTAAGTTATTTGAGGGATTATCCATTAGGTCAAGCATGAGGCACATGTTACAAATCCCATCGCCCTAAGAATGTCATTTTGCAGGACTCATCGAATAGTCTTTTTTGCTGTGACACCCACTTTGTGGCACATCATCCCCTTGGAGATCAGATTTGCCCTGATTCTGCTGGCTTTTTGTAAGGTAAAACCTTGCTTTAGAGTACTGATGATTTTACCTAGTTTGGGTAATGAAACATCTGCAAGGAAACAAGCAACCTCAGAGAGCCCCACGGACCCCTCACGTCAACCCTGGGAGGCAAATATTCTCCTTCGTTAGACATGCTTCTTGCCAACACTCCTGGGAAGATGGTAGTTTGGTGGCACAGTGGCTGTACTGATTGTTTTGATGAATGTGTTTATGAGCTATGACTTTCATGTATTTTATGATGGTTCTATATATTCTTATATATTTGTTATTTCTGAATTGAATGGTCTACACATTTTATTTATTATACATTCAACAATAAATCTGAACGTGATTTTGAGAAGTTCTAGTAGGAGTCCGATAATAGTTAAATATCAGTTCTTTGGAAACCTTCTTAGGTTTGATGGCTGGATTTAAGAACTATATAAACTAGATGTAATAAAGAATTCATTTATCTAGACTGGGTTGTGTAAAAGGTATATACTTCAGTAGTGTGATATTGTGTCTTAACAACAGTATTGGTATGGAATATCTTTCAGTAAAACATCTATACACATTTACTGTGTTACTTTCCTCTTCTTCAGTCCAACCCAGATTCCACTGGAATGCTAAGCATAGATTTTGTGGAAGTGAAAGCTGTTGAACCAAATATAAATTCATTTAATATGATGATATTGTTCATGTTGAACAATATGAGATAGCTGCAGATACACCATTGAATAAAAAATATGCAATTCTGTCAGTTCTTTTCACTAACTGTTGCTGTCTAATTTTGAACTATTTTGTTCTTAATTGGTAAGTTTGTAATGACCATTATTTGAAAACATTATTTAGTTTTAATGACTGATGCTGGTATTAGACAATATGTTGTTATTGATTGATTTGATTCACAAAATATAGCATACTAGCAATTTGGAAAGTTTCAGCAATTCAATTGGTTTTGTTCTCTAACTGGTATAACTTGCTTACTTAACTTGTCTTCTACAACAAAGGAGGAAGAAGACCCAACCATTTTTACCTTTCTGAAAACTGTATATATGTCAATGGTTTTTAAATTGTGGATTTTTAAAAAAAGATTAATGAATAGTTTATTATATTAGTGTAGTATTGTTGGGTGAATGTTAAATGACAATGACCACATTCACTGCAGAACAATGAGAATTATTAGTTTCACTCTTTATTAGGATGATATTGCAGATGTAGTGTACATTTAATTAAGTGTAGTTTCCTTTTGGTTATGGAATGCGGATCTGTTTTTTGTCGCAAATTCTTTCTAGTTTTACAGTTTTTCCACATGTTTTCTTTCACCATTTATGATCTTTTTCAAAGCAGCTCTATAGAACTTAAATCACTTTAGTATGCAGCACAGTTCTTATTTGAACAATAAACGCCATTTTAAAAAGTTCTTAGATCTTCTGTTACTTCATAAATACAAATGTATAAAATGTTATGCAGTTGTGATGCCTACCTGCTAATTAGATGCAGATTTTCTCAAACCTGTTTTAAAATCTGTTTTATTTGTTTCAACTTGGTTAGTGCTTGGACTACATAAGGCTTTTGCAAAACCAATTATGCTTATGAGCAGATGTGAAATTTACTGCAAGATATTTTGTTCAATATTTAATATTTTCATTAATTACTTGTGAAGAAAATAGCAAATTAGTACTTGCTGTACAATAACTGGATAGTCCTTTATAGATATCTTCAGACTTTTAAAAAAATGTGTGCAAATTGCTTAAGAAATAAAGAGATTGCTTATGAGTTTAGATGGTAGAATCCTGCTTATATGGTGTCAATAGTTAGAGAGGCTAAGGGATGCCAAGCATCTGTCTGCTGTATAAGTTAGACACAATAATGTTCTCCATTAATGAATCATTCCTAATCACCATGCTACTTTTATTGCTAAATAGTTTGGCATTTGATTTTGACAATAATAATTGGGAATTTTTTAATGCTACATAAATATTCATCCAGAATTTTTGTAACTTAAATCAAGGCAAACATCCCCAGTGATTCCATTCCCTCTTCATTGGACTTGCCTGGATCAGATCACAAGCCTTGATCAGCTTTTTTGCCTTTCCTAAAATTTATTTATTTGTCAAATTTATTTACCACTATCTCACTGTGGGGCTACTCTAGGATGCACACAGCAATAAAAAGAAAGAAATGACAGTATAAACAAAACCGAAGTAAAATAATAGGGCAGTAAACTAAACATTGAAAAAGAACATGAGAATACATCAATATAATAACAAATATGGGTAGAGAGCAGAGAGCAAGCAGGGGAGATGGAATCTGCCATCAGTCCAGCAGCCATCTCCAGCATTGAACTCCCCCATTTGAAATTGTTTCAATTAATCTGACTGTTTTTTTGCAGTATGTGCCCAGAACTGAACACAATCCTGGTAGTGATGTTTGATCAATGCAACATAAATTCTTATACTTTTGACCACACAAGGTAATTAGGATGTAATGGGATACTTTGTTAAATACTTTAAATCAAGAAGTATCTATTTAATGAGATAGACACACAGTGGATGAGCAGATAAACTCAAGTCACAGGCATAACCAAGAAAGCAGGTCCCTATAGAACCTCAGGGCCTCAGGCCCAGCCCAGAACCAGGTTTTCAGACCTTACAAAAGAGGGTCTAGGTCATCCTGCACTCCATAGATAAAATGTTCCACAAATTGGGTGACACAGGAGAAAGGGCACATCTTCAAGGCCCCACCAAGCAACATTCTTTGGTTGGTGGGACCAGAAGCATGTCCATCCTTCCTGAACGGATCAGATGGGTGGAAACAGCCATGCTGACTGGCTAATTAATCTGAAAAAATTACGGTATGTAGAGCGTTGAATTCAGTTTCCAAAAGATGCTTTAGAATGAATGGGAATATGGATTTAGCATCTGTCTGCAACACTTTGAAGCAACTATGTTTTTTTCCTGGGATTGCACTGATGTTCTCTGTACCTGTTATGTAATCCCAGGAAAGACTATTGACTTGCTTTCAGGAATTGCAAACCAATGCTACATTCGTATTCCCAAACCTTTTGAAACATTGCTGAGTGACCAATTCTGAAGTGCTACAATTCTGAAGTTCCAAATGGTTTTCAAGTATGTGTGTGAATAAACTCTTTTTTGAACCCTGAATTGCAAAACCTGAACTTGTGTTCTTTTACCAAAACATTTCAGATGAGCTGTGATTTGACAGAATCAAAACTTGGTTTATTCCAGGCTTTAGTCAAAACAAAATCTGGGTTATCTCAAAGTGATTTTAAATAGCAAGTAGGTTGAAAACTAGTTCACAACATCCCCACCTTTTATATAGCTTACATACTTGGGTATCAACCCTTCATCTTACCAATACCTTAGTTGCAGCTGATGTTTGATTAACAGCCCCTTCTCAGTTTTTCGATTATTTTCTTTCCTCTGTTATCTCTCTAATGTTCAGGCATTATTCCTTCATTCTCATATTACTGCAAATGTCCAGTGCAGCATTTTGTTTTTTCTTGTAAGATAAGGAAACAATTACCCTCTTCCAATTGCTTGGCACATCTTTATAAGATTTCTGAGCGGTATTAAAGAAATATTTTACTAAATTACCAGTTGAAACCTTCATATTATCGTTTAAAGGTAAGTTCCAGTTTGCTCAAAGTAAATATAGATTCCCTGACCATATTTCTATAAATCTCATACTTTTTTTCCATTTTTTGCAATTGCCTAATGAAAAGCACATCCTTTTATTAGAGCAAAATAGGAGCTGAGTTAGTTTTTCGTTTTTGTTAGCTATTAGCATTTTATTCCATTTAATGAGAAGCTGGTACAGTGGAATTTTGCGCCACGACCTTAATCCATTCCAGGACTATGGCCGCAACTAGAAACACGACCGACTGCACATGCATAGACAAAAATTTGTGCCGACTGCGCATGCGCAGAAGGGGAAATCAGCGCAGAAAGGGAATCTGTCACGGCCGGGTTTGTTCACTACCCGAGTTTTGAATCATGACCCGATTCAAAAATGCAGTGGATTTTTTGGTCAGAACCCGATTTGGTCGTGAACAGAAGCGTTCACAACCCGAGGTTCTACTGTATATGGATTCCTTTCTTTTTCCTTTATATATTTCAAAACACATTTTGAAAAAGTTGTTCTTAAAAGAAGACAAGTTATCATCAGTAACCTTCTGACTAGGGGAAAATTGCAGAGGGGGATATTGTCCCAAACTAAATGCAGTTCTCCTATTTTTGAGAAATTACTGCATATCCCTTATAATTCAAGATTAGCTTTTACTCTTCCAGACAGGATTCAGAAAGTATATAGATATTGTAAAAGGGGAAAAAAAAAGAGGATGAGAAATTTTCCCATTATTAAGTAAGGCAGGGATTTTCAGACATTTTCAAGCTGCTGAACGCCTTAGTTTTAAAACAAAAATTCCCAGAACCCCTGTTCAAAAGGTAAAGTTTGGGTGATAGAAAATGGGCTATGTTTAAAAGTTTCCCTTTTTTTTTGCACTTCATCGCTGACAGAACCAGAGGGTTCCCTGGACCTGGTTTGAAAAATCCTAAATTAAGGATATCATCAAAATATTTTTGTGCTTGGGTCTTTTTTATTCTTTTATAAACAATATTCTTTTAAAACGAGTTCATTCTGAAGCTTCCTTTGGTATGAGAATCTGCTATGGCTTCCTGTTCTTTTTTCTCCGTATTCTGAAGGAAATGATAATTCCCTGCTTATGATATACTTGGTTCCTCATGCTTGATAATTAATCTCTTTTAGGTTTGTTTTCACATACTTAATTTTATCTGCATTTTTAAAAAAATACATACCATATTTTTCGGAGTATAAGACACTCTGGAGTATAAATGCACCTTAGTTTTTGGGGA
>JAOYMU010000002.1:41650743-41662862 GCA_025802295.1 Psammodynastes pulverulentus
TATGTCGGATTTCTTCCGCGGCTCCCTTAATAGGGACATCCGGGTTTTTTTACATGTTTTACTTGTAACTGCGCATGTGCACTAGGCTTTTAGAAATGGCGCGGCGCCCTTACAATGGTGCCGTGGCTCCCCAGGGAGCCGCGGCGCACAGATTGGGAACCACTGTGTTATAGCATCAGAAAAGGTGGAGAAAAGGGCAAAGGAGATCAAAAGTGGTCAGTTACAAGTGAAGTCTCCGATGAATCTTGTGATTGGTGATTTCATGCATGTTACTCTGATTTGTTGGTGTATTTGCCCATCAAATTGAAAGTAGGTAGTGAGACAGAGGCTGATAGGGGTCCATGATTCTGGATATTTCAGTCTTACTGTATTTATTTAAGTTGGGCATATTGTGTAGTAGTGCTGCCATGAATTCTTTTATTAGTTCCTGGTTTATGGATTATAGAGTGCTGTGACATTGAATGAAACCAAAATCTATTCTTCTATTTTTAGGTCTTTGATTTTCTGTCGGCACTATAATGAGGCATTGATAGAATATGCAGTATAACTTTTTTGGTTAAATTCTTTCGCTATGTTATATGTTGGGGTCCCTGGTAATGATATAATTGGACAATTGGCTTGTGTATTTTTGGCTGCCCATAGATATGTGGAAGGATGAATCCACTGCTTTCATCCATTATGTTTTTTTTTTTACTTTTAGCTTTCTTGGTTAGGTTGTTAAAGGTTTTCTTGATTGGATTGTCTAGTTTCTGTATTAGGTTGGTTCGACCTTTGTCTGTGGGATGATGATGATTTTTATTACGTTTACAAAGGCAACTCTGTTCTGTGAGTAACAGGCAGTCTTCGATTTATGATCACAGTTGGGACAGAATCTTGGTTGTTGAGCAAAGTGTCATTAAGCAAAATGCTCAGGTGACCACAATTCCAGATCTCCCAGTTGCAGTCATTAAATGAGTGCACAAGTGGGTTAAGCAACTGCTTGGGGTTGGCTCAGTAGGTAGAAGCGGCTCTGGAGCTTAGTACCCACTGGTATGCAGAAAACTGTTATAAACTAGGAAGCCCATGCCTTTTTATCTCTCTATGCCCAAGAGGCGCAGGTTCTTTCCCTGCCAAATGCCTGAATTTTGATCATGCAACCATTTGGGCATTGCTTCAGTCTTAATTTCAGACAGGGATCATAATTTCCTTTGTTCAGCACTGTGATTATTTCAAACAGTCATTGAATGAACTATTGTAAGTCTATTGCGGATTGCCTATACTCCTGCTTCTGGGTTGTTGTTTTTTTCTGATCTGTGGTATGATTGTCTGGTTGTGTATTATCTTTTACTTTATGATCAGCAGGAATGTTAATGTTTGAACCTGTATGTATTGAACATGCACAATCTTATTTTTGTTAAACCTTTGTTAAAGATTGGAATGTTTCATCTCTTTAAGCCTTACATGAATGACCCACTTGTCCTTTTGGTCAAGGAAAGAATTCTGACCATTGTAAGTGTTGGGTTGCAGACTGTCATTAATAGCTTGTTAACCCATCAGTGGTTTGTGGATAGTTACTGCCTTTCAGCAATGTAGATATTCTCCTTGTAATATGTCAATCAATAAACACCAATAGGGATTGCTAAAAGCTCTTCCTGAGTAGTATGTTTCATGTATTTTTCCCAGTAAAGATATTTATAATCATTGCTATTTGAAGAGTTAGGATTGCTCAGTTTATGTACTCATGACAGTTTTGCACTGCACTTCATATGTGACTGCAGATATGTTTAAGTAAAAGATGGCATGTGTTGTACAATTAGGATTCAGTTTTATAGATTTTATTATTTATAAAAGAAATAATATATTTGTACCTTTTTCTACTCTTTTTTCTTTCAATTTCAAGATGATCTTTTTTTTAAATTTCAATGTATTTTTTGTACCGATAAAAATACTTGTGTTGTAGATAGACTTACGCTTCCTGAAATGTATTGAAACCAAAGGTAGCTTCTAATAATTCCCTATGAGTCTGCTTTCAAAAAAGAAATAATATTTCTTTAAGCATATTTGACAGGAGAAGGAACATCACAGTTACATCTTAAAGATAACAAGCTTATTATTGTATAACAACAGCCAAAAGCCCAGTGGCTGGATTCTTCCTCTGATTTTCAGATTTAGACTAGATGATGTCATTGGGGAATACAGCTAAAAGTTAAGCCATGTTCCTAATAACCTAGTTTCTGCATATGCAGTAATTGCTTGGCCCAATATTCATTATCTTTTCTCTTTCCTTTTGGGAGGAAAGTGTATGGCTGAGGTAGAACTGTGGTTGCACTTGTTCCATTTGTTCCATTTGTGCCTTATGCTTCAGCTGAGACTCAGCTTCATTTATACATATTTCATCTGGATGTTTTGTCTGGCAGGCCAAATTATGCCTTGCAATTCCTGCTTTTGGCATACTTTGTATGTAATGTACTCAGATATGTTAAATGTTACATTGAGTGAAGAAACAAATTGGGAAAATATAACAAAGTGAATCAGTGAAGTTACAATGTAGTTTTGAATCCCAAATAGCATAAAAGTAATTCATGGTAGGTACTATAATTGATTTGATATAGGTTGAATACACATAATCCTTGACATACGATCACAATCAAGTCCAAAATTTCTGATGCTAAGTGAGACATTTGTTAAATAAGTTTTGTCCCACTTTACGATCTTCCTTGCCATAGTTGTTAAGTGAATCATTACAGTTGTTAAATTGGTAACACAGTTGTTAAATGGATCTGGCTTCCCTATTGACTTTGTTTGTCAAAAGGTGATCACATGATTCTGGGATACTATAACCATCATAAATATGAATCAGTCGCCAAGCACCTGAATTTTAATCACGTGACAATGGGCTCATAAGTGTAACCATGGGCTCACGTGACCAAGGGCTTGTAAGTGTGAAGAACCGTCAGAAGTTACTTTTTTTTAGAGCAGTTGTAACTTTGATCATAAATGAACTGTTGTAAGTTGAGAACCACCTGTATAAAGAGAGAATATACAGTGTTATCTCATTCCTTTTCTGCCTGGAACCAGTCTGTTTTGCCACGTTCCATTCAGACTGTATTTAGGTTTGCATGAAGACAATGAGATGTTCTTGGATTTCCATTTTCCTAAGGACATTCCACTTGATACGATCACTTCAGTTGAAGACTTTTCAGTACATGTCAGTCCTATAAAGTGGACCAGACTAAGAAACAGACACTGTGTGGGTGTAAAGCTATCTTTTAAAGAACAGATATTATAATAGAATCCGGCAAGTTTGAATATGCTTCCTGTTATTCCTCTTTAATCTTCAGGTGAGGGGAGAAAAGGAAAAGAATTTTCATAAATCTCTTTTTGGGTATGGGCTCAAATCATGTTTATCTGATTTATGCCTTAGTAATGAATCTTCCATCTATCTCTCAAGGCCATCCTCTATACCCTCTATATCACTCACTGAGCCACATGCAGGGTTCTTTTGGCTCTCTCAATTATCCAGCAAGCATTAGCAAAAATATCTCTTATTCCTTGACCTTTCTGACAATCAGTTGAAACATCTGGTATTTGTTTTTCCATGTAGGATTCTAATTTACATTGGATGAGCTCAAATATTATTTTGCTAGCTTGTGCACTTATTGTATCCCTGCTTTTACATTTCCTTTAGTCAATTCATTTCATCTTTCTCTATGCTGAATTTTCCCATGTTTTTACTTCTTATGTTACACTGTAATTTTGTCTTTGAAACTTCGGGTTTTCTATTCCTCCATGACTAACATCAGCACCTTTTCTGAAGGTTTTAATGCTGCTGAATCGTAAACACTCATGTTTATAAGTGATAATGAATTAGAAATTTGTTAATTTATCATTAGTGAAAATTAACTGACGTGCATAAAATAATGCAAATTATAACTTACATTTGAAATTCTGTGTGGAAAGATATTTTTGTAGTTTTTGTTTACCCTAAATATATATATTTTATGAACAAGTATCTAAATAAATAGCATTCAAATGCCCATATAAATTAGGTGGATAGGTAGGCAAGCAGGCAAGTAAATAAATAAATAAATGAAAATAATTGACACTTGATACAATGGAAAAATAAATGGAAAAATGGCAAAAAAGAATCACAAAAAGAATTAATAAAACTAAGCTTTACGCAGTGAAAACAGATTACTATACACATTTTTAAACAAAATTGGCTTCCAAAGTGACTTAAAGCAATCTAAGTGTATCTAGGCACAATATTCTAGAGATTTGTGAGTGTATATATATTATTCTGATGCTATCAATTGATGATTGTGGATCAATTTCTTATCTAAAGAAGAGAGGCAGGCCAAAGGCTTAGCTATGTTGTTAATACCAGAACAGACAATTAGAGCTTCTATTGAATTTTCAGCACCTATTATTCAAAGATACTACTTAAGATTCAGAAAATAGGGAAATATTTTTAATATGTTCTTTTTTTTTCTAATATGTTATCAGAAAAAAATAACATACTAACATACTAAAAATAACACACATTCTGTTAGTCACTGGTACACCACCACCCCGCATTTTATGTTGCATTGTGTTTGTTATCTCTGTAAAGTGCAAAAATGTAGTTCTGTAATGAAAGTATTTGTTAACAGTGTTGTTCATGTATAAAACATGTACATTGCAATATAGGGGAAATTAAACATTTTCCTAATATTTAATTTAAAATAGATACTGTTCTGCATTATGCACTTTCTAAATAAGTTGGCATACACTTTCTAAATAAGTTGACATATTTTCTTAAGACTTCATAGACCTAAGCCTAGCCAAATAAAAAAATTAAAAACCCGAGCAGACCAAATTCTTTGAACAAAAATTATTAAATGCTGACTATTGGATGTGGTCACAGTTGTAACAGCAGCAGCAGCAGTACAGAATATTGGGAAAGAAGTGCTCCATGCTTGCAGTATGTTAGTATTGATCCCATTTTGTAGCCCAAAGTTTCTTATTATCAATTCAAGCAGGCTACCCTTGTCTTTCAGGAGATAAATGGGACATATATTTGATTTTATGAATACGCACTTTCTATTTTCTTTTTCAGGACGAATTTCTTCCATAATGTATTCTACTGACCATATGAATATGTTCTTTCTTTTAGTACTTGCACACATTTCAGATAGTTCCTGATTCACCTAGGATGATGAAACGTTATACAGATAGCCCTCAACGTACGACAACAATTGGGACCCAATTTTTTATTGTTAAGCATGGCAGTTTATTTATTTACCAAATTTATAAAGCTGCCTACTCACTCACTGTAACTCTAGGCAGCTTACAAACAATAAAAATCACAGTAGAGAAGAAAAAAATCAATAACCTCCACCCACCCACTCCGGCGACAACACACAATCAAATAAGCCATTTGGTGGCCTTCATCCCATTCTTTATTCCCCAGGCCCATTGGCAAAACCAGTCTTCAGAGCCTTATAAAAGAGAGTTAAGTGGGGGCCAGTCTAGTTTCTAATATTTCAAAGAGAGGAAGCCACCACAGAGAAGACCCTTCTTCTGGGCCCGGTCAGATGTACCTTCTTAGGGGACAGGACACACAACATTCCTTGCCTCCCTGCTCTAGTGGGTCAGGTAGATGTGATAACCTGGTCCCAAACCATGAAGGACTTTAAAGGTGACAAACAGCACCTGAATTGCACATGGAAGCAAATTGGCAATCAACACAGGTCCCGCAGGAGAGGTAACACATGTGCACACCGAGGGTTGCTGAGTCATGCCTGATTTTACAACCTTATTTGCTATGGTTGTTAATCACATTGCTGCGGTTGTTAAGTGAACCTTGCTGTTAAGCAAATCTGGCTTCCACCATTGACTTTGCTTGTTGGAAGCTTGCTGGGAAAGTTGCTTGCCTGGAATGTTGCAATTGCCTTACATACATATCAGTTGCCAATATGAACTTTTACTATATTAAAAAATCATAGCTAAATGTTGATCACATGACTGTAGGATGCTATGACAATTGTAGGTATGATGCCCGGTTATAAGTCACTTTTTTCAGCGCTTTTGTAACTTTGAACAGTTGCTAAACAAATGACTGTAAGTCAAGGACTACCTGTAAAAATATAACTCTGATTGTTTGTTTTTGTGATGCAAGTGGTTAAGAGTTTTAATGGACAGTGAGTAGCTATACTTGCTGTCAGTTCCCCTTGTTTTCTTTGAAGAATTTGAAAATGGTCATGTTTATTGATGCGATTTAAGGTTCATTTGAAAGTGCAAAGGCCCAATTAAGGTCATACCGCAGATATCATTTGATGACCATCCATACCTTACTGCAGAAGAATTGTTAGTAAGCTTTAATTGGCAGCTAATTTGAGATTCATCTACCATAATTGATATAACAATTTATTCAATTTATATGGCCATCCATCTCAAACATGAGATTCTAGGAACCTAGCAACAATTAATAATTTAAAAAAACAGCAAAACTAATTGACCCCTAAATGAATAGAGAATTCCCATCCAAGATAAAACAACCATCAATACAAATATAATACAGATATTTCAATAGAACGAATTCTCGGGATCAAATATACACTCAAATCTGCAAACCCAGAAACGTAGCCATGTATTCAGGATCTTCAAAAAGCCAGCAGGTTTGGAAGCAGGCTGATCTCAGGGGGCATAAAGGTGCAGTGTGGACTTCCTTTTCATTATTTTCAGAATTAAAGGTCACTCTATATTATTAAACTACCTCATTGATAACATAGTTTTTACACATCACTTTCATCATCAGTGTCCATGTTTGCATTTTCTGACTGACATTTTCAGTGAAAACTTCATCGAGTAGTACTTTATTCACTATATACAGAGAAAAATCCTTTCTGTCTAATTGCTAACTTATTTTACAGCATCATTTATTTCATTCTATCAAAATCACCAGTGCTTATTGTTTTATACCATGAAAATATGTTTTAACATAATAAATCTATTTATTATGAGGCAGGTTTTCACTCATAATTTTAAAATACTTTATTATTAATTTTATTTGTTTGTTTGTTTATTTTGTCAAGCATACATTGGATAATAGATATAAGTATAAACAAAATTATGAATATATGATATGAAATGAATACAAATAAGAGAGAACACGAGGACAGGGGACAGTAGGCATGTTGGTGCACTTATGCACGCCCCTTATTTATCAGGGAGTTTTATATAATATTTTCCAATATATAATTACTAAAGATGTTATCATAATATAGGAAAATTAACTAGAAATATGTTTTAATAGAGAATGAAAATATTTCAAAATTTTGTATAAAATTACATTTCTATTTGTATTAGATAAATGTATTTAAAATAGATGTTGAAATGTGAAAAAGATTGATTTCTTTAGTGTTTCTATTTTAAAATAAAACTTTGATATGTTTTTTTACAAATAATATATAGTTTCTAATCATCAGCTTATCTTTTTGTTCTCACAGTATTTAGTTTAGCAGTACCAAGAATAGCATATTTTCATTTTTCAGGGCTACTTTTGTTTCATAAATTAGACTGGTATTATGTTACAATTTGCACACATACATAGACGTTTATAGCACAGATTGTCAGAACGATCAGATGAAGTAAATAAAACTATAAAATACAAAGATGGTTATTTTCTTTGGCATCTACATAAAAAACCCTGTACTTGTGGATGTTGTTTCCAATTGTGCCAGTGGTTTGTACGCAATTTCAGTAATTTGATCATAGCTGATGAAAAGCTGACAAGATTTCCACAGTGCCCCATTAGATGAAAGCAGCATGAAACCACAGGTTAATCTGCAAACAGATTTTCATGCTTATTACTCTAATGATTCTATCACATTTGATGTAGCAGGCTGCAAGGCGTCTCTCAGCAGCAACAGTGTGCTCCATTTTGATCTCTCTACTCATTAAATGATGTAGTAATTTGACTGACCTCTGACCAGGTGCATAGCTATTCATAATTGCATGTCATTCTGATGGGGAAATTACTTGAGAGAAACCAAAGTATTCATCCTGCTTTCCTAGTCAAAAAACTAACAAAAGAAATATTGCATTAATTTTCAAATGATGATATTACATTTAGTGCCTAGGCCCCATATATCAAAATCTGAAAACTGCTCAGTTACTATATGCGCTTAATCTTAATGGTATCTGTGGATGTCAAGGGCATGGAGGAAATTAAATCGGAAAGTACAGATAGACCTAAGAAGACATTATCTCTTTATGATTGCAGTTTTGATAGGTATTTCAGTGAATTTCATTTTCGCAGAATGGTAGAAGATGAGTTAGCCACCAGATTTTCTCATTTTTCTTCTCCATGATTTATGTGAGTTGAGTATAAAACTTTTTATGGGAGTGCAGTTACTGAAGATGAGAGGTAAATTAATGCACTGGGTTTCCATCTCGGTTTCATGCACAATTGTCAGAGCTGTACATACGTAATGGATCCCCATCATTATTCAGGGTTGTTTACATTCAAAATATGTAATGAAATCTGTTCAGAATAATGAGGGAAATAAAAGTTTAGAAAATTGTAAAGGTCATGAAGTTTGAGAAATGATGCAATGCTCCCAAAATAACATTTAGGCAATATAAATTACAATATTATGCACCAACCCTGCCTTATACAGACATGAAGATAAAGTGCTTTCAACTAGTGAAATGCTGTTAGCGCTCTCTGAAGTATGAGAATGTGTAAAATGTTGCTGATTTCATATTCTCTCTCTCTCTCTCTCTCTCTCTCTCTCTCTCTCTCTCTCTCTCTCTCTCTGTATAGAGATTTTATGGAGGACAATAATGGATTTTACTAACAGAATTTAATTATTTTTTCTAAGTATGTATTTTCTTCCATAAACATTCCAATAGAAGTTTGATTAAATACTAGCTTGATTGCTGGAAGATTTTTTTTGTTTTTATTTTTGTTTTGAAAGGCATTTTCAACCAGTACAACTAAATAATAATACTTTTTTTACATTTGGAAGTTTGTGATATAGTTTGAGGTTTTAAGAACTGTCTCAAATGCAGACATTGCATACACATGTTTTTATTCTTTAATTAATTCAAATGAAAATATAGCAATCACCAAATAAATCTATTAGCAGTTCTTGAATAGAACTACGTCGTGCTTCCAAGACAGTCTATGTTATTTGCATCAACACCACTATCACACAAATAATATCAGTATAAATGAATGAATATTACATAATTTATACTACTAGCTTTAATTTAAATCATTTGTGCTAGGCAAATGTCATGAAATTCCACAATATCATGATAGACTTCATTATAAGTGAAATGAACGAGTTTGGTTTATGCCCATTTGAAACAAATCTAGAATGAAAATTATGATCAAGAATCCTTAAACTCTAGATTGAAAAATGTTGCTAGAATGATGGAGATTTTACTTAAACAGAATCTGTTGATACAACTTTCTCCTCCAACAAGTAAGAAATGTCCTTAAAATGGCTTTCAAAGGATTTTAAAAATCTGAATACTGCACAAATTGAGCCAATTTGAATCTAACACTCTAAACTTCATAAACCATGTATACGTCAACAAATAGTATTGGCTGCAGATGATTCTTTCTTGAGTGTTTTTCCTCTTAACTGATCTTGCTTTTTTTTTTAACAGAGATATTACCTTATTTTAACCAAAGCGCATTGTTTTATAAGAATGAAATACATGAATGTAAATTGCCATGCATTTTGTTTAATGGTTTTTATAGATAGTCCTTGACTCACGACCATAATGAAGCCTGCCCATTATAGTCATAAGTCATTGCAGTTGTTAAGAGAGGTGTTGATGTGATTAATGCATGCTGCACTCGAGAACCAAAGCTGAGAAAGCTTTCTTTCTGTGGCACAGCGGTCAATTATCCTGCCCTCATGGGATTAGAAAGAAAGACTTTCCAATCCAGGAAGGACACAGGAACCAGTGCCCTGTGCTGAAAAAGGAAGCAGTTGTAATCTTCCCTGTTGACTTTGTGAGGAAACTGACAGGGAAGATTACTAATGGCGATCACATGATCATGGTGGACTTGGCAACCTGCTGTAAATGCGAACAGATTGCCAAAAGCTCAGATTCCAATCATGTAACCATGAGGGCCCTGAAATGGCCATAAGTTCAAGCACCAGTTGTAAGCACTATCATAATTATGAATGGACGCTGAATGAATGATTGTAATCTAGGTAACCAAAATATACATGACTTGAGTTGGGGGGAAGAATGCATGTTGAAATCTATATAAATTTATTAGATCAACTTCATGGTAATCCCTATAACATTGTATGGAAGTGAAATTGGACTTTGGATAAGCAGAATAAGAAGAGAATTGATGCATTTGAACTTTAGTTTTGTAGAAGAATCCTGTGGTTTATGCTGAGAAAACAAACAAATCAAATCAAACTGAGCAAATCAATCCAGATTTATCACCTGTGGTATAAATGACCAGGCTCAAATTAGCATACTTCAGCCGTATTATGAAGATTTAGCTTTCTGGAGATAGTTTTCCCAGATGATTGGGGGAAAAAAAGAACAGAAGATACCAGTGGCAATGCGGATGGAATCACTTATTGTAGCAATGAGTGCACCATTGGAAGACCTGAAGTTAGATCATCATGGACAATATTTGTATGTGTGCTAGAATTCACAATTACTTAATGATAAAATCAATCATATGGACTTCATAATTTATCTGCCCAGAATTGGGCCGCTATATGTAAAAATAAGAACATTGTACAATATGTTAGGGTTAGGGATACGGAATTAAGAAAATAAAAGAGCTAGAAAAGCTAAAGCAAAATACTTTAGGACATGTACGGGTTCTATTGGATTGAAGATTATATAGATAGTCCTTGTTTAATGACCTTAATTGGAACCAGTCACTCCATTACTAAGCAAAGCAGTCACTAAGTGGAAAATTACATGATCACGGCTGTGCTTTCCATATAATCAGTTTCACACTTATGGCTTTTATTTGGCTCCCAACTACTTCCCCCCCATTGGAATGCTCAAATGCCTGGTTTCTGCCTTGCCCATACCAAAAGCAATATGATTGTGCTGCAGTCTGAGGTTGGGAGGAGAATTTAAACAAAGGTCTGTAATATGCTAGAATTCTCACACACACATGAATTCCCACCCACCCCCCTTATTAAATAAATTAGGTGTGGGATGTATTAGTATTTCAGGCAAGTTTTGTCTATAGCCTAACAATAGCTAGATAAAAGTCTCTTATGTAGAATGTGTTGAATGTTTGTTTGTTTGTTTATAACATCTATTGGCCGCCCATCTTAACTCTGGGTGGCTTAGTTACATATACAGGTAAAATGTAAAAACATAAAATTTTTAAATCAGACATTAAAACCAAGAACAAATGGGGAGGGCGGGGGCAGAATGTGGAGAGGTAGGATCTGTTATTAATCGACTATCTCCATTGTGCTGTTCCCCCACTGGGGTCCCAAGCTGAATGGTAGAGCCATGCCTTAAAGCTCGTACAAAAAGATAGGAGGGTTGGGGCCAACCTCACAAGATGGGGACAAGATGTTTCAGAGGGCAGGAGCAACAGCAGAGAAGGCTCTCCTCTTCGACCCTACCAGCCAAAATAATTGGACTGCCTCCTCTGCCAGCATGGGTAGTACAGGCTGGACACATGCCATCTCAGTCCCCTTCCAGGGCAAGTACAGGTAGTCCTTGACTTATGACCACACTTAAAATAAAAATTATGTTGCTAAGCGAGACAGTTCAGTGAGTTTCCCCCCATTTTATGACCTTCCTTGCCACTGTTGCTAAGTGAATCACTACAGTTGTTAAGTTAGTAACTTGGTTTGGCTTCCCCATTGATTTTGCTTGTCAAAAGATCTCAAAAGATGATCACATGTCATAAATATGAGCCGGTCACCAAGTGCCCAAATTTTGATTACGTGACCATGGGGATGTTGCAATGGTTGTAGGTATGAATAATGGTATGAATAATGGTCATAAGTTATGAATAATGGTCATAAGTTTTTTCAGTGCAGTTGTAACTATGAACAATCACTAACCAAAAGTTGTAAGCCGAGGATTACCTGTACTATCCTTCAGGGATTCTTATGGGAAGGTGTAAAATATGC
>JAOYMU010000002.1:41672054-41685724 GCA_025802295.1 Psammodynastes pulverulentus
CTTATATTACAGCCCGTCCTGATAATCAAGATAGGGCTTATTTTCGGGGTAGGGCTTATTTTCAGGGAAACAGGGTATCTTTGCTTTTTTGCCACAGTTGTTTTACTTTACAGTGTTCATCTCCATTTCTTTCTCTTCTACTTTCTTCAGATATTACAGTGACCACTATCCAGTCTTTTTTGTCTTATCACAGTTGTTAACTCCAGGATTCAGTGTGGCGGATGCTAGTCATTTGAATTCTATAGTCTCAGAGCACTTGAGCTTCTTCATTTTCTATTCCTACCAATTCTTTCTTGTGGGCAAGTGGTATTTCTTGCAGATATTCCAATGCACCCTTTTTGGCTCTTTTTCATGCCAAAACCCACTTTTTTTTCAATGACGTTATAAGCATTTTTCTAGAAACTGCAGCTGGCCCTCCAAGGAAGAAAAAGTTGGGTTTGATTAATACTTGGATAGGAGACCCCTGGCCTGTTCTGGAATACAGGCTACTTTGGAAGTTGAAAGAAAGAAGTACAAATAAATTATGTAGTGCTACCAAGGAGATTACATGGATGTCTCTACGAAATCACAATGAACCAAGTTCAATTAAGTGAGACTTTTAAAGGAGCAAGCCAAATCAGTTAGCCCATGCTTTTCAAGCATATAGTCAATTAAGGTTTTGTACCAGTAAGGGGCTTGCTGGTGTCTCTTGACTGCTCTCATGGCCTGTAGAACTGAAAGCAACAGCTGATTGATTATATTGCTCCTACGAAAATGCAAAATATTATATGCTCTTCAAACAGCTAACAAGTTCATTATTAACAAAAGTGAATATATGTTTTCCAGGATAATGTTGCAGGATCCAAACTGTGGATTAGTCATCAGGACCAGAGGTTTAATCTTCCAAACTTTTGGACTCGTGCTAGAGCCCATCCTTAGGGAAATTCTCTATGTGCTTTGGGCTAGTCTATGTGTGGTATTTATATGATGCTTGTTGTATGTGGCTTCATCATTCATTATTTTATTTTATTTTTTGCCTGTTGGCTGAATAACACGCAGGCAAGGATACAGGTGATTATTAAGAAGAACAGCAGCCATGATAGAACCTAAATAAAGGTCAAGTTGGATGTTCTGGCTATAAAAAAATCAGGGTGGGAGAGTAAGTGTTTTGTGTAGATGCTGGTAGCTTATGTGGGTATATTGGTGATTGTAAAGACCTATCTCTTGGGTTTATGCTGCACTTTTAGGAAGACATTCATTTGCTGCAGCAAGTTTTCTCTTTGAGCATTCTTGTCAACCAAGATAAATGACTTTTCTTTTTAGTCTTTTGGCGAATGGCTTTTACTATCTGTAATCCTTATAACAACTTTATATAATATTCTGTAAGGTAGGCTAATGTTATTATTAACCCTTTGTTATAGATAGACTCTCAGAAAGATGATCTAGTAAATTATTAGAGTGGTAAAATTCAAATTGAGGATTTGCTGATTGGTATTTTAATTTCCTAGTCAGTATGCTTGATATCAGCTCTATCAAACTAGGCAATTTTGTACATAATAATCTAAATCAACAAGCCTCTTATTGTGTTAGACTAAATGCTACAATTACCAGCCTGTTATTCCTGAACAGATGTGATACTATACAGCAAATACTAAAAATATCAGAAATGATATCAATAGATGGAAGGAAGATTTTGTTGTTCATCATGCAAATGCTAATGTAACCCCACAGAAAAATTAATTTGCTCATTCCATATTTTGATTCATTATGAAGCAAAGGACTTCATCTCTATTACTATGGTTAACAACATACAACCTTTTGGAAGCAATACAGTAAACTCATGGACTTCTCTCTTGGTACCAGACTCTCCATCACACCATATTTAAGACTTCATTATTTTAGCAAAAGGTTATGAACTGCTGGTAATAGCAAATCAGCTTTTAGTCTCTTAAAAATACAGGGCATTATACTCAAAAAGTAACATTCTCAACCACACATTTATATATAAATTAAAAAGAACTACAAGATGTAGGACATGAACTAAAGGCTAGTATTTCTAGATGACTCTCAGAGAGTTCCAAAAGGACTGTATTAACTTGGTGAAGAATATACAATTGTCCTGGCAAGAGAAAAATGAAAACCAGAGGACGCTCAAAATTAAACATATTAATAGCAAAACCATCACCCAAACAAGATATGAAAAAGACTAGTTTATACTAGTTGAATGAGAAAGATAAAACACTGCATGTGTTTAGGGGGAGTGTTATTGTGTTCTTGATGACAGCTGGAAATATTTGGTTAATGGACCTGGACATAATTTATGGACTCCTGAAATGTTAGCTGCAGATGTTGTTGGACTCAAACTCTGATCAATCTCAATAAACATAGCCAATAATGAAGACTGTTAGGACTTTCACATCTAGAGATCAACAGGCTCCCCACTTGCTTATATGATATGGGCTTTAATATTCTAAAGCATTTTATTGAGAAATGAGTATGAATTAAAATGTAAATCTTAACACTCAACACTCAAATCTTTCTTAACGCCTCCATATATCCTATGAGTGTTAACCCAGCAAATTGGTTACTGGGAAACCACAATTTAATAGTGTCATAATGATCTCTAGCTAGTAGTTCTGGGTCAAAATATTTTACAATGGTTTTATTGAAACCTTTTCAGTATTCAATATTTGGAATTTATATTAGAAAAATACATGTTTACTCTATTATAGTTTTCACGGTTTTTGTTTATGTTTATGCACTTTCATGATCAATAATCTATACTAATTTTCAGTTTAACAAAAAAAGCTTTTAACTCAATTGTATTATAGTTATTGAAACAGTATTTATTGCCACTTTATTAAATAGGAAAGTGTATCCCATTTTTCTAAATAGTTTCATTTGCTCATATTTTCTTTAAACCAAATGAATGAAATTAGAATAAACAGTTTTGTAGTCATCTGTAATCATGAGCTGATTAATGGAGTTTGGTTTCCTAGCTATTATTCATTCATGAACACCTGATATCTTTCTCATAAACAAATTGTGTTTGTCCAAATTAAGAAATTAAATGAAGCATTTGATGAGTTTATGATTGACCCTTCTAAGTTGGAACCCATTTGTCAATGTCATTATCTTACAAAACTGTTTGACAAATGTGCTGTCTAAGGAGCATGTGGATTTATTATGATTTCTGATTAATGCACGCTGCAAGCCAAATTATGAGATTGTAATAATTTTTATTCTCATTTTAACAGTCAGTGAAGATTTTCATTCCTGATAAAATGCATTCATCTCTCTTCAGATTTATACCGTAGTTGATTATAAGACTCAACTATAGCTTTAAGAATATAATTTTAAATATAATGCTTCATCTTTTAATATTACTTTTTCTAAAATGCTCATATTACTAATAGGTTTCAATTATTCTTATTTTAACCACTACTAGATAATAATGTATATTTCTATAATTGTATAAAAGGGGAACTAGTATCTCTTATTAAATTAATAAAATTAATATTATCAATGTCCTTTTCACAGAAAATCACAGTATTTTTAACTCATGGTTGTCAATATTTAGCAATATACATTTTGGGTTTGGTTTGGTTTTTTAAATTTTCGCTTAAAAACACCTTAGACCAAAAATCTATCTAGTCCATCATTCTGACCAGCCAATTTGATGATCAAAAGTAGAGGGTATGCAATCTGCCCTGTGCTTTCCAATGACACTCAACATGCACAGAAAATATGGGGGGAGGAAAATTAACATTGCTCCTGAATACAAAACCACTTATTGGTTTTGAGTGAGAAAAATAACAGACAGCTTAGGTCATTCCTTGTTTGGGTTATGGAATATATTTTTCATGACTAGTGGTAATAATAAAAGTAATTATATTTTTGCATATATGTTAGGTTTTTGCATATATTTAATTTTATTTATTTATTTAATCAAATATATGTACGGTTATGCTGCTTAACTGGATGCAATACAATCCTACTGTAGTCTTCCAAGGTACTCAGAGAATGTGCACAGATAACTCTCAACTTACTACTGCAATTAGGACTGGAATTACAGTTGTAAGTTGTGGTCATTGTAAAGCAAGGCATCCAAATTGAATTTTATGACCATATTTATATTGTTAACAAAGTGAATCATGCAGTTGTAAGTCTGTATCCATTCTCCAAGAAGATTGTTTCTTGTTGCAAACTGGCAAAAATAATCACAAATTGCATCACATGATTTGGGGCACTGCAACCAGTTGTGAATGCAAGCTGGTTGTCAAGTTTCCTAAAGTGCTTGAGTGCCGAAATGTCGCAGTGAGGGGGGGGATACTTTAAAATGGCCAGTAGTATTTACAAGCCACAAAGCACCCTTTCCAAGACCTCACAATTTAAGCAACTGGTTATTACTCAAGAGCTACCTATACATGGTTTAACAATCTCTAAATCAGATATGATAGAAATCAACCTAGTGTTCTTCATTGTAATGAAAACCATGCCCAAAATGGGACTCATTATATTCTCTAAAACATACATACATGGACAGCTGATGGATTATTCAGAAGGAAATTGCTGTTATGCTTGGAATTTCAAAGGAACACGTGGGTTACAATATTAGTGCTGGAAGATTTTTAAAACATGAGTTCCTTGCATGTTTACAGCAGAGATTAAAATTTCAAGAACTGAAATTTGCCAGAAAGCATTGTCATACAATGAGAATTAAGGTAAGGTATTTTTTCACAGCAATGTGAAAACCAACAAAACATGGCCTTATCGTTATGTCTCAGAAACAAATCATAAGTCTAAGGAATATACTATAATCACCAAGATTCACCATCCCCACTTCCTCCCTCTCCCAAATTAAACCAAGGAAAATTCATGTTTATAGATTTGGGGAATGCAGGTGATCTTATTCATGTGGATTCCTTTGTATCCAAGCCACCACCAATTAAGATAACTACACTGCTCATAACACTCATAATTTTGAAACAACAATTAATCATTTGGAACACAAAGGAACTTTTGCCTCACATGGCACTCAAGAAGTTAGATCTCTTTATGTTACCAATCTGCTATGCGGTTCAGACTTAGTACCATGCAATTTCCACCCTTTCCTTAAATTAAGAGAATACATGTAGTCCTCAACCTATGACCACAACTGAGCCCAAAATTTATGTTGCTAAGTGAAACACTTGTTAAGTGTTAAGTGAGTTAAGCCCCATTTTATGATCTTTCTTGCCATGGTTGTTAAGTGAATCATTGCAGTTGTTCGGTTAGTACCCCGATTGTTCTGTGAATCTGGCTTCCTCATTGATTTTGCTTGAAAGAAGGTTGCAAGAACTGTTCACATAATACCAGAACTCTGCAACTGTTATAAATATTAACTAGTTGCCAACCATCCGAATTTTGATCATGTTACCATGGGGATGCTACAACAGTTTTAAGTGTGAAAAATGGTCATAAGTGCCATAGTAACTTTGAACAGTCACTAAACAAACTGTTGTAAGTTGAGAACTACCTATAGTTTGGTGGGCATCTGTTTGAATCAGATGAAGAGGACTGTCAGTACTTGTTTGAAGACAAAAGCTGTGGAATTATTTTGTTACAGTTTTAAGAAACATGTCCATTGTTAGCAGAATTATGTAGTGAATTGTGATTATACGGAGAACAAAGTGCAGGTGAAAAAGAATTCCTGTTTCATGTATTAAACATCTCTGTTATGGTGTGCAAACATTATTTTTCATTCAACACCTGTGTTTTATATATGTGTGTGTGTTTGTGTGCATGTTACTACAACTAGTAAATACTGTGCAAATCTGTGTTTCTTCTTTAACTTCTTTTTCATAATATATTTTCACCTTTTTGTTCAAAGCTTCCTGTTTTTGCACGATATGTCAGTGGCATCCCGAACTAGATTCAAATGAATTAATTGGGAGTTAGAACTGAGTGTCTGCTACATTCACATATAAAAGGTTGGTTTTGTTTGTTGCTAACACACTTCTGGCCTCATAAATTTTAAGTAATATAGTGCTTTTGTTTAATTGAGAGCATTCACATATCAGTAGATTTCTGTTTGTCATAATGATCAGGGACGTAATTATAATTGCTATAGATCTATGCCTGCAGCCTGTGTGATAAGATCCCATTTTGTTCTGTATTTCTATTTTTTACAATATAAAAACATATCAATTATTAACTACACTGTCCCTAAAAACAATAAAAATAATCAATAAGAAAAATATATGTGTCCTCCCACTCCTCACCCCATGATAATTCCAGAGGAGATACTTGCTACTTAGACAAATTAGCTACAGTATTTTAAACTTTTTCATTTTTTGCCTTGGTCAAATCTAAAAATTTGCCTTTAAGCCATGTGCTATTGTTACTTTAAAGTCTTTAGGGTTTTTTTTTTTAAACAGATAAAATTAGCTGTACTCTCCAGCAGATAAATTTGCTAAATTCAGCTGGTGTAAGTGATTATTGCCAGGTTGCAGCAGAATAAAGCCTAAAGCATCATATTAACTGTGCTATTTATATGGATCATAATATACTATGAATAAAAGCCTCAATTACTAAGCACTTTTGAGTCCTGACGAGGTAGTCCCATGCTGTTAATGGTATCTTTATAATCTTTTTAACTTCTTGTTTTCTCTGACAGAGCTGAACAGTAACAGCAGTGGATTTGCCTTTGGCAAATGAAAACTCATTTTGAGACAATAATAATTATTTACTATTTAGATAGATGGCAGTAAAATTTCTCTGAATGAGATTTCCCTGAGAAAATACAAACTGATTAAATTATGTTCTTTAATGGAGTGGTGAAGCATGTAGTACTTGAAACAATGAAGTTGATGTTGCCCATCTTTTTTCATTGTAAAAGTAAACCCTTGTAAGTTATCTAAATGATGCATTTAATTTAAAATCTTATCCTTGATATTGCTTAATATTTCAGATTTCCATAAAAATACAGAAATTTTGAAAAGTTGCAAAAAGCAATTCTTCTCTGTAATAGTTTATTTAGTTATGTATTGGATTAGATTGGATTTTACATAGCTAGTTTATCCTTATTGGAAGGAATATAGATAAGAACACTGCTTTGATTCATTAAATTAATATAAATATATGTGCTTTTGAAAAAAATATTTGTGAACGCAAAATGTACAGCTTCATTGTTGAACAGAATTTGCTGTACTAGTCTGATTTATAACTTGAAGTATAATTTAAAGAAAAACATTTGTTTTAAGTATTTGCTTATAATACAAGAAGACAACATTGTATTTTTGATGCTAATACTAAGAACTTAATAAAGGAGTGAGCACTATGTAATCCTCCAGATGCTGGCAAACCTCAATTTTTAGCATTTTCTGACACTGACTATGCTGCTGAAACACCTGGGAAATGAAGTTCAGTAATATATGGAGGACTGAAATGTAATCTTATAACCATTCTTTTATACAGCCTAAAGGACTATTATATTGTACTAAACTATTGTATACAGTTTAGAACAGTATTTGCATTAATGGAACTAGCAGCATTTATAATTGTAAATATAAAATAGCTAGCAAATCTGCTTATTTTACTTCGAATGATTCTTTCTTGAATATATCATGTTTAATATAAAGTTGTTTGACAGCTTTTTATATGGAAACAACAGATGAACATGGTTTCAATCCTGCTGTAAATTAACCAACAGGCTAGTCTTTATATGGATGAGCTAAACCATAAGTTGATGCCATTTGGAATTAAGTAATGAAAATTACTTGAAGGAAAAGGAAATGACAAATGAGAAGAGGGTACTTCTGCTAGAAAAAAGTCAGAATCTCAAAACAATTGTAGTAGTAATTAGTAGTAGTAGTAGTTAAAAGTTGAGATATTATGTGAATGTGACAAAGTATATATATTTATTATTCTTATGACTGCAAATTACTGTAAATCAGCTAATCAATCTTGCACTAATATTTGTGACTCAATTCTTGAGACATTTTAGTACAAATATACAGTTTACAATATTAAATGTGTAATTGATGTGTATAGCAACAATTAACAGGTGTAAAAGCTGGAAATTAAATGGAAATATATTCAAAATTCATACTAGGATTTAAATGTTATAGAATATTGTTTTTGAATGTTTTCTAGAATGTTGACTTGAACTGATTGGTTTTAAACATTATTATTATAAACTGTCCAAAGTTGGGTAGTGGTCCATAAGGAAATCATGTATGGTAAAATGCAATAAAACTCTTCACTGTAACACTTAGTATTTATACAGAAGCCTAAATTTGCTACTGTGTAACTATTTTTAATCTAGTGAAATAATACAGTAATTATTGTGGAAGATAGTAGCAGTTATATTGGTAAAAATGATAGCTAATCAATGTTTTACCATTTCTAAAACTAATTCACCTGTGATATTAATATCCTACAGCAAGAAACATTGGAGAAAATTGTTATAATGAAATCATTAAAATTACCTGTTAACCTCTAGAGCCGTCACTCATAGCTTTTAATTTACTATTTATAAAGAGATTTTAGGGATCAATAGGAAGATCTGTTGGCAATATTAAATTTAATTAGAGTAATCAAAAACTATGAAAACTTCCAGAGAGAGTTTCAGAAAGAAGATGGTGTCAGTCTAGCCTCTTTTACTTGTCCATAAGCACTAGCCTAAAAAAAGTCCCAAATGGGGCACGTAGTTGGTTATTTTATTGACGTTGATCTGTTTTGGGGGGCAGTTTATTTTCCCATACTACCACTGATCAATGATTTCCTTTCAGCACAGAAGTAATTAAATAGTTCTGGCCAGTTTGTGTTTTGTTGTCTGTAAATTTATTATTCTGGGGATATAAAGAAGATCGATATATTTCAGTAGCCTTGTTTTAAAACAGATCAGAAGGGATCCTACTGACAGGGTAAGGTGTAGGGCAAGACAAGCAGGAAACACAGCTTCAGGACACAAACAAGACGTTTACCTTGTACTTTAAACTTGTCTAGTCTCAGCACATTCTGCTTAGCTATTAGTATTTCGTATTCTATTTTTTCTCAATGTTTTAAAACTAGTATAATCAGATTGTTTGCATTGTTATATTAATACATTAATATTTGTCTTTATAAATATATATTTTATAAAAGTAAGCTGCTATGAAATACAGGTAGTCCTTGATTTGCTACCACAATTGAGACGGCTAAGCTTCCATTGCTAAGCAATGTGATCTTAAAGCACGATTTCAAGTGTCCATGTCACTTAGCAATGACAACCCCAGCACTCCTGGTTGCTATCATAACTCCAGATTCATGGGAAGTAGAGGGAGTCCTATATAATAAAGGTGTGGGTGCTGCAGGGGGGCAGAGCAGTAGAGTCACAAAGGATGGAAATAATGTTGATATCCATTCCAGAGAAAAGCTAGATGATACAGTGTCGAGAACCATATTTCATTTATTAGACACAGTAATTTGCATATTTGAGATAGACAGACTTTAGGAAGGCTGAAGGTTTGTAGCTCTCTCTGTTAAGTATATATCTTTTTCAGCAGACCAATGGTTATTAATTACTGAATTCATACTCTGCTTTTTTATGGTTTACTATGACTCCTATGAGTCAGCAATTGAACAGAGAGACAATCACCAAAGCAGATCAGGGAGCAGGTGAGGACAGACTCAGATAATGAGGAGCCTGATCCTAGTGGGGCACCTAGCCCCAGGATATGCAGAAAGTTCAAAGCCCAGAGCAAAGGCTTTTCAGGAAGCAAAGATAATGCCCCTACTACAGCCACACATACAGCTGGGGCTGCTGAGGAGCTGCCTCCAGGACCTTGCTTTCCATTGAAATAACTGTCCAAGAATTGACTGGCATTTCCATAGACTTGTTCCATAGACTTGTTCTATTCTCAGACTTAGATTGGCTTGTAGAATTTGGGTGTTTGAATCCTCAATTAACACAGACCACATTCTCAACCACTGCCTAATTGGCTGTCCACCATCTAGCTCTGCCTCTTGTTTCTAAGAGCTATGACTCTGGACTCTGGTTTTCTGCACTTGGATTCCTGAAGGAATGGCTTGCACCTGTACTTGCTTCCTAGCTAGGAGGCAAGATCTTATTGAGCATTCACTGGATAGTGAACCAAAAATTCAACCTGCCTTCTTAGCTGTTGCAGGTCCGTCATTAAACCAGTTGCAATTTGCTATTGTGAGATTGCTCAGTACAGAACAGATCATATTCCCCTGAGAAATGATGGTAAATAAACAACAGTGAAAAAGATATTACTCATTCAAATTAGTAGCTGGCAAATTTATACACAAACACTATGCTTAAATAAAAACATTGTTAGAATGTGAACAGATACAGGATGTAGGAACATCCAGAGAAGACTTCCATTTTTGCAAGAATGTGACTTTGATGTATCAGGACCAAAAAAGAGAGTCTTTTTTGAAGCTTTCATAGCCAGCCTGTTTCCAGCAGTTCTACCAATTTATCTTAATCCTATTTTCAGACCCATTTCAGATTTTAAATATTACATCCATATCCGTATAACTTCCTGCTAATCTTGGTGTACTATATTCAGCTATATTCTCCTGTATATTCTTTCTTACAATGACTCTTTAAGATTCTGTGGTTTTGAGGTAAGTAAGTGATTCAAGACTATTTAAGGGTTTTCTTGGCTCAGTGGACATTTAAATCTAGATCATCCTAACCTCAGATTTTCAATCTAATGTGGCAAATTATTTGTGTCCATTATAACTTCAGTTTTCAATCAGATGTTACATTCTGTTCATTAGCAAGGGATTACAGACAATACAATCTATATAATAATATTTAAACCTGGATTACTGATCTTCTGTCACTGATTTTGAGTTTATGTTTTTCTTAACTATTCGAGTAAAATAAAAGATAATATTTTAAATTGTTCAAAAGTCTAAATGATGAAGTGGCAATGACAAACTCAGATGTAGCATACTAAACCTTACATGTTTTAATCGGGTAAGTCAGAAAAGGTGCTACCAAACTTTCTGGGGTTTGGCTGTTATAAGCCTTTTATCTTCTGTGAAAAATAAAACTTGTGTTATGTCAGTGGCAAACTTACTATGTAAGTTTCAAACAAGGACATTTCAATTAAGTGTGGAGAGAAATAGAAGCACAGAATATAATTTCACATTTGCTTTTCTTGTTTTTTTAAAAAGAAAAATTTGGCTACGTTAATATGAGTTATATTTTGCATATTTTTCTTTAGTCTAAATTTTAGATCTTCAGACTTTATATTCTATTCCGGGGATATCAAACTCAAGGCCCGCGGTTCTATTCAGACTCTTCCACATTTCCACACTTATTACAGGTAGTCCTCAACTTATGGCCACAATTGAGCCCAAATTTTTGTTGCTAAGCAAGACAATTGTTAAGTGAGTTTTGCCCTATTTTAAGACCTTTTTTGTCAGTTATTAAGTGAATCATTGCAACTGTAAATAATATGATGTTAAGTGAATCTGCTTCCTCACTGACTTTGCTTGACAGAAGGTTGCAAAAGCTGATTACATGACCCTGGAACACTGCAACTGTCTTAAATATGAGTCAGTTGCCAAGTGTCTACATTTTGATCACATCACCATGGGATGCTGCAATGGTCATCAGTCACTTTTTTCAGCGCCATTGTAACTTTGAATGATCACTAAATGAACTGTTGTAAGTCGAGGACTGCCTCTGTTTCTTTTGAATCTCTCCATTTTCTTCTGATTTAGACTTCTATAGTTAACCCTCCCCAATTTTGACTGTTGTATCTTGGTATCTGATTTTCTTTCTTAATCCTCTACAATAGGGGAGTCAAACTCCCAGGCTGGATGCGTCAAGTACTGGTCCTTCCGCCCGGTTTAGCAAAGGGGGGAAAGTCCTGATACATCATATGATGCCATCATGACGACGCAAGTTTGACACCCCTGCTTTACAATAATGTATTAAATTGGAACTTTCTTGCAGATGTGTTTAAATATATCCTTTTCTGCTTAAATCTTAAGTTATGATCATTCAATTTATTCTTTACTGAATTCATTGATTCTCTTAATTTAAAGACTTGTTACCCTTGCTTTGACAGTAATCTCTTTAAGTCTTTTTTTTTTCCTAGAGGATGTAGTCATGGACATTCAGTTCTTCAAACTCTTTTATTTTCTAAAATGCCTGTGAACGACCTAACAGTATCTTACCTATCTGTTGTATTGATTCTACTAAGATTCTTGGCATTATGGGTGTATCTGTGTGTGTTTCTGGTTGTGTGTGATTGTTAGGATAATGCACAATAACTTTCTTTGGAAGGGATTTGTGTCCAATTTTTTGAATGCCAAAGACCTTCTTAATTAATAGTACTATATTTACCCAAATGATGTATTTTAAAAAAGAAATAGCCATCTTAGCTGTAGTTAATGTAAAAGCAAACACATTCTTTGCTATCTTGCCTTTTGAATGTGGAAAACAGATCTTTACTTCAGGGTTATCTTCCTATAGGTAAATAGGACACACACACACCAGCTGTGCAGTGCTTCAAATTTGATTTCTGAATATTGCTTTGGAGTGGACAGGAATATAAAAAGTGCTTGTCTGCAATACTGCAGTAATATGATTCTGGAGAAAGACATAACTACTTCATGGTGATGCAGAGAGATGCTAGATCTACATACCTGTGTACTCTGAGATATTATTTGGAAATCAGATCTGACGATCTATGCATCTTTAGTATTTTTATTACAAAATGAGCTATCTGAAGTGGGATTTATTTTTATTTATTAACAGTACTTCTAGACCACCCCAATGTGTATAATTCTTTTTCCATATAGATGGGCAAATATCTGTAACAGATACAAACATTATTTTCAATATCAGACATATTGTGTTTATGCTTGATAATTAGAAATAATGTTTTCATCGGCTATATATGGTTGCCCATTATGAGAAGAAACTGCACTCTAACATAACATGGTATTGCACTGAAATTAAATGTATAAATTCATTTCACTCCTCTTCATAAACACATCAAAGGATTTTTATAGTGTGGTTAACCACTTAATATATTAAATAGCACAAAGAAAACTAGTTAACCTCCTACATAAAGAAAACATTGCATTAGTTTTTATTGCAAGACTTAGTACACTGAAATGTTTTTCATCTTAAGAAATATAGTGAGAGATGCTTTTTTTTTAAACTTTCTTTTTCCTGATGACTAAAAATAACATCACAAGCATGTGGGTTATATTGTTAATTGTTTTGACCATAGAATTAATTTTAAAGTCAAAGGGTGCCTTGCTTTTTCATCATTTGTAGCACAGAATATTCAGCATGTCACAGATGTTCATGAATAATGTCCATTTAAAACTGTTGGCAAGAGTGCTGGTGAGTTGGCTAGATGAATTAAATGTTGGGGGGATCTGACAGGCAGCACGCTGCTTTGTGATCATTCCAAAGTTCTAATAATCTCCCATACCTACTCTGCCTGCCACTAATGAAAGAGAATAGGTGATTGCACCTCAGGCTATGTTCTGCGCCTAATGACTCCTCGAAAGGCAGATTTATGAAGAAAAAATTAACTTTGAATGAGGATTGAATTGGCCCTGACAGTCTGATAGACTGTGACACAGATTCGGTGGCAAAACAGACGTAGCTCTAATTGATTATCAATATTTTCATCACTTTGCTTAAAATATTGATAATCAATTAG
>JAOYMU010000002.1:41711333-41733353 GCA_025802295.1 Psammodynastes pulverulentus
TTTGAGTTTTAGCCATTTATCCCTTTTGATTTTGCCATGAAGGTGGCATACTTCGCAGCAGTAACTTCCATTTGTAAAGTGAATTGAGGACTCTGACTTTTATACTAATTATTTCCTGCAATTGTATAAGATAAAGGTCATAGTTGGGCTTTATCCCCTTCTTGAAAATGAAGTAATCTTTTATTTTCACCAGAATCATTTTCTTGTTGCCTAGAAAGGGCACATTTCTTAGGAAGTTCCAAATGAAGGTTTAAAGAGTTTCCATCTTTCAAATGCAGCATTCATTTACCTATATTGAATAACTTTTAATCAGATGTTCATGTTTGATTAAAGAATTCCTGTTATTTTATGTGCCGCAATTAAAAATGTCTTTATTTGACCCAAACAACTTCTAAACTGCCGCTTATTGAAGGTAATCTAACATTATGCTCAAGAAAAGGAATATTGACAAGTCTTAATTTTATATATGGTCATTTGTACTGCAGTGCTTAGTTAAATGTCTTATTCAAAACAGACACGAGACTCAATTGTTTTACCTATAGTCATTTCCTTATTTGTTCTACCTGATATTTTCATTTCCATGTATTTTTGAATAGCTTTTTTTATTAAAAATGATGATCCTTTATAACAGGATGCCAAAGTTTTAGCAAGGTTAGGTGTCATTTTATTTTACACTGGGTAGTTAAAGTTCACATTGTTTCCTAATTTAATTGACTGAGAGCAAGATAATATGGTACAGCAGAGTTCTAGTGTATGAGGTCATGCCCAGATAGCCATAATATCTTAGAGTGCTGTACTCAATGTTAAGAAAATATATTTAAATGCCCTTAAGTTCATTAGGTATTGCCAAAGGTCACGCTTTATGTTCAGTTAGTTTTATTAAAGTTCATTGTTATGACAGTGACCTGAAATCTAACTGTGTGGCCTTTATCATATTAGAGTGTATACACTGCAAAAAAACCCTCCATTTAAATTTTAGATTCTGCATGGTTTAGTTATTGCTTTATTAAAGAGAATTAATTGTACACTGTTGTAAATACTAGTAATTAAAATGCATTCATTTTGAATAAAGAAATATTATATTTTGAATAATAAACATTCAGCAGAAAGTCTTGTATGAAAGGGTATAAATTAGATGTATATAAAATTCCTTATATAAACTGTAGAATTTATGTATTGTGTGTGTGTGTGTGCGCGCGCACACACAGAATACAGAAATCTTACAGTAGATATAAATTTTTTTATATACATCTAATTATATATATTCAATTAATTTTTTGTAAAGTTTCAAGTAGTATCTAAACATCTCCAACTATCTATATATATATTACATTTAAATTTTAATCATCAAAACCATTCAATTTCACAAAAACGATAGTATAAAACATATAGAAGTATAAAATAAATTTAAAATCCAGCAACTTAAAAAAAGCCTCAGCATCACTTTTAACTAGAAGCAAATCAAAATAGACAAATGTAACAATGGATTTTAAAAATTAACAGGGAGAACATTAAACGTTATCTTGGAATTTAATTTGTGGCCACTTCCAAGTAAACCCAAATTGTTGGTCTGCACCCAGGTAGATCCAACTATTTCATGCTGTTTTATTGAGATATTTTTTATTGAGATATTGTGGCCTATGTTAACAATACATTGCAACTCTGATTGCGTTTTTCATATCCTTCCCTCTCATACCTCAGGAGGTCAGGAAGGAGTCAGCCTGAGTATCTTCCTAATATTCCCTCTGTTCCCAGAGCTTAATGCATGATTCTGCACTTCATGTTTTTGTAACATTTCTAGTTATTTTCCCCAAGGTAATTTCCTACGCATACAGTCCCTGGTCAAATACATTTGATTTGTCATCAGCTTCCTGACCAAGTAGGGTTTTAAAGGACAATGTAGGACAACAACAGATTGTTCATCATTATGGCTGACTAGTGTCCACTTGTCAATGGCGCTCTCTCATGTTCTGTAAGCTGAACATGAGTAACTAAATCATATCTACCACATCTAAACAATACCATAGTTGAGATTCTTGGATCACACAAAGAAAGATACTCCTGTTTGTGTAATAATACTGTGAAGTGTAAGTTCATTTTAGTAGAATAAATAATACCAGAATGGCAGTTTATTACAAAAGTTCTGCTATTTCTTAAATGCTGTTTTCAGTTTAGCAGTTATAAAAATGAGATGTGTCTTTAATATTGGGCTCTATTGATCAGAAAAGGTCAAGAGAATGAAGTATACTGCTTGTATCTCCCATTATTAAATAGAACCTACTTACCAATTTCACTATTGTTCTTTTGCAGTGTATTTTAGAGAATGAATAGTTTTATTACATGTACACACTAGTAGAATTTAATGTAATTTAATGCAAAAATGCCACTACAGCACAAGAAGACATAATAATAAAGATAAAATCATAAAGGAATTAAAATAAAATTCTTCCTTACTTGTATTGAAGATAAAAATTAGTTTGCCATCTGTAAATAGTATGCATAATTTGTTAATCAGAAAGAAATCAAGGATTCCAGTGGCTCCTTCTGGTACCCTTTTTTTAATTAAAGAAGAAATTATTAGTTCTTCGGTTCCCTTTATAAATTGAAATATAAAATAACATGAATATGGGATTCCATTTTTTCAATTTCTCAAGGAAAAGATTATTCATTAAATACTGTTAGTAAAATAAAGGACAGCATGTATTGGAAACAGCTTTTGCAAATATAGCTGTTATTGCAAATGAGAAATTTAATGTGTATTGATTCAAATGACAAAATTGTACATACTTTTTAAATCAAGGTTTATGATTATATAATTTTCAAAAATTTGATTGTCAGGTTATTTACAATACAATATAGCATGCAGTCTAACTGTAAGCCTAATATTAAGGTTTCTGTTAAATAAATGTTATGGTAATCTTAATGAGAAGGAAAATAATCATTTTTCTATCAACAAAGAATGTAGAAAAATACATATATGTCACTTATTATTTTTAAAAGCTTTCCTAGAATGTATGTACTTAAATAAGTAACATGTTTTATGCTTGCCTGCTTTCCTTCTATTTGATGCTTTCTGGCTCCAAATGACTCTCGGCTTAAATTCATCTTTCACATTTAAATGAATAATATACACAATTTATTACCAGCAATATTCTTTGGGCATTCATTCATTCATTCATCATTCATTCAAATTTATATTGCACCCATCTCCTCAAATAGGCAACTCTTGGAGGCTTATAAAAAGTAAGCCATTATTATCAAAAACAATAATTCATTTCTCAGATGAACTTTGTAATTTCCTAGAAGTTTATTGGTTTTAATAAAATAAAGATAAAAGTCTGGATACTAAGGAGTTTGGCTCATAGAGTAGAGCTTCTTCCTATTTACATTTCCAGGCTCTATTTCCTCAGTTTTTGGACTTTAAATAAGTCAATAGGATTTTTTAAAATCTACATATAAGTGTTATTATTTCCTTAATAGATACATGTGTGGAATATTGCATACTACAATCTATCATAACTTTATATTGGGTTTGGGTTTCTGAGAGTAAGACTTTAAACTTCCATTTATTTACACCATTTGGTCTATTGGGATTTTTATGTCAAAAGTGTTAGCTTTGGGGTATTAGTTATACAAATATCAGTGTGTAGCTTTAGCCTGTTAGCTATCAATTGGATTCAGAAAATCAATGGTCTTAATAGTTCCTTATTACATAGTTGATGCATTTGCAATAGTGAGTTGAGTTACTGTCTGAATAATCAATTCACTTAAAAAAAAAAAAAAAGCTGATCTCTGCCAGAACCTTTTTTTATAAATTCAGCACTGTACTGGGCAAGTGCAACTCTCTGTATCATATTTGAAAGTTAAATAGGTACCCCAAACTCAGTGTTGTAGTTGTGAATAGGTTGCAAAGACCGCAATCTTGTGACCATAACATTTGTGAGGGTGCAACATTTTGCAATGTCTAGAAATGCTTTCCGGGCCATAAAGCACCTTTTCCAATGCTATCAGAATTTTGGACCATCATTAAACAAAGGTCATATGTCAAGGACTACCCATAGAGGTTGTGTAACTGGCCATCTCCACCATGGAATTTGTGAATATACCTACCACATCACCTCAGTATCAAATATGTTTACCGTACAGAAAAGTTATTACCGCTGCAGTAGACCAATTGTTAAGTTCATCATCCACATTAATCTTTGAGTAATTTAAATTCTCATAGTAGGACTTGGATGTCTGTCACTGCACTGTTTCTGCTTGAGGAAAAAAAATGGTTCAGTTTTCAGGTGATTTGCCATTGAATAGTCCTGCAGTCAATTACAAAGACAGATAAAGAGTTGGCTGTGCAGATGCACACACAATCTAGAAATTACAGAGAAGTAATAGCTTTTTGTCCAGAGTCAAGCTGTAAGTGGCAAACAAAACACAGCTTCAGGGGGAAATAGTCCACAACAGCCAAATACCAAAGAGGTTTAATCAGCCAGTCAAGTCAGAGACCAGAGAGCCAAGGAAAAAAGTAGGAAGGAGTTTTTAAAGAAGAGATTAGACAGCCCTTTGTCTGAAATGGTATAGGATTCCTGCTTGAGCTGAATGTTGGATTAGAAGACCTCTAAGGTTCCTTCCAACTGTGTTATTCTGTTAAGATCTTGTTGGTGTGTTATTTTCAATAGAGGAACTATAATTGACAGCTATTCTTAAATAAGCCAGATGCAACTGTGGCTATGGCAAGAATTGGTGAATGTATTTCTCGAAAGGCTGGGCAGATAGTACAGAAACCAATTAAAGCCCTTAAAAACATCTTAAGTAAGCAAAAAAACCTAATAGCTCAAGAAAAAGGGCAGCTATATGCAGAGTAATGGCCATAACAGCCACTATGTAGAACAGAAAAGCAGAACTCTATGTATTTGTAACACAGTCTGTTGCTTCTCTCACAGAGGTTTTTGAGGTATGGTAGTGTTATCCTTTTCATAGCTTGCTAAAATAAACTCACACTAATTAACTTCTTCATTACCAAAGTAAAAATCCCATCTCCACAAGGCGAACTATGTAACAATATTATTCAGATGAGCATCAATGCAGTGCAATAACCCAGAACATCAGAAAAAGGAAAGTGACCATCTTTACAACATCCTCCAACAAAATGGATACCCACACAAGTTAATCAAAAAGTGCCTGATCACTCAACACTCCCCCTTCCACAGTACCAACAGTACAAGCTATGAGGAGGATAACACTACATCAATGTAGAATCTGTGTGTTATGTGCATGGTGTATATGTTATATTTATAAGCATATCTATGCTAGGTGAACTTACTATATAAAGTTTTTTTTATTATATAGATATAAAAGGTAGAAGTAGCTAGTAATTGCCTTTAAGAATAGAACACAAAGCATTACCTTGGATTTTATAAGGCTAGCAAGCAACAAAAGAGCAGTAATTTATGAGCTCAGTGTAAAAGAATAGCATAATTACATTAAAAATTAATGCTAATGAACACTAAGATGGGGAAGGTGGTTATGATGAAAGTTTGTATTCATCTTCTCTGGTTTGAATGATGGCTAGTGGCTTGATTAATGGCTTAATTTCTATCAATTAGTGGGGGGAAATCTCCTACGAGACAGGGGTAAATTGAGCATTGAATTACATATCATGCTTTTGTGTATTGAGAAAAAAAACAGCTGAGTATATCTGATATAAGTCACAATGGCAAATGTGATGTGCCCCACGATGTCTGCATTAGCTCTCCTGACAGGCTGGTTGTACATGGTTATGGGGTGTTTGGAGATGGCTGGCAGACAACATTCATTAGCACGTTCCTGAGAAATCTGCAGCTTTTCTTTCCATAGAATTGTAATTAGCATCAATAAGAACTCAACAATGGAAACCTAGCAGCACTGGCAGAAGTTGTAAATTGATCATAGTGCTATGTAACTTTAGACTTTTTTTTTGGGACAACAAATGTCTTGCAATTTTAAGGACTTTATGATTCATAATATGGATTCCTACCATAGTTTCCTGAAAGGCAATAGGAGATAAAGAAAGGGATTTATCTTTCTCATGTTTACATTCAAAGTCTGTAAGTTTTATCTTTGGCCAAATACTCAAAGTATCTTTTTCATGCTCCAGAAGTAGCATGTGCCCTTTTTTCTTCCACATAATTTTGTGACCTTCAATAAGCTTGTAGTTTGAATAAAGTTAACAAATGCAGTGACTCCATTATTTTCAATAGAAATACAGGTCCTGAAAGAATGCAGTACTTAAAATTGAGAGGTCCTTGATGCTCTCTGAGCTTGGCTGTTTTTTTTTCCAGACGTATCATTACCCAAACTTGGTAATATCATAAGTGCTACCCAGTTTGGGTAATGAAATGTCTGCAAGAAAACAACCAAGCTCGGAGAGCAAGGACCCATCGTTTCAACCCTGAACATTCTCCTTTATTGGTACTTAAAATTGAAAGAATTGTAAAAATGTGTAATACCTATAACTAATACTTCAAATGCTGTGAAAAACACAACATAATGGAGAATGATGCTGCTCTATATGTAGCTGTGTATTCTTGACATCTGAAAGCCTTCGGTATAAAAGGGTGCTAACAAATTTATTTGAGCCTGCTTCATGTCAAAAAGCATTTCCCTTTCAGTGCACGGTAAGTGCTTGTATATTACAGAGGATCCAAATCCACATTCAGCCTAAAATACAGATTTCTTTACCCATATAATAGAACAAGGTTTAAACCATACAGTATATCATATCGCTCCTGTTATATCAGTTCTTTCTCTTTAGGTGATTCAGCTGCATCATCAGGATCATACGCATCTCTTCATATGTTGCACTTGTTTTAATGCTTAAGGCATTTGCTATTAATGCCATTTCATTAATAAATCCATGATACCAGCATATTCTGGTATAGAATTTTGTGTAATAGGAGCTAAATAAGTGTGTGTCATAAAATGCTCATTTCTTAAGTTTTGTATTACATATAGAAAATTCAGGTTTTTAACATATCCTTATACCTTTTGTATCTTAATCATTTTTCAATTTCCCCGACAGTTTAAAATTCATTTAATTGCTAATTCCTGCCAAGTAGCCATTCCTGCCAAACTGAAAACCATGCCCATTAAACATTGCTATGACTTTTAGGTTTATGAAAACAAATCACATGAAGGCAAGTAAGGTGCAGTTTTATCCCAAAAACAAGGGCCCTTAATCCTGTAAGATGCATCTTTTCATTTAACTGGTTATATAGTGCCATCTGCTGCTTTCAAGAGCTTTTCATCTACAGTACAATAGTGATGACCTATAGATATAACTATAAGCCATGTGGTTTGAACAGAGTGATTGAAATTAAAGACTCGGATCAAGGCATTACCAAAGTCCTCACAAAATTATGTTGGATCTTTTTTTGTATATTCATGTTTTCCTATTTTATCTATTTTTTCCTATTTAGAAGCAAGCGCAACTGTAATTCTTCTAGAATAAATGATTTATGTATGAAAAAATGGCATCAACACATCAGTCGCCAATATAAATAGTTCTATATTTAAAGTCTGCCCAGAGTGAAAGGACTTGCTGTCCAATGAGTTAGTATTGATTTTTTTTCTGTATCCTCTTAGCTTTCTGACTCCATTATTTTTGATTTTACTATGAAATATATATCCTTTCTACTGACATCTGACAAACACTATATGGAAGTCATTTTATCTACCAATAATGTGTTTGTCAACAATATTGTAGACTAATGGATGCAACTTCCTTCCAGTCTGTTTTTATGCAGTTAATGTTGTTGAAGTAATTCAGGAAAACATTCTGTGATGCTATTTCCCTTGAGGAACATGTCCCCAGATTATAATTGTCACTTGCATTAGAGTACTTCAAATATTTGAGTCATGCCTTTGTCTATTTATGGTTTCCTATTTTGAATTTATATTGTAAAATGTTGGTAATATTTGACAGACGGACTGCATCATTTCTTCCTACACTGATTGTGATAGGTTCATGGGTATCAGAAAAACATGCAGGAATATACTTGAGAAAAAGTACTTGCATATGTATGCTTTATTTTACTATAACTGTGATATGCAAACATTCTTAAAAAGAAAGGCCAGCATATGATCTAAAGGGCACTGACAGAAATATTGAACATTAAAGAAGATGGATTTTCATTATCTAAGGACTTCTATTGCAGTACGTCCAATCTAATGAGGACTCTTTCCCAAGCCTTTTCCACCCTTTTAGTAAAGGCGGTATTCAATGGGTGTACTTTAACAAATATTTAGTGACACTAAGTCACTTCTGTTGTGACTCACATCATTTAATAGCTTAGAACTGTAGTTCCAAATATATTTCAGCTGTAGAATATGATAGCATGGGAAGGAGTTTGTTAATATTTCTTCCATTGTTTGACAAAGTGCAACTTTAAACTTTATATTCTGAACAATTCAATCTACCTATCAACAAATTAGCATACATTGTTTATACAAATCAATAATGAAATACTCTAGAAGGATTGAATTGCTTAGCCCCATATCAACTGAACATATTAAGTAGTATTTGGTGTTTTGATACTTTTTAACAAAAGTGCTTAAGAGATGACTAGATGATGAATCGTAGTTTCTGTCTCAAAAACAGACCCTTAGGCTACGCATTGACCTTTCCTAACTCACCAACTATCTCACACCCTTGGGTTCCCCTGTCATCTGAAGGAGTTTTTTCTTATAAGATCTCTTTCTGATTCTCATGTATAAGAGTACATGCTGTAAATGGAATTCCTATACTATTTGGTATAGAACTGAAGTTGCTGGCTTAAATCGTCCATTTCAACATTTTGATTCTATGAGTAGGTTCTAATGCATCTTGTTGTTGCACTCAGTATATTTTATTTGCCCTTATTATTTCATTTCTATCTGTACTGAAACATATGTATGTCATATATTCTACTCTGGAATTCTTCAAATATTTCCCAATTGCAAAAATGTTGCGGAAACTCATTTTAAAAGTTGCATAAGAATTTAAAAACAATATACATGAATACAGTATTAATACGGACACTTTTAGATTCAACAGGTAATAGCATATCTTCTGCTTTGGCTTGGAAGATGTGTTTTCTTCCTCTTGAAACTAATTACTTTTGTTCTGAGGGGAGATGGCATTAAAACTATAATGAAATTTAATTGGGGGTCAGCAGGTCATCCTGCATGTGTTTTATGTAAATGGTTGTTTTCTTTGTCACTTACAAAAAAAATCTCATTGAGAAAAGTTCAACTTTTCTGTTTTCTTAGCAAGACTTTTCTTACGTTAGGAATAAATTACACAATATAATATTTAAAGTGATGGTGAACAATATTGACATTGTGCCTTTTTCCATAGATCAAGCCAGTCTTGTTGAGCAAGTAAAACGAGTCAAAGAAATTGAAGCAATTGAAAGTGACTCTTTTATTCCACAGACATTCAGATCGAGCAAAGAAGGCAAAAAGGTAATTTTTCAATATTTTTCTTAGTTGCATAGGATTCTTGTGAATCCTGTGGTGGAACTATATATTAATGCAACTATCATTGACATTGATTGTTTATACCAGTATTACTAGTACTATAGTAATCCTAATCCCTGGCCATTTTAAGTCAAGTACGGATTCCACTTATTACATGACACTGTATTTAAATGTGAGAAACATACTTTATATTTTGCAATAAAATATATTTTTCAGACAAAAACTGGGTTAACTTTGTGTACAGAAGAGGGGGGGTGTTGATTTTTCTTTCCAGCTGTGAAATATCTCAGAATTTATCCCCAGTTCAGAACTATCTCGAGAGTAGAATTTCATATTAACCAAGTTAAAAGGAAAAAGAAATTCCTGCTCTTTTCTTCACACGTTATTTGACACAGTTTTTTCAGACATCATGCAGCCTTGCTTTCTCACATCCTTTATTGAATTGTTTGGGTAAAACTCTAGATAGATACATACATATATACATGCATGAGGTACTCCTATATATTATTTACTTTTATTTCAATTCTGGCGATAGCAGGATGACAGATGTTGTAGCCAGATTCCCTTCACATCCACTGAACAGCTTCAACTGTTAATCAGTTATATAAAAAAAACAATATAAGGCCTTCCTGATAAAAAGATCAAAGTCACAAAAGAGAAATGGCAACTGATGATTCAGCAGGTTAATTTTTTGAAAGTTCAGCAGGTCTGCTACAAGGCAGAGATATTCTCAAATGATTTATAGCAGAATTAGTTTGTCTATAAAGATTGTTTTGTGAATACATTTAGGTCACAGAATCTGCTGATATCAAAAGTGAACCGGGAATTACAGAAGTGACAAACCTTGGTATTGCTGTTACTGAAAAAGAAGTAAAGCCTGGAATTATTCCTACTACTATCAAATACCAAGATGAAAACTCACTTGCCCATCCCAATGTAAGTTTGCTGATTATGGCAGTCTTTGATTAAAATAATTTATAAAAAGTGTAGGAGATGCAGTTATATAATCTGTTTATCCATATGTGTATTTGTTTTCTGTTTTAAAAAAAAATATTCAAGAACTTCCATAAAATCCTGACTAAATTTGTAACATGAGCAAAATTATGAAGCCCAGCTGCTATGTTCTGATATAAAGAAGATTATTTTTCAAAACTTTTTTTACTTTTTATTTTCAGATTAAATAACATTTAATCTGAATTAAAGTATTATAGTCATTTAGATAAAACACATTTAAATTATGTCTGGAATACTGCAGGTCGACTCAAACATGACTACAAAATCAGCTACCGGTAAAACAGTGATTTCAGGCATTGCAATTTTAATATAATACTGACTACGAATGTTGACTGTATCTCCAGACTCAGTTTATAGAAGCTTAAACCTTGAAAGCTTTAAGGGATCTAAGATCAGATTCTTTTGGATTTATCTTCCTCCATATGAATGTGCTGAAATTTGAAATTGATTATATTTTCTATCTTGCCATTATTAAAAGCTGGGGTATATAATTTTGGGGGAGTAAATGATTAATAAGTCTTTGCACATGAACGTCGTTGCCTGCTAGTAAACGTCTGGGTGCAATTCAAGGTTCTGGTTATCACTTTTAAAGTCCTACAGAACATGCTACAAGGCCAGGTGACTTGCAGGACTACCTGTCTCTGATAAGTTCTGTTCATCCCATCAGAACTGGCATAGTTCCAGGTCTCTTAACTCATGCATCCCACATGAATGAACAAGACGAAACAGTGTCATCTATTTGACCACACGTGGGTGCCTTCTCTATTGTGGTTCCTGTCCACTGTAACAGCAACAGTCCCTTCACCTGAGAGGCCTGGTTGGCTTTCTAGAAGGCATTGAAGACCTCATCCTTCTGTTCTGTGTTATGATACAATTTTGCAAGGAAGCACCTTTTTTCAATTCTCTGTTGCCTTACATTGTGTTATTTATCAATGTGTTATTTTACCCAGACTTGCTGGATAAAATTTATTTATTTGTAAAATTAATAAATAAATCCTATGTTATTGTTCTTTCTACTCTGTAAAGCAGACAAGGCATGAACAAAGCAGTGACTAGTTCTAAGACAAAAAAACTATTATTGATTTAATTTGAATTTAATTGAAAAAAGAAGATATGGTTGGTTCTTATATATTTAATATTTTCCCATCAGTCTCATTGCCTGTGGTATTTTAATTGTACTTCAGGAGATCCTCTGGAAATTCAGTGATTTTCAGGGATTGAAGTTGTGGATCCTCGATTAGATGAAACAGTTCTTTTACAATTAATCGATAATCTAAACTTGTTTATGATAACAGGATCCAATATGGCCTTATTGCATACTGATTCCCAGTAAGATCATTTGTACTTCTCTTTGATTTAAAAGTCACTGTTCCTGGCATGGACATAATAGAGATATCTGTAATTCATATAGAAAACTTTTTATTAAGGCACATGAAGGCCTCTCTAAGATTTGTCCCTGTTCTCCTGTATAATTTATCTGCTTAAAGTTCAGCTTTGTAGTCATCTTTTGTTTGTCATAGCAGAGTTATTTACAGGTTTTAGAAATACATGGTATAGATAATAATTGGAAAACAGAAATCTCAAATCTCAAATTTCTCTCAATGTCTGGTCAAAAAATTTGTTTATTTAGTGCAGCTCAATGGCATTCTATGAATATACAGAGCATTCAGAAAGTATTCATACCCCCTACATTTTTGTCAATCTTGTTATGCTGCAGCCTAATTCTACAGTTATTGAAATTCATTTTTCCCTCACTAATCTACACTCAGGACCCCATAATGACAAAGTAAAATCAGAATTTTAGAAATGTCTGTAAATGTATTAAAAAGAAAAATTGACAAAAGTGAAGAGGGTCTGAATACTTTCTGAATGCATTGTATATTCTAGTACTGATTTCTGACATTAAAAATAACGTTCTTGACCTATAGTCTGATTCAGAAAACACCAGAAATTGATAGAAATTGAAATCACTTAAATTTGTTATTGCACTGCAGTGCATCATACATCCCTTGCTAGTAATGGGGATGAATTTAATAAGGGATTTCAGATATTCACAAACCTTAAGGTCTTTATCTATCTATTTAACATGTTGTATACTTATTTTCTTCTTTTTCTTTCAGTTATTTATTGACAAGGCAGAAGCAGAAGAAAGATGGTTCCAAAGGCTGATGTCTCTTCGACAAGAGAGGCTAATGGGTAGCCCCGTGGCTTGAGTAAATTAAATAGCCAACATACTTTCCTTGTGTTCCATTGTATTAAATTCCATGACACAATTGAACAAGTATATAAATGTTGCCTAGAGCGAAGGTGGGATGAAGGGAAGTATGAGAGGAAGTATATTTCTGGAATCAGCCAACAGATTTATGTCATATTAAAGGCATTAAGTGAAAGAATAATGACTATTACTTTGTAAAACAATTATTTGTAGAAATATTTTATGGCGTTCAATTTCTTAGTGTATCCCTGTTGTTGAGATTCAAACTGCTCTGCATGTTATTTCATACCTGATGGGGCACTTCAGCTTCTTCCAAGGGTAGTTCCTCCCAAGTTCCTCTCTGTTGGCAGTTATGCATGAAAGACCTTAGCAGTAACAATGTATGAAGAGAAAGAAAGAAAAACATCTTCCTACCTAATAATGTTTTGTGACTGAAAGCTAGAATAACAATGAGAAAGCAGTTGTATGAGAAGTGAGATTCTGACAATATCATTTAATTATACAAATGACAATAGACGCTTTTTAAATTAATGTTCAGTGGACATAATATTCAATACATCACTAGATATACTAGAATACAAATGGGAGGGAAAGCTTTATTTGTTGTCACCAAATTTCGCAAAATCAGTATTCAACTGAGAACATACACAAGAGTTATCAATAATGAATTATATACACTAAAACAAAAAAGAGAAAACCTGACTCCTCATCAGAAGATGCTACATGATTTCATGAAATGCTATGTGGACATGGGGGAAAAGTGAACATGTTTAAAACATCCTTAATATGACAAGTATGCTGGGGGCGAGAGGGGGTCCAGACTATGCAGCTTCATCTTTTTAGAGAACATCTAAATATTTGACTAAAATGTGTCTTTTTATTTTTCCATGTATTGATGAACATTAACTGCATTCATTTTCAAAGCATCACTTTGCCATGCTTTGTTTCATCACTTCTTTCTTACATTAAACATGAGTGAAAAGCTACAAGAATAAGAAGAAAATTGGTGACACATCAGTGAATCGCCTGAATCATAAGTACTCTATTCTTATACATAGAGATATGTTGTTGAAAATACATATAAGGGGAAGATTGCAGAAGGAAAACCTAGTCAAAGCTGGAAACAACTCTTCCTCCTCCCAGCCCAAGTCTTAAAGGCCGTGAGATGCTAAAGTCCCTGTAGCTATCCATGATGGGTACGTGGCTTGGAAATTCTAAAACACCAACCAGCCAGAAAGGTAAGGTGGCTGAAAGGTGGATATAATATCCTCACAAATAGCAATAGCTGAAATAGAGTGCAGCTGAACACGGGCTAAAAGTACAGGCCAGTCAAAGCTGCCTGTAATGGCAAAGTGAAAAAGAGGGAAGGGAGTTTATGAAAACTCATGGGAACTGAAAATAAGATTCCTTGCAAGTAGACACATTGCATATATAGAAAAAGGTACATTGGTAAGTTGGTGTCATGGGGTGGATTTTCTTTTTAAGATCTTCTTTTCAAAAAGACAAGGGAAAAAAAACTCATTCTTGGTCTATAGCTCAGGCCCTCTAGATATAATGTTTTAATATATTGAATGTGCATATACTCTCTCTCTCCACACACACACATTCATACAACACAATCCAGATATTTTTTAAAAATATATTAATAATGTTTTTAAAAAGAATGAAACGAGTAAACAAGCAACAGGAGAAAATCTAGAAAAATCTAGAATTTTGGAAGTGAATGTTTTTCTTATTTTAGTATTTTTTTTCCAATAGAGTACATGTCATCTTATTTAAAGCAATCCAAGTATTGTTAAGGTCTGAGGAATAGATTATATAATGATGCAGCCTAAACAAAGGTTGCTTTGGCATTTGATGTGACTAATAAATTGATTAAATCAATAACACATTTCTGAAACTCATAAGCATCTTTCATTATTGTTGTATTATTATCACCAGCAAGTAAGTAGACTTGCAAGTAACCAGTCTTCAGAATCTTGAAAGAAATTGCAGCGTTCTCTAACAGTTTTTAAAATGTTTAATATGCTTATTAACCTAATACTTTTATTGTTTTCCCTTAAAAATACTTAAAGAAGAAATAAGGAATGTTGATTAGTATTCAGCTTTAAAAAGCAACTGAAAAGTTCAGGGCAAAAATTTGATTCACATTTATGCAACTGTATAGTTGTTGTTTTTTCTGAGAACTACATCATAGACTGCTGACCTCTGACACAATATAATTTGTTGTCATGACTGCAGTATATAAGCATTATTTATTTACTGATACATTATTGATGATCTCTAATTCATGTGTGATAGATGGAAGTGACTTGCAAATGGAGTGTGTCAAAAACCTGTAGAAATCAATAATGAGTCTAACTGTAGTTAGTTTCATCTTATTTTCAGAAGTTGTCACATTTAGAAAAATGAAAGCAGGACAAAATTGATGCCACTCAATTGCATTCAGTTCACACATTCTATAAAAGGTCAAACCTGTGCTAAAAAGACAAATGTGGTTGTATCAATTTTAATACAACACTGGTGGGTGTAAAAGATGAGTAAAGAAACTACATGTATGAAGTCTGCACTTGAATGCCATTCTTAATAGGTAAATATCTAAATTGGTAAAACCTTAATTTTAGACTACCAATTTGCAAAACGACAAGCTTACAGCAACCATCACGAGAAAACTATGAAATTGGAATACAACAGGCAAAAGGTAGTGAAATTTTGGGATTCCTCTAGTTTTCAGTCTTTAATAAATCATAAACAATTTTTGTTGAAAGTTTTATGAGGTTTTATACTGAGTTTCTTGATATTATAGATGTATATCAACTTCTTTAATGCTATAAAAAAAAATTGTGTGATTTTTGTCTTCAGATATTAGTAAGACTGAATCTAGTTTTTGTATTCATAATACAGAACTCACAGTCTTCAGAAACCTAGAAAGTAATAATTGTCATAAATATTTTGGCCATGTCATGTGAGGGAATTCACTGGATAAAGCAGTTATGTCTGGAAAAGTTAGCCATAAAGGAAAGGAGGCCGCCAAAGAAAATGACGGCTGGACACCATCAAAGCTGACATCAAAGCCAGACTAAGAACAACTCAAAGAAGTAGTGCAAAATTGGAAGATGTGGAGAGACCTGACTCATAGATTCACCAAGAGTCAGAAACAATTGAGTGGATAACATCAACATCAATGGTCTAGAACAAGTATAGGTGCAAAAAAAATGTTATCTTCTAGATCGGATCCCCAAACTTGACAACTTTAAGACTTGTGGACTTCAACTCCCAGAATTCCTCATTAAAGGATTATAGCAGAGGTCTCCAAACTATGCTATGCTGGCTGGAGAATTCTGGAAGTTGAAGTCCACGAGTCTTAAAGTTGCCAAGTTTGGAGACCTCTGTTCTAGATAGCACTTGATTTTCCAGGAAAAATGGCCCAAAAGCCAGGCATGTTTTTGTTTCTCTCCTTTTAAGCTTTCTATTATGCATATACTGTAGTGGATTTCCACCTCCTGCTTGATTCTTTTAATGTTGCTAAGATAATCAACTTTTTTAGTGATACACACTCATCTTTTTACCTGTCTTCTAGCAGGGTCCTAACATTATTCAGTATCCCATTCTCCTCAGTGCAAAGGAGTTTGCATCTGGATTAAGAATGTCATTATTTCTTCGTGCAGAATTCTGTTATTTTTAAGGTACTCTTTGGAAATGTTTCTTACTTGCAATTTCTTTAGAAGTTTTGTTATCCTAAATCGATCTCCAAAAGTGAATGATTTCTTTTGTTTTCTATATGCATTCTATCACCAACGCACAGCATTTATTTCTTAATAATAGTACAAGTATGGCTTCATCTTTTTCTGTGCCCATTTAATTAAAAAAAACTTTCAACACTTAGCAGAATTGTTCATGTTTGATCACTTCACCTCAATTTATCAAATGTTTTCCTCTCTAGCTATTCTCTCTCCCTCCCTCCCTCCTCCTCCTCCTCTCTCTCTCTCTCTCTCTCTCTCTCTCTTTCTCTCTCTCTCTCACACACATACACACACACACACACACACACACACAAACACAGGAGTATCTCAAGTGGCAGTAGGAAATAATTTATTATGAAGAAATCAGATGCATTTAAGACAATTCCTTTATCAAGTGTATTGTCGAACCAAATCATATAAACAGCTTAGACAATTTTATCCAGGTTAATATCCATGTCTAAAATAACACTTAGATCATAGAATAGCAGAGTTGGAAGGCACCTTGGAGGTCATCTAGTCCAACCCCCTGCTCAAGCAGGAGAGTATTCCAAATATTAGCCTCTGCCTAGAATCGAACTCTATAAGCACAATGTATTGTTTGAATATTCCACAAACAACTCTATGCAAATATTTATTGTTAAAATGCTATAAAATCCTAGAGGATTAAACAATTTTATTTTTCAAAGCTTAAGAGGTGTGAAGTGAGTAGTCTTGCACTCAAATGGAGAAAGAATAAGAACCAGAAAGGTACATAGATCTTATATAAAATATTGATCAAATACAACTTAACAATGCATATGCATACACTAAAAGGAGACCCCCCCAAGAGAGGGTTGCTTTGCAACTGATAAGGAAACGATATCCACAAAGGGAGACACATGGTGTGAAAGCATGACACATTATTTGAAATGCAGTATAGCAGCTTTGATATATTAGAGGTGTCAAGATTTTAATTGTTATTCTAATAAGCTTACCCTGTACTGTGTGGAAGGAAAGAGACAGATAAGGAAGCACCTATTACACAACTTATGTGTCTGCTAAGACATACATTCCATAGGCATTTAACCACCTGGAAATAAATTTGCATTTGTAGTATATTGTTGGTAGTTACAACTTCTTGGCATTATGGTATCCTATAAAGAACTGAAATCTATTCAAAGCATCCTAGGCAAACTCATATACCCAACATCAAAGATCACAAAAGAGGACTAATTTGTAACACAAGGAAAGGACAGTGAAAACCACTATATAGGACAAACAGGTTCTATATCCAAGAACATCAGTTGGCAGCTTAAAAAGACCTGATGAGAATTCTTAAATTTAACAACATCTTGGCAAGTAAAAACAAATTCATCTGGAAAATCAGTAGACATTTTAGACTAGGATCCAAAATGTAAGAAGATCCCTACTGAGTTGTCACTCTGAAAATAAGCCATTAGATAAACATTAAAAAAGGCACAATCAAAGGTCAAAGAAATAGATGTGAAGCCCTAAACACATCCTTCCTCAACACACACCTCTTAATCAAGATCCAAATAAGTAGAAACCAGCACCAGAGCCAGTTTGGTCTAGTAGTTGGGTTTCCATGCTAGAAACTAGGAGACTTGAGTTCTAGATTTGCACTAGGCATGAAAGCTGACTGGGTGATCCTAGGCCAGCCAACCTCACAAGATTATTGTTGTGAAGAAAATAGGAAGAAGGAATATTAGGTATGTACACTGACTTGAGTTATTTATAAAAATAATAAAAGGCAAGATATAAATAATATGTGTATAATATGAATCATAAATCAAAATGAAGATTATGTTTCTGACTGATTAGGAATATGGTCCTTATTTATCAAACCAAACAAAAACATCGATAAGTCTTATGTTAAGAAAAACCCAAGTTTAGATATGGTACAGGGCCGTAAAAAATTATAATGTATGGATAGTTTCCAAATTGGATTGAACACTATCTGATTTATTTTCAGACATCAGGTCATTTTATTTTTTTTTACATCAGGGCATATTTCTACAACTCTTCCTGCCATTCATGCTCTGAAAATCCAAATTTATTCGAATTCTTACACTTTTAGATTTGACTGCCTACATATAGCTCATTTCTAGCCAATTAACTTTTGGGGGGATGTGGAACTGGGGAAACTTCATTCTATCTTAAAGATTGATAAGGCTTCAAAGACCATTTGCCCAATTTGGTATAGTTATCAAGCAGGCATTTCTGATGTTGGTATATGGATCCTGCTTACTCTGTTAATTCTATCTTAAACCAGAAGATGGCATCCAGCAATGCAATTTTAGTTTGCTTTCAACTTCTCAGACTATAATATGACATTGCTACTACTTATTGCTTACCTGCAGGATTTATCCTTGGGGGGTAAAAAAAATCTGAAATCAATTCATAAGCAGTTATGTTAGTGAAATAGCTATTAAGTTGTAAAAAACATTTATAAAACAGCCTTGATTTCTGATCGGTAGTTTTCATAGTATATATGGGACTTTGCCTACTGAAACAGGTTTATGTGCATTCATTTTCTGTAATTTAAAAAAAATCTTCAGAACTGATAAAATGTCCTTCATTCACAGGAATACAAAAAACACATAGTTTGTTGTTCTACAATGGCTAAGTGGTGATTGCGCTGCCTGGAAGAGTTTGGTTCATAGGTATGAAATAAATATTTGAAATAAATACATACATGTAATTTAGTAAATATTAATGGTTGATTATGTGCCATCAAGTCAGTATTGACTGTTAGCCACAGGATGATTTGTCAGCAACTTGTTTTTCAGGTCTTCCAATTGAGTCTATCCATCTAGCATGCAAATATTAATTTATGGTAAATCATGTGAATTTGCTGCTTCTACTTCTAAAATCATCCCGGTTGATTAAATTGGTATGAATCACTTTTATTTTTTTCATGATTTCATAGTATGTGAATTAATTAGTGAATAGATTCAAAAATAAAACTAAGTCAAAACTGAATATACTATATACCTTAACAAAGAGCACAGACCTAACCAGTCTCTTCTATTTACTGTTGTGAAATTAAGATTATCCATGTGCTTTTAGGATTAAAACATTTATATTATGGAGATGATTACTAGATAGATGGATGGATGGATGGATGGATGGATGGATGGATGGATGGATGGATGGATGGATGGACGGACTGTTGGCGAGTCCTATAATTATTTTTTAGGAGTGTTTGCTTACATCAATCCAATCTGAAGTGAATGAGTTGTGCTATGGCACATCCTATTAACTTAAAGACAGCTTGCACTAGAAATATTTCTAATGCATTTCACTTTTTGTTTTGCATTAAAAATGCATAATGATGATAGCCTCTAGATAATGCTTATGGAACTGAGCAATATTAAAGTAATGCAAACAATACATCAATACTGTAACATGTGTTTTTGTTCTTGATGAATGTGCTTAATGAGGCTGCCATATCTGAATCAGATTTAAATAGCCATATCATGGAAATGAATAAGAATTAAGAAGGTAAATTAATTCCTAAGGGGAATCACAGCAGAACTCATTAGTTCAGGAATAAAAATACCTCAAAACTTTTAATTAAAGATATTTACTGTGAATGAATACCATTTGGCAGGTTTCTTCAGACTATAATCTCATTTATAAAGAAGTATTCATCTATTACTGGCAACAACATTAATCTAATTTGAAATGCCCTCCAGACTGACAATCCTGTAACAGTATGGTGATTTCCTCCAAAATCCTTTTTATCTTTATAAAAAAAAACCTCTAACTCAATCAGACAACAATCATAAAAAGGACAGAGCAATTAGAGACATCACTCTCCGAAATGAGCTTCTGACATTAGTATGCTAGTGAGCAGCTCATAATGAGCTGCTTTCTAAGTAGAGCTGTTCTTGCTATTAACATCTGCACAAATTAAGAGTTGCTAAACCCCCTCTTTCTTTATGCAACAGTAAATTTCCATAGACTTTAATGAATTATGAAGGAGGTTCAATCTTAACAGTTTGGTATTTTTTAAAGATAAAAAGTATGGATAGAAATCTTATTTATAAATAAAGTTCCTAGTGAAAGTATATTGAATGGCCTTCTGATGTCCACATATGCCACGTTTTTTCTTGGCCATAGAGGGCACCACAGGTTTTTTTAAGAAGACAAGCATCCTTGCCTAAGAACACACAGGGATAAATGAGATAACATTGCATTGCATTGATACATACTGAAAATACATTCTGTGGGATGCTTTGCCAGTCCAATGGACTTGTGCATATATATAAGTGAATATACATTTATGAATGATGAGCCATCTATATATGTTCTGTAACCTTTACATTAAAATAAAGTAAATTAACTTGCTCGAGCTCAAAACTGGGTAGCTAGTTTTTCAAGAACATGTATTGGATCAATATATATTGAAGTTTTGAAGTTCAAGACAATGCATCAGCCAAAGTTTTGTATTAAACTCAGATGAATGCATTCAGCTTCCTTAAAGAAGGAAATAGCAGAATTTCAACGGGACACATTGTAATTAAGAAAAATAGAATTCATTGCTATAGCAATAGCACTTTAGATTTATAATTATGTGTAACTAATTCCTGTAGCTTGGCAGGACAGATAAGAATGGAAGCTAAATCCAAATTATTTCATTTCTTGTGGATCAATTCATTTAGCTGTTGATGGACTCCAAGAACATCACTAGCATGGAACTTATAACAGTTTGGTTAATACTGGGATTTCCTCCTCTCCCACCCTTATTTTGAGTAAACACAATGGCACGAAAAGTACTGTTTCATCCACTAATTTTGTGCTGTTCTTAATGTGCTTAGTGATATCCATATTCCTATTCAGGAAAGAAAAATATTGCACTGAGGTAAGTTCAGGAAGAACTGAGCTGTAATGAAGGTTAGAAAGCCTTTTTGGGAAAAAGATAGACAATTGACAAGAATTGTGAAGAAAGTGGAAGGAATAGAGGAAGAATGCATTTGGAAGGGAGAGTAGTGAGAACAAACGGTACAGAAAAAAATGACTATAGGAATCATTCAAAGCAGAATATTAGAGGCAAGAAGAAGGCAAGTAGGGATATACAGCATAGTTGGAGAAATTGTAAGAGGCTGTGGGAGAGAGTTATATACTGCAGATGAGATTCAAATAGACAATATATGAGAATGATAGATAAGATCAAAGGAAAACAGAAATTTCTACATCATAACCACTGTTGAGAAAAAAAGGAGTGGTGCTACAGAAGGAAAGAAGGTACTGTTATCCTTAGTAGGGAGACAAAATAGATCTATCACTGAATGGAGAGTACATTTGCCCTCTTCAAGAAGTTCAAAGGGCAGTGCTGAGGAAAAATTCTGAGGAATTCTCATTGAGGACAAGGGATATCATGTTCTATTATGTTGGCCAGTAGAGCAACATTAAATGCATAGTTTATGTCCACTTAACTATAGGTACATGGATAGGAAATGCTAGGCTGGGAATATTTTGACAAATGGAAGTCATTGGAATCATTATTGGAAAGTTATGGGTGGGAACAGAGAAGGGGAGGATTATTCTGTA
>JAOYMU010000002.1:41761658-41776099 GCA_025802295.1 Psammodynastes pulverulentus
AGGAAGCTGCAGAGAGCTGCTCTGTCTTAAAAACATGTTTCTCCTTTTCTTATCCAGGGAAATATATTCTGCCTTTTAATATTTCCTAGAATATTTCATTTTTCTAGGAGAGAGGTAGATGCTAACTTCCCACAGCAGAGTACTGAACATATTTATTCAGAACCTTTCTGGGTTCATGTCCTTTTGCTGTAAGTGCATTTAATCACAGAGGTCTTTATTGATGATAGGCTTCATAGTGGGATAATTACAGGTACTTCAAATATATTTTTCTGTTTCTCATTAAGCCTATAATGAAAGTATCTTTCTATTTGCTGTTTAATTCTTGAGCATTTCTTGAAGTAAAATGGCTGCTGACATTCTCCCCTGAAATATAGCCTTAGATATATCTAATTGATGCATTAAAAATGGATAGAAATGCCTTTCCAGCCATGAAGAAACGTCTTTAAATGTGCCTAACCAATCGGTGGATATTTGTATTAGCTTTTGACTGTTTGCCAGAAAGAAAGAAATTAGTTCTGAAAAACTTTCTTTCAAACTGCGCTAGAGTAGACTTTTATTCATTTCCAGCATCTGACAGTTCCAAAATCAGCTCTTCTGTTAAATTAAACTTGTTTGCCAAGTGAATGGGTAAGTCTACATAATGCTTCAGAACATTTTGCAGGCCTGGGATATTAAGTCAGTTCTGTAGATGGGATTGCATTTCCTAAGATTCACTTTTCATTGCCTTAAGTGCAGCATTAATGAAGTGAAGTGTCCCTCACATTTAGTTTGTTGTGCATTGACACATCCATGTTTCTTTTGGCAGTTACAGAAAAATGGGTTGCCATAGTATTCTCACAGGATCTTTTCCCCCGGTGTAATCTATAGCCTTGTGATAGAGGACTGCAAACATCCATTAAATGTTGGCTTCCATTCTGTACTTTAATTGTAGTTTTTACTTGTTTTTAAATTACTTTCTTCAGGATAAAATGGCACTTGATCCAAATGCTCACTCCTACAGTTCTTCCTCAGTGATGACCTATTCTAAGAAGGGTGACGAACCACCAAAAGTTTTCCAAGCTTCAGCTCAGACACGGACTGCTCCAGGAGGGGTACGGTAATATTTTGGGAATCCTCTCCTAACTAATAATAGTATTAATCTAATTTGGTATGTGCTTCTAACTCAATAGGCATAAATGTATTATTATGCAAAAAGGACAAAGCATTGGAAAATTAGTATAAACGTTTGAAAATAAAACTCGACTTTGAAGTGATGGCATGATGTTTAAAAAGCCCCTTCATTGCTTTGCTCATAGGTGTCACCATCTAATTTGGCGTAGACGTTTGGATTTGAACCTTAACGTCAAGTTCATGAAATATAGCATGCACGCAAGATAAAACTGTTGAAAATAGCCCACAGTAAATCTCTTCAGAGCTCAGCCAGTACTTCTTTATCAAAAAGCTTCTAATAATATACTTACGAGCATGCTGATAAGTAGTAGCCAAGATTGTCGAGATAGTTAGTGTTCCTTTCATGTGGCAAATAGCAGGACACTCTTTATCTCTGTAGCTGAAAAGTTCCATTCACTGGCTATATTTAGATGATATTATGATGGTTTTTGAACCATTCTCATGAGACAATGTTGAAATCTTAAAATACTGGAATTTGTGCCTAGTTTCTCTATATGCGAATCAACATGCATGCTCAGGCCATAATTCAGAGACATGATTGTGCATGCAACTGAATTATTTTACGTGTGGTTTCTGCTGCTGGCTACACTCTTGCACCTCCATCCTCAAGTATAACTTCCACAGCATAGTGATTGAAGTTTTACATATGTGCTCATAGTGTAGCCTTCTGCACTTGGCATGTTTATTCTGTGATTAATTTAGGCTTTATAAATTAATTTGTGATTAATTTAGGCTTCATATATATGTTTCCATGATTTGTAAAAAGTTTATGTCAAAGGAGAAATCCAGAAAACTAATTAGGACTTTTTTTCTTATTGCATTTTTTACTTGTTTGTCTTTGCTTTAATTTAGATTAAAGAAATCCGAAAAGCTTGTAGAGATTCTGAAAGCGGGTTTGAAAAAATGGCCATTGGTCATCACATTCATGATCGTGCTCATGTAGTTCAGAAGGCAAAGAACAACAGAACTGGTGATGAAGAATTGAATCAAGAATTCATTAATTTAGATGAAGGTAATTAGTCCTGCTGCTGGGCTCTATTTCCTCCGCCTCCCTCCCCTCTCTCTTATATGATCGATGCTATTTAGATGGCACCATAAGCATATACCTGCATACATATAAAAATGGTGTATTGTGCATTTTGTAGGTAATTGTGTTTTTTATTAGTGCAAAGCATAAAGATATATATACACACAAATATATACACACTTTCAAATAAAGAAATTTATAATTTAAATTTGCAATTGTTTGCCAGGAGAAGCTCATGCATTTGATGAACAATGGCAAAAGGAGATTCTGAAGTTTAAGCCCTCTGGAGGAAGACACAATATAGATTCCCCAAAACATAGAAGCATTCATCATGTAAGCAAGGAGGATGCTCCAAGGAGGTATACAATGCAATCTTTCTTGTTTTGCCTTACACTATTTTAAGAGAGAGTCAGAAAATTTTAAGATGTCATATGTATGTTAGGTAATTGATATGCTTATTTTTCAGGAATGGATTCAACTACTATGTACCTTAAGCATCCCAATATATAAATATTGGCACTAATTGTCTGCTAGTTAGTTCAATTAAAACCTACAAAAGAAAAATATCAAAACAGAAAATCTGTGGGAAAACAGTATTGCCCAAGGCAGGGATAAGGAACATGTCCTACAAACATTGATAAATTACAACCTTGGATATCCTTTACTATTTAATAGCTAAGATTTTAGCAACATGTCATGTATCACAAGTTCTCCACTCCTTTATTGGTGCAGTCCTGGTGGTCTGCATGTTTGTTTTCCCCAGATCTGAATGACTCCATCTTCATTGGATTACAGGTGACACAAATTGAGGTGGGACATTGCACTTTAGTTTTGCAAGCCATCTGAAAATCTGAAAAACGGTGTCTAGATATTGTTTCTTTAATGCATGGGTGTCAAATTTGCAGCATTACGTTGCCACCACATGATGTTTCGTGACATTTTCCCCATTCACAGAGGGCGTGTGACACATCCGGCCCACGGGCTGCCAGTTTGACATCCCTGCTTTAATGGATGGTTAAAGGCTTTCTTTCCCCTGTATATTCTGTGCTTAGCTGATGTTACATTGTATAAAATAAACATCAAGTATTCTCTTTTTGTTATCCTTGTTTTTTCAGGGAGAAGATGCACCCAAGAACAGCAATAGACGGACCGAGGCGATCTGCATCTTCTATTGAAAAACTCAGTGTCAAGGGATCACATGTTCCTCTCAAACCCAGCAAAAAATAATTGTGTTGCTTTTCATGTTAATATGGATGTCTTGGGAGAGGACACAATAATTCTGGATCAACAAATAAGACCAAGCTCTCTGTTCCTAGCATTAGTGACTCTTTTTTTTTTCTTTTGACTACTGAATGTTTATGTCAGTTTCAGCTCCTTGGTAACACTTGGCTCTGAACAGTAAATGAAAAACACTTGAGACCGAAAAGTACTTTATGGCTTCTTAAAAGAAAATGTGGAATGTTGCAGCTATTTTCATAAACACCCAACTGCTCTAACAAATATGGGGACAAAGTTAGCATTACAAAGATAGTACCAGGTTTCAAGGACTTTAAATAAATGCATTGTTTGTAACTCAAGAAGCAATACTGGTATGTATGCTTTTGGCAAAAGGCCAGTCTTTCAAAGTCTAGATTACAGTTGAACTGCAAAGTCATTAGCCATTATATAAGGAACCTAATGTCCATTTTCTTATTATCACTGAAGTCTACCCAAAATTAATTTCCCCAATATATTACATATAACAGAATCAGTACCTTAGTTACATTTTGGGTAGATAAAAGCAAAACAAAACAAAAACATGAATCTCAACTAAAGCATTTCATAAGGGGGATTCTTCCATCTTTGCGTAAAATATTTAACCCAACTCATTTTAGTTTCTTCAGATTTGTAAAAAAAAAATACATTTATTCTACTTTGATTGAAGTTCTAAATTATTGAATTCCACATTCTAATTATTATTTTGATAAAAAAGTACTAATTTTTACAAACAATGGTTTATAATTGGAAAAATGTTTTTAGGATTGGATCAGATGAATAGCAATGTAACGTCCATAGGGCAAACAGGAATTCAGAAAAAGTGGTAACTGAAGCTCATTTCAGTTTTCATATTCCGTACTGGAGCAAAAGGGTCTACAGCTGACATCAGATGATGGAGAATTTCTGAATTATCAATCCATTTTAAGACTGTTTTTAGTGCCACTCTCCTCCTTTCTCCTGAAGATATTTTCCTCTTGTTCATAATTATTTTGTTTACTGATTAATTAGTTCATTTTCATAATGCTGAAGGGTAAGCTAAAGATGCAAGGTTTGCAGTAGGAAAAATACAGATTTACTGAATGTAGTAGTCAACATGACGATTTAAGCAATTCAAATTAATAAAGCATCTTTTAACGCAAAGTCATATTAAAACATGAATATTTTAATTCATTGATTATCAAGGCTTGTCGGGTTAGATATTGCTGCTCTGTAGGGATAACTGGGAAACATAGTTTTGATATCTGAGCTTCTGTGTTGAAAGTTCTAATATTGTGATATCTTATTAAACATTTACTAAGTAAAATGTATGTACCTCTGCTCTTTCAAGGTATGTAACTAAGATATGTATATGTATGCCATTCTTCATACTGAATAAACACTATGCTATATTAGATTGACAATTTTAACTCAATCTTTCAAATTTCAAAGAGAGTTCTTCATTAACATGCACTTTTTTGATAATAAACAGCTATTCAACAAAATTGTGTGTTTTGCAGAAGAAATGGTACAATGCTGAAAGTATAATCTATAGCCTACTTTCTTCCCTTAACCAGCATTTATAAGCTTGTTAACCCTTTCTATTCTCAAAGATCTCTGGCCAGACAATATAAAAGAACAAAATAGTGTAAACATATTAATAAATTATTTAAGGTTCTTTAGCTTTTCAGATTTAATAGCTGTTGCTGAAAACTTAAGTCTTTTCTATGGTTGGGGAATATTAAATATTGTAGCACAGGTTTATTCAGACTTTAAGATTATGTACAGGTAGTCCTTAAAGCCACTTTGCTTAGTGATATTCGAAGTTACAACAGGACTGAAAAAAATGATTTATGACCGTTTTTTAGATTTACAACCGTTGTAGCATCCCCATGATCACATGATCAAAAATCAGACGCTTGGCAATTGGCTCATATTTATGATGCTTGCAGTGTCCTGAGATCATATAATCACCTTCGGCGATCTTCAAAGTCAGTGGGGAAGCCAGATTCACTTAACAACCGGATTACTAATTTAAAACTGCACTGATTCACTTAACAACTGTGGCAAAAAAGGTAGTAAAATGGAGCAAAACTCACTTAAATGTTTTGCTTAGCAACAGAAATTTTGGTCTCAATTGTGGTCGTAAGTTGAAGACAACTTTATATCCTGGAGTCAAACCAAAAATTGCAAGAGGCAAAGTGAGATTGCCACTTATTTCATACTTTCCTGCTGTTACTATGGAACTCCATGAATATATTTGCAAGACAACAGATGTTTCATTTTTGTGGTTCTCAGAAAAGTAGCAATTCATTTTAGAAGGGTATCTTAAATAGTTTCTTTTAAACAATTAGCTGAATAGTATGATACCAATATTAATCCTTGCCAGATATTTGTATGGTCATTTGGGGAGAAATGTTTAAAATTGTCTGACTTGAGAAATATTGTAATATATAGCAGGGAGCAAACTCTTGGCAAAAGTTTTAGATACATTTCTGTGTCTTTGGCAGCAGTTAAACATGAAAGATGCTCAAAAGCTCTATCAGTTATGTGTGTGCTGATGGCATTCCACTTTCTCAGTTTAGAAGTTCCAAACATAGACTGGTGTGGCTGATGATTCTCTGCCTGAAAAAAATATTTGGCTCATGTTGCCTAGCTACACTGCCCTCCCTGAGTTAAAAAAGAATTCATATATGGACAAAATCAAAATATAATCCTTTCTTCATTTTGAAGTTAATAGATACAACGTAGTCTACATCTATGTGGCTCTAAATGACATTGTGTCTTTGTCATTGAAAAGAAGAAAAATCTACCTTGGAATAAAATTAAAATTCTTAGTTCAATACAGTATGTTCACATGATTAGTTTTGTAATGGAGTCATTGATGGGAAGTCTTTGGAAAATTTCATTAAAATTTAATATCTTAATCCATCATCAAATATGATTGCTGAGTTAATCCTATTTTCTGAATAAACTGCCTGACTCATTTGCAGTGTATGCACCTGGGTGATTAAAAGGGGGCAAATCATCCACTTTTAACTTTCATTACATGCATATGGTTGTTGAATAGATAAAACGGGATCTTTGGAGTTGTAATGATTTGATATATAAGTAAGGACTGACTTGAGTCAAAATTCAGTTCCCATGAGTTTTTGGATGCGGTCTAGTAATTTTCCTAGCAGTGGTATACAATTTCCCTTCAAGACTCACTTCTTTTTATATATACAACAGTTCATTTAGTGACCATTTGAAATTACATCATCACTGAAAAAAGTGACATGACCATTTTTCGCACGACCATGGTCATGTGATTTACATTGAGATGCTTGACAACTGACTCACATTTATTATGGTTGCAGTGTCCCAGAGTCATATGATTGCCTTTTGTGACGACCTGACAAAAGTCAATGAGGAAACCAAATTCACTTAACAACCGTGTTACTGATTTAACAACTTCAGGGTTAACAAATGTGGCAAGAACAGTTGTGAAATGGGGCAAAACTCACTTAACAAATTTCTCACTCTAACATAGATTTTGGACTCAATTGTGGTCATGACGACTACCTATACTTGCCACCTATCTTAAACATGTGATTTTACAAACTGGCCTTTAACCCTGAGGTACATTTAACTTGGAGGTATCACAATTGGAGTCTAATCAGGTCTGCCCCTGCTCGGCTTGTTTCTAGACCAGCCAAAATTACTAGGGCATAAGTAACATTGAGTGGTTACACTTTACAGCATCTCAAGATTTTGAGTCTTGTTTATGACTCTATTCCGAGAGGACCTCTAGTAAGGGCAGCGTGTAAGGAAGCTTCCACATATCGACTGATGCATCTGTCAGACAGGATTCCCTGGATACTGAAAACAGATTTCGGGATTAAAACAAAATCAGCCCCATGCTCTGTATTTTAGAACCGCACCCAAGATCACAAACCGTCTCTTCTTCCACACAATCTGATGTTGGGGATAGCAGAAATGATCAACCGCTTTTAGAAATCATGTTTTAGTTCAGTTATAGATATAGTCCTCAACCATTTATTTAGTGACATCTCTGATTTAGTGACATCTGTCAGTTACAACGGCACTGCAAAAGGTGACTTATGATGACTATTTTTCACACTTGCGACCATTGCACCATGGTCACCTGATCAAATTCAAATGCATGGCAACTGGCATTCATTTGTGACTGTTGCAGTGTCCCGGGATCATGTAATCTCTCTTGGGCGACCTTCTGACAGGCGGGGTCAATGGGGAAGCCAAATTCATTTAATAACTGTGTTAAGGGTCCTGGGGTGGGGCAAGACTCACTTGTCTTGCTTGGCAGTGGAAATTTTGGACTCAATTGTAAGCCAAGGATGATCACCGAGGGGTTTTAAGAAGTGACTGGACAGTCACTTGTTTGAAATGGTAGTTTCTCCTGCTTGATCAGAGGGCTGGACTAGAAGACCTCCAAGGTCTCTTCCAGCTCGATTCTGATTCTGATTCTGATCAGCTCTTTCGAAGCTTTTTTCCTCCCAGGTGTTTGGGGGCGCTGTAGAACTTGGCTTCCGGGACTGGGAGGTGACTCTATGAGCCACTCCCATGCTCCGGAAGCAATTACCCGGCTCAGACCGGAAATGGAATTGTAAGAGTCGTGCCCGGCGTGACTTTTGGAAGCGGAGGCAGCGGCGTTTTCGCGATGTTGAGGTGTCGGCGACTCTTAGGTTTGGCGTTGCCTCGGCAACAGGTAGGAGCGGGGAGCTTCTGTGGGGTCAGAGCAGCCTCAGCCATGCTGCAAGTTGAGTGGGAAGGAGTGCCTATATTCCTGCGCCTGGTTGGGGCGGTGGGTTAAAAGGCTCTGCGGGGAAACTTGATTCGTCATTAAATGCAGATTTTTTTTTGCTATTCGATAGATTAAAAACCCGACGGCTGAAAATTTATAGTAATGCTCAGCCTACTGTACGCCTCTTGAAATGAGGTGGGTTATTGGAGACAAAAGGGTGTCAGATTGGATTGATATTAAATCTTTTTCACCTGTATGGGAGGGACGATTAAAAGGTGCGAGTGATCTGCTTTCAGAGCTTCCTGCGAGTTGATTTGAAAGATCTTAACTTTTAGCAAACTTTAGGCAATCTTAGAGAAGCTAAGCGAATTTGTTTCTTTCGGAAAAGATAGTTATCAATTCTGAATGGAAATGCTATGAAGTCCGGCCAAATTCAGAATGCTGAAAGCTAAAAGCTCTGATGAACTTTGGAAACATAACTGAATAAATTATAGCTACATTTTAGGAGTCTTCAAGAAAATGTTTTTTTTATTATGAACACAAACAAAGAATAAATATAAATATTGAGAAACATACTCTTTCATAGATTTTGTAACTCTTCTGGCATTTAATCTGGCATTTATTTATGCCAAATGAAGTAAATAGCATGAGAATGTTTATGAAATATGCCATTAATTCCTACACGGCTAAATGCACTATAGAAAATATAATTGGTTGTTGAAACCCCAAACTGCAGTTAATGCTGATGATCATGTGTTACAGTTGTCATAAAATTATATATTTATTACATTTGATAAGCCATTCCAATCAAGGAGTCTCTCACTGGCTTATACAGCTGATACAAAGAACAGTTGAAATATAATAAAACCCTGTTCCTACAAAAATAGATCATAGTATCGATAGCCTTCCATCTCATCCCTAAATGGTTTTGGAGGAGCCATGTTTTAACAGTTTTTTGAAAGCTTAATTAAGAAAGAGGCAGTTTGAATATCTGAAGGTAAGCTATTCCAGAGAAAGTAGCCAGCATTTGATAATCATTAATGAAAATTAGCATAAAGAATATGCCCACTCTAATATAGTCTTTAAAAGTATTCAAACATGTTAGGAACATTGTTATATAGCATATACATACTGCCTAATTGAGTGATTAAAACAAGAAAAAACAGGAACAGAAAAATGTATAACTGTAGAAGGCCTAGGGACACAATATCAAAGGATTCCCCTCCAGTTCTGTAGCAAGAATTGTGTCAAACTAACCAATGAGTTGGCAACTTAGCTCGAATGAATATTTTAACCATTTCCATTTCACTTTCTAAAATTCATCTTATCTGAAGTCTTAAATTATGATATTCACCTTTTTTCAATGAACTGTGCAACTTTGAACTTGCAACTTCAATTTTACTTTAGAGTTATTTGCTAACGTTCGTTGGCTTTTGTTTATTGTTGCAACATACCGTTCTTGCCACACACATTATTCGATTAGTAAGGAATGGTTGTTACAGTATTGCCTGAAATGGTTGAAATGACACATTCAGATTTTTAAAATCAATTTAAATCTCTCATGTGCTTGAAAATACTTTTTCTATCCAAAATTAACTTGGAAGCATATTTGTAATTAAGAGGTTTAAATTTTGAATTTTTCTTTTATCAGTAGCAATGTTTTCTTAACAAATGCAGGAATTTTTCTTGTTCTATAAGGTGGCTATTAATCTTTTTTTACCCAGTGTACATAATCTAGTATTGGATTAATCTGATAAGGGTCATTCCATGTCAAGTGTCTGGAGGGGTGTGTGTCCCAGCTCAACCATAATGGATTTCGATAAAATTTTGTGTGAACATGCACACATGTCCCCAATGAACATTGATAAAGTGTTAGGTGTGCCGATGCAATACTTGCGAAGATATAGTCATTTGTTTGACCCCATACTGCGGCCTTCTACAGTAAGATTCTGAGGTACCAGCAAATTTGAGGCATATCTCCGGCAATATTTTGTTGAGAGAAATAAAACTTTGCCATCTTGTACAACTTGTTGTGCTCTATTAAACAAAATAATAAAAACATTCTCATGAGCGATCTCTATCTAGATCAGAGGTCTCCAAACTTGGCAACTTTAAGACTTGTGGACTTCAGTTCCCAGAAGTCTCCAGCCAGCTATGCTGGGAGTTGAAGTCCACAAGTCTTAAAATTGCCAAGTTTGAGGACCCCTGATCTAGATAATTTGGAGCAAAGTTGGCTGAAAATATTGCCGCTCAAAAAAAGGTTAGTTTGGCTTTTTATATCTCTGGAAGGTATGATAAACGTGAAACTTTGTATGTAATAACTTAGCAGCACAAGGTTTTTGAATATAAAATTTCATTCTACTGCATTCCAATAGTCCACAAATTGAGTGTAAAGTTGATGTTTTTTGTAAAAACGCCCAAAATAGGGTATATTCAACCCTATTTAAAAAAAAAAAGATCTTCTGGAAACACTGTTAAATTATTCTCATTAGAAAGAGCATGTTTCAACCCTCCTAAAAAAGTAGAGTTGGTTTTTCATTGCTGACATATAAAGCCCTAAAAATAGGAACAAAGTTGAGGATGTTGCTATGGCAATCTCACATGCATTCTATTATTTTTTCATCTTGTTTGTTTTATATAGCCCTCATTACTACTATTATATTGCGTTGGTCCATGGTGACATTGTCACTACCAGTTCAGGGACTTGAACCAGCAACCCCATCGAAATCCGTGATGGTCGAACGAGGCATTTTTCTAAAATCAGACCACTTGACATGGAATGACCCATACGTAGGTCACGATTCCATGAAAGCTTTCTTTATGGCAAACCTTTTAATCTTATAATTTGTTTTCTAGGCTTTTATTATTTGTTAAATGCAGCAATCTCATCCCAGTATAATGCAGATTTTAAATTTATTTTCAATTTTGATGAATTTTTTTATAAAATGTTTATAAAATTTATAAACTTTTACTTGATAATTAATTATAAATATTAAAAATAATTTGCTAACAATCCATGATCTTGCTCCTTTGCATATTTAATCTGGATGTTTTTAGTGTTTTAAAATATTTCTAGAATTTTTAATTATTACGAATTTTTTTAATTGTAAGCCATTCAGAGTCATTGACTGAGATGGACAGCGCTAGAAATTGATTGATTGATTGATTGACTGACTGATTGATTGAATGAATGAATGAATGATAGTATATTAATTTCTTGCCCAACCCTAACCCCAATGAAGCTATTACTTTTATTCATTGTAAGGGTGGGAGCTGTCATACCAGAACCACTGAATAAACTATTACATTGAAAATGTATATGAATCCTATTTTGTATTTAATATATATTACATTATTATTACAGCTCATGCTTTTTTTTCCAGCTGATGCTATACAGCTGCAGATGGTGTTCTTCAGGAATTTTTCCCAATGAAAGAATTCGGAACATAGGCATTTCTGCGCATATTGATTCAGGAAAGACAACATTAACTGAACGTATTCTATTTTACACAGGAAAGATAGCAGAAATGCATGAGGTATTATAAATACATTGGTACCAATGGGGGAGGATTGGCATTATTCTGTCATTTCATTGTTTCTGTTTTATTGTCAACTTTCAGGAACACTGTGTGTAATGTAAGATGACATGCATGAAGGGGCATGAAATAAACAGAACATATAGGAATGTTGAAGGCAATAGTTGACTATTGTTAAAAATATAACAAATTAATAAAGATGGATAATAAATAATATCTAGTATTCCGGGATTCTTATCAGTCGAGTCAGGGCTATAGTCTTAAATAAAAAAGGTTTGAATAATAATGAATCTTTCCAAGCATGGTTGCCTATCTGAATCATTCTAGGGATATAATATAAGGCTATCCAAGAAGTCAGAACCTCACAGCAACATCCAGGAGTCTCTGTCTCCTTGGCTATAGTTAGTATTCATGGCTTCATCTTCTGAAAGTCCTGGGTGAAAACCATTATTTATGAAGTTTGATGCTTGTTTCAGAAAGCACTTGTGTGGGTCTCTAGAGTGCTTTATAAATTTTTCTTTGAACAAATGAATCAGAAGTGGAATTTGCTAGAAGAGAAGCTGCATGGGATGTTGTTAAATCTGGCGGAAACCAAACATTGCATTCATGATCTCTTATCAAGTGTCAAGTATGGAGACATCACAGTTTTCATGCCCTAGCCTAGTCACTTCCTGTCTTGACTATTGCAACATGATCTACATGGGGCTGCCCTTGAAGAGCATCCGGAAGCTCCAGTTAGTGCAGAATGCAGCGGCCTGCATGATTTTGTGCAGATCCTGGTGTGCACATGTATCACCTGTCCTACGGGAGCTGCATTGGTTGCTGATTTGCTTCCAGGTGGAATTCAAGGTGCTGGTTGTCACCTTTAAGGCCCTTCGTGGCTTGGGACCAGGTTTTCTGGGGGACTGTCTCTTGCCGATCACATCTACACGACCCATCAGAGCGGAGAGGCAGGGAATGCTGTGGGTCCTATCCCTGAGGGAGATATACCTGGTGGGACCCAGAAGAAGTGCCTTCTCCGTGATGGCTCCCTCTCTCTGGAACATCATTCCCCCAGAGATTAGAATGGCCCCCACTCTAATACTCCTCCGGAAGGCGCTGAAGATCTGGTTTTGCCAGCAGGCCTGGGGAACCCAGAACGGGATGGAGCCAATTAAATAGGTCATGTGATCTGCTGTCGCTGGGGTGGAAGGTGGGAGATGGGAGGTGATTGTGTTATATTGCACTATATTAATTTATTTCATTCTTTTTGTTAGTTTTATTGTTTTAAATGTGGTTTTATATTCTGTAAGCCGCCTTACGTCGCCGTGGGAGAATAGGTGGCAATATAAATTCAATAAATAAATAAATATTGGGATATGCTCCTCACTGAATGTAATAGAGGGGTGATTTGCAGATTACATTTTGGATGGCTGCTTATGAAATAAATGGAACAGGCATCAAATTTTGATCCTGTTGTTCACATAGACTCATTTGATATGTCAATGGGACCAACATAAAGCTTTGAATTCAATGACAAAGGCAAAAAATTTAAAAATCCAAAAGAGTGAATATGTTTTAAAATATTATAGAAAAATTGTTTTGGTACCTTCAGAAAATATGAGAATGAAGTACATTGATTGTCTCTGGGTATTCTTGTTTGAAGTTTATACCCAATTACAAGAATGAACTGAAAATATTGACTTTGCAGGGGGCGGGAATGTTTTGAGGTCACCTGAACTTCAGGGAACACTATCCAGACTGTCTAGAAATAATAACACTAATGATCTATTTACTTACAAGTCCAATTTAGTCTATAAAATGTTATGTGGCCTGAGTTATACTGCCATTCCCTATTAATAATCTGACCATTATGAATAAATGTATGAAAGTTTCAGGCTTAATTTGTTTATTCCCCATTTAGGCATAAATTATTTTTAGGGTGTATCAAAGCTGATATAATCATTGTACCACATTTGAACTCATTAGTTTACGACATAAAAAAAAATCATTTCAAAACAATTCTCTTTTGTGATTTTTAAAAATATATATCCTCCCTCCCTTTTTCCTCTTGCATTTAATATTAGATTTTGAACTGGAAAATCCAAGTAGGGCTAAATTAAGGGACTTTCAGCAGCTTTACTCTATATAAAAGGGCAGCAGTGCATATGCAGATACATTGATTTGCTTTCTTTCCTCTTAGGTAAAGGGGAAAGATGGGATCGGTGCGGTGATGGATTCCATGGAATTGGAACGACAACGAGGGATTACTATACAGTCTGCTGCTACATACACCATGTGGAAAGACACAAATATTAACATAATTGATACCCCAGGTAGCGTTGTCCTTGCATTACCATATTTAGTTTTCCACATGTTTCATTTGTATTTGCTATAAAAAAAGAATACCTATTTGATAACTTGCAAATCTAATTTGTGATCTTTTTTTCCAACTGATTAGCAAATAGGATTAGCAGTATGCAACTTCACGCTAGTCTTGTTTTGAAACAGAATTCTTCTAAATATCTAAAGTGGAATTTGGATTAGCCATGTTCATATTCGTTTCAGTTTTGTATTGCCTGGCTCATCAGTCACAGAAAGCCTGATTGTGATAGACTTATATGGCCATCATGTCATTCAATAACCTTTCCCAATCTGATGTCCTCCAAACCAGGGGTCTCCAACCTTGGCCACTTTAAGACTTGTGGACTTCAATTCCCAGAAGTTGGCG
>JAOYMU010000002.1:41782784-41794769 GCA_025802295.1 Psammodynastes pulverulentus
GCTGGCTAGGGAATTCTGGGAGTTGAAGTCCACATGTCTTAAAATGACTAAGGTTGGGAAACACTGTTCTAGAAGCTCAACATCTTTTTTACATTGTGGTGACCAAAACTGGATGCAGTATTCCAAGTGTAGCCTTACCAAGATATTATAAAGTGGTATTAACACTTCACATGATACTGTATGAGGTTGATGCAGCCAGCATTCGTTTGTTACTGCTTTGAATGTAAAAGTATTGTATTTTATTACTTTTAAGAGCTGAACTAAATTGCAGAATTAGAAAGTATATGTGTCTGCAATGTCTTTCTCATGACACTTTGCTACTATCCAGGGAAGCATTAAGCTTTTGCAACTAGTCATTAATAGCTAGAAATGACTGGAGGGTAAGGAAGCTGCCTGAAGGAAACCAGCTGTTTAGTGTGATAGACAAGGTTGTGACAGATCTTAGAGGTCATCATTTCCAGTCTTGCTTTCCTGTCTAATGAGTATAGGTGTGATATTGGGGCTTAACTATTGATAGCTGTTTCCCAGAAAATATGTACTGTTTTGCTGAAAGACTATTTTATTGCAGGTTTATCCTTAACAGTTTACTTAATCGCTTCCTCTAATGTGCAAATTTAGTGTAAATGGAAACTGTGTCACCGCAGCTGAACTTGCTTAGTTTAGGACTGGGTTTGGCTTGAAGACTTGATGAGCCTGGAAAATACAGGCTCTGGTATTTGGAAGTCATCTCCTGTTATCCTTCTTAGAATTTGATGACTTATAGTCTGGGAAACTGCTGCATGCTGGTTGTTATTCAATTTGCTGCCTGATCCTGTCTCTTACATGATAATTAAAAGGTTACGATCCATATTAAGTGCTCTTACATAATCATTCGGTCCCAAGGTCGTATTATACTCCAAGATTTCTGTTGGATAATTAATTTGGAATCTCCACTTCAGTTGGGAGTTACTAAACCTCTTTACGTACCTCAGTATTTGAATACTTTGAAAATCCGGCAGAAATATGTTCTGGCTGTTCTTAAATATTTTAGTGTAAAAGTAACTACTTAAATTCAGTAAAATCTTCAATGGACTGAAATCTTTCGTCTTAATTTGGAAAATGTACACATGTTCACCCCACTTGCTAAATTACTTGTGCCTTTTCATCTATGTAAAACTAAAACTAGTGCAAAATAGGATGAATTCTCTTCAGCCTATTTCAATTTTAAACATTTTTTGGTTCTTCACATAATGCACAACTAGCTTATATAATTCATAACCACAAAGACGGAAATGGATGTTTTGCTTAGGTTACATTGAAAAGTTTAAATGATTTTATGAAGACTAAATGCCTGTGAATTTGGAAGGAAAATGGGTTCACTCAAGTATCTGTTTTTCTACAAACTCTGGTCATTTTGTAAATTCTCAGGATTATATAAATTTGAAAATTATATCATTTCAGTTCTAAGCATGGGATCTGTAAATGCCTGTCAACTTCTGCATTGAACTGCTAGTTGAGAATGAAATAATTAAATAGGAAAACACCAAGAAGATGCAAGAGTGAAAAAATGAAATTGTCCTGTATTGGTTTAAAATAAGATATTCTACCATTCTTCAGCACGTAGGCATTTTCCAAAAGGAAAGTAAGAAAAAAGGATAGCATTTTCTGTTTCCTGCTTTCCAGCGTTGTCATTGCTGATTTGGTGGTGGTAATCATAAACTTGAAACTTGACATCATATAATTAAAATTTCTTATCTAGTCTATTTTCAGTTCGGACTAGTGATTGCTCTCCATTATTTAAATACAGTCTTTTCAACACCTGATCCTCGCTACTTTTAGCACAGCTATGGCCTGAATAGGACCATATGTCTCATCTTCCTTTCCATATGAAACCTTTAGCAGGATTGTTCCTCTTGGAGCTAGAGATAGCAAACATTTTGTTTTGGCTTCATGCTGTTTGTGTCTACTCGTGTTACCTGAGTGCTGCAATAAGACTTCCACATTCACATGTCTTACAATGCTTGCAACAAAATCTAAGAAAAATTATAGCCTTTTGTGCTGTATTTATAAATTGCAGCATCATAGAACTATAGGATATAGGAAGGTAACTTAAGACTGTTGTTCAGAACAGGAGCATTTCTTATTTTATGCAGATATTTCTTTCAGAACAGTTTATTAAAATAAAAGTAATACATTATTTTAGCCTGAGTTTTGAAGTATTATAGTAATCTTATGTTTTCCTGCTTAGTAGATGAAAAATACTTGGGTCTCCCTCAGCACAGCATATACCATAGCTAGCTGATTTTACATTGTTTAATAGATTTGAGAAAGATCAAAGATTGGGCTTGTTTGAGCTAATTTGTCCACAGTGATTAATGTTTACACTGTGGCAGTCAGCCAGGTGATGATCTAGATTATTTTTATGGAGAAACTTGCTGGATGTTTATTTTTAGCAAGCCTCACAGGAGGTGGCAGCACTAAAACAATTTTGGTTGATCTAAAAAAGCTGAGCAGGAATTTTCAGGGCTATAGACCAAATTGGAAAGTAAAAAAAATATGAGATGAAGGCAGGAGAAACAATTCTCTGCATTACTGCCAGGAAAGTAACACGGCCACTTAGTCAAGCTCTCCTTGTTTATTAAAGGTTAAATGCTTAAGTTACTGGCTTTGTGTTGATATTTTACAATTTGTTGCTGAAATGAAAGTCTGGCTATTGTGCCACACCCTGAGAAGGGAGGAAACAAAAGTAATCTGTCAAAGTATAAGGGCAAGGATGGGAAGTTGAAATTGATGGAACAGGAATATATTTTTCTAGTTGGGAGAACTGTCTCTTTCATAGATATCCTATGCAAGGTGCAAAAAGAGGTTTGAAATTTTAAGAGCTTAACCTGGACATTTTGAGAGTTAGCTCTTCTGGTAAGAGGAAAACCAAGGGATGTATCTGTTATCAGAACAAGAGACAGGTGGAAAATCAGGCCTCCTATTTGAAAGAGGGGCCTGCATAGTTCATGCAGGAGAGAGATGCAAAAATCTGAACATTGATTTCACCATAAATAGGTGTTGAATTTGAGTCATTACTGGAGTCCTCTGAATTTTTCTGTAGTAATTTCTTAGCCTTTCAACAAATGAAATATCTACCCACACTTCCTAATCTCTTGTGTTCTTGATTAATTGGTTCCCACCTAAGCTGTCAGGTGAAACTTGACAAGGCTTTATATTTGGAGGCTCTAAAGATGCTCACTTGAGTAACTAGTAACTAACAGGTATTCAGAATCTTCATTTGCCAACTTCAGATATTAATTATTGTCTCCCATGATTGTTAAATAGTATCAGATCATAGGACTGAGCAAGCCTAGTGGGTCACATTTTGATTTCTGAACTGGCTCTTTTGCTTCATTTCAGCCTCCTTTATATTCATAGAATAACAGAAGGGACCTTGGAGGTCACCTAGTCCAACCCCCTGCTCGAGCAGGAGAAAGTAATATTCCAAATATTAGCCTATACCTAGGATCGAAGTCACAGCCTCCTGAATGTGAGGCGAGAGCTCCACCTCCAGGTCACCGTACCCTCTCCATAAGCCAGGGGTGTCAAACTCATGGCCTACGGGCCAGATGTGTCACGCACTGGCCACGCCCACCCCCCTTTAGCGAAGGGAGGAAAGGTCACAGTATGTCACATGACAACAACATGACAATGCAAGTTTGATACTACTGTCATAGGCCATTAAAATAGGATATCTTGCTCTAAAACCCACATCCCCTCAGTTGATACGGTCCCCGGTCCAGCTGAATGTTCTGAGCTGAAGCTGAGCTCATTCTTCAACTGTTATTGTCCTCTCGGTCCTCTGTTCAACTTACTGAAGCCCAGAACTCCTGTGCAGAATTTCTTTTCGTTTAGTATGCTTTTTTTTTAATCCTTCACCCCATCTTTAATCAGATTTTCTATTACAGGTCGTCCTTGATTTATGACCACAATTGAGCCCAACATTTCTGTTGTTAAGTGAACCATTCGTTAAATGAGTTTTGCTTCATTTTATGACATTTCTTGCCACAGTTGCTAAGTGAATCGCCACAGTCGATAAGTTAGTAACATGGTTGTTAAGTGAATCTGGCATCCCCATTGACTTTGCTTGTCAAAAGGTTGCAACAGGGGATGCTTGGGACATAGCAACAGTTATAAGTACGAGTCAGGTGCCAAGCATATAAATTTTGATCGTATGATCAGGGGCATGCTACAAAGGTCGCAAGTGTGAAAAACAGCCATAAGTCACTTTTTTCAGTGCTGTTGTATCTTTGAACGGTCACTAAATGAACTGTTGTAAGTCAAGGACCACCTGTACAACCCAAAGGCAATTCCTTCAAGAAGAATAAAAGGGTAATAAGTGTATTCTGCATAGACTTAGCTACATCTTGAGAAATGGGGGGGGAAACCCTCAGGGAAATTTTTTGTTTTTAAAATGAACATTTCAATTTAAATGTTTAAAAGAGAAAGAACGTATTGCCAACCATGGTGAACGAAGCAACGTTTCTGCTATATATTTCATATGCCACAATTTAGATGTTTGATTTGGTGGGACAAATGGATGCAGACAATTGTTAGTAACGAAGTATAAATGTTGTGATACTTCCTAGCTTGCAGTAAGAAGAGCAACACTCGGGAAGACCTTCACACCTGTACTGCTTGGAAGTGCTCTGAAGAATAAAGGGGTGCAACCTCTATTGGATGCTGTTTTGACATATCTCCCAAATCCATCAGAAGTGCCGAATTATGCATTATTGAACCAGAAGTAAGTACTAAGAATGAATGGAGGAGAAAACATATTGCATTTCTTGATATGGTTTCCCCTTCAGATGGGATTTCATGGTTGGGAATCTGGGAATTTGTAATCCTAGCTCATCTGGGAGAGCACCAGATTATGGAAAGCTGATCTAGTTTTCATAGACCTTTTCCTAAACGAACAAACATCACTGCCAATGATTATATACCACTGCACCTCGGAGATGATAGAAACTAGATCATGCAATGTGCTTTCTTCCAAGATTTGGACTATTAATATTGCTTAAATTAAAATATATTACTCCAGTTATCATTGACATTCATACATATAAATTTTTTCCTACTCAAATTTTGGGGAAAGCTGCATTAAATTTCAAGTCAGCGTTAGGGCATTTGATGAATAAGAGGGTTAACTATTTTCCTGATAATGAAGAAATACGCAGATGTTTGGACCTAGTAATATTTTATAAAACACTGTTTATTTTCTCAGGCAAGAAGTCCATGGCATAGAATCACTTATTGCAATTCTTTGTTTCACAAAATCAGTTTCCTTGGCATAGAGACAATCAATTTATGATATCCCAGGCATCTTTATAGAGCATCCTACCCTGCCTGAAAATTGACAGCATGGCATGATCTACCAGCTGCTCAAAATAAGAAAACAAAGTTGAGAGTCTGAAATTCCAGGCAATACTGTAGTACATATGTTCTCTCTTTTCTGTTAAACATAAAACTAAACTGTACGTGGGAGATAACCTTACTTTCTAAGGTACTGCAGAATTTCTTGCCTATAGATAGATGATAAGACCTGGTTAGTTTAGCAGGAAATAAGGAAAAGCTAGATTTGTCACCATGTTTTTTTTTTAAAGTAAATTTGAGATCCATAAGCATTGTGGCAGATCCAGATTTAAAGCATGCTGTTGACTGAAATGGGTTCCAGTTTAAAACTGAAGTGGCTATTACCAAAACCTGGAAAACCCAGCCAAAATAGTGTGAAGCATGCCTCATGTTAAGAATACCTATAAAATCATGTCCTGAGGTAATATATACATCAGTGTAGCCTATAGGTGGAGACAAAAAAACAACAACTAGATTGCTGGTAGTCATTAAGCTTAGTGATAAATTAATGAAGAGGGCTATATAGAGCTTCAGATTGGACTTGATTCAGAATGTGCAGGAAGATAAATGCAACACCACCCTTGATTCATTAAAGCAACACATTGGACTGCTGAAGCCATACCCTCCTGGAAACAGATGCAGCTGCTTTAATGAGTGACAGGCAGGTGCTGTATTTATACTCATGTATGATTTGAAGCAGCTCTTCTAAATCAAATCAAAAGCATTGCACAACCCATTCAAACAGCCGCATCATTTGCTGTTGCAATGGTAGCTAGTGTAGATGAAGCTTTTTATAATAGTTCATCATTGGCCAAGAGAGTAGATTACATTAAACCTCCTGAGTTGATGTTCTTTCTATGAATTACAGCGTAAAGCGCTTATAGACATGCATAAAATGAAGACATTGTTTTGGAAAGGCATCTCCAGGATACTGGCTTTATAGTTTTTCACAGTTCTTTCAAATGCAGGATCTGTCAGACACCAGAATAACTGGTGTCTGTTGACAATGCTTCTTTCATACCATCTCCAGCTCTCTTACGTTACTGTTGTTCAACTCCACAGAACCTACAGCTACATAGTGCTCAAATGCTAATTCTTTATCTTACATAGGTCTTCGTAGCTCATGATAATGTGCATTAAGTTACTATGTATGTTAAAGCTCCACAACAATAACAGATTGATAAAATACTTTTAAAATATTGGCATTTAAACTAAATTTTATTTTGCTGAAGGGATAATGCGGAAAAATCCAGGATTTTGCTAGGTTATTCCAGAGATGATTCCCTGCCATTTTTGGGCCTGGCATTTAAACTTGAGGTAAGTTTGTATTTTTATTTAATAAAATATTTGCAATTATCAGAAAGGTATTTCCTCTATGAAAATCAGGGTGGCTATTACACCTAGTAGATGTTTAAGGATACATTGTTTTCAGCGAAAGTCTTACAATTGTTTTTTAACCCTCTGAGCTTTTGGTTTTTGCTACTTTCAGGCTGGGCGTTTTGGGCAGCTGACATATATTCGTGTTTATCAAGGGATGCTAAAGAAAGGTAGCTACATCTATAACACCAGGATTCAGAAAAAGACACGGGTACAAAGATTCGCCCGCATGCATGCAGACAAGCTGGAGGTGAGTGAGATGTTAGGACATGCCATTTCCAATTTATGCAGCCTTTTTTTTTTTTCCAGCAAGTACACTTTCCTCTTCAATAAGCAGAAGTAACTCAGGATGCTGTCAATTGAATTTGTATCAAAGCAAGGATATTGAAGACAAGAGTCCCTTATCTGCACAGTGGGGATTCCGTTCTTATAACACGCACCTTATATTTTCTTTTCTAACAATGTGGAATATTCTGAGTTTCTCCTCTGATCACTTCTGTCACAGAGTAATAAACAGCAAGTGCCCTGAAAGATGAGACCCTCTTGGCTTTCCCTTGGTTGTCTCCTGCACCCTTGTTTTGGTTCTGAGCAAAAGGAAGGACATCTCCTCTTTCTAAGCTACTCCGCAGTGTAAATAATACATTATTTTACATATATGTTGTAGGCAAAAGAGATTCCAAAATGTAGAAACACAAAGGAAGCTGTATATTATGTACATTGTGGGGGTGTAAAATTCTTTTGCTTTAATTTGCAGTTACTTTTTTCGTTTGTGGTCAATAGAGAGGAATGATTCAAATACACTTTATATCTCAGCTAAATAGAGGAGGAGGAGAAGGAGGAGGATTTGAGTTTATTTATTTAACATAGCTTCCTGCTGCTCTGGAAAATCAGTTGATGCTTCATCCTTGATCGTCCTCTTTTTTTCAAGGGGACTTAATCACTCTCCAAGAGGGTCTGTTCCACTGTCCAGTCTCCATTCAAAATACTGAAAAGTTGCCTATCTAAGAGTGTGACCCCCCCTGAAGGCCTAAGAATTATCATCTGCCTGGCTCATTCTGTTGTGTCCTGTGCTTCCCCCAACCCTGATCTTTGCCAATGCACTCTTCCCATTCCCTTCTTTGTGACTCCCATTTTTTTTTTTTTTGCACATCAAATAAATGGAACAGCTTTCAAAAAATAGGAAAAGTCTGTGGGAATGCAGGACCATTTTCATCTAAATTGTTAGGCCTTTAACAAGGAAAAAAGGAAAGAGGAACAGCATTTATAACGTAAATTTAAGAAGTACCTTGTACTTTGGGAAGTACAAATGGAATCCATAATTCTTCACCTTAATATGTTACAGAGTAGGAATCTCTCTTTAGTTTCGCTTGAAGACTTTGTTTCATGAATCCGGAATTTTAATTAACCTTTTCCTTGAAATTGTTTTTCTTGTGTAAACAATCAGCTTTTCACCCTGTTGGGAATTTCTAGCCTTTTTTTCAGTCTTACCAGATTTTCTGCTGATAAATGGATCATTTATGATTGGCTGAAGAAGACACCCTGGCAGCCAGTTTATAATCAGGCCACCATCTCCCCAAGGCAAACATTTTCTAAGATGGCCCATTACAGGGTTTCAAAATGCATAATATACCCATTAGCCAAAATCATCCAGATTCTCTGATGTAGCAGTTCATTGTTTCATTATACTTTCCAACAGCATCTCATGCCACATACCTAATATAATAAGTATCTAAAACATTGCTTTATTTTGTAGGATGTGGATGAAGTTTATGCAGGGGATATCTGTGTGTTTTTTGGCATCGATTGTGCTAGTGGAGATACATTCACAGAGAAAGACAATATTGACTTTTCTATGGTAAGTTGTTGGCCAGACTGTTGCAGCTTTTTTTGTTTAAGTCTTAAAAATTCGGTCCCAGTTTTCCTCTATCTATAAATGTGAATTTTTCAAAAGAGATTTTGAACATTTCAAATTGCGTGAGGGTGTATGTGTGTCTTATCTTTCCTAGTGCAAAACATATACTTGTGCATGTGCATTTATCTATATCTGCTATATACAAGCTTTTGAAAACATAAGGCATCAATATATTAAGCTTATAGAAACAAGTTCTTCACTCTGGTCGAGTAGGAGTAAGAAGAAACAAATCATGCAGTGAATTTTTCTTGTGTTTTGTCTTAAAAACAGTTATAATAGTGTGTAGATGTTAAAGTATTAGATTGGACCAAAGGGACCTAAATTCAAATCCATCTTCACTCAAGAAAATTCACTGGATGTCTTTGGACCAACCATTCATAGGTTTGTTGTAAGAGAAGGAAGAAGTTCCTTTTTGCAGGGCTTCCATCCCAATCCCTGGTTCATAGACTGGCACCAGGCCGCGGCATGCCAAAAACTGGGCCACACAAACAAGTGAAGCCCCATCTGCGGGGTGCAGGCAGCACCCGAAACCATGTTTCCTCCAGCCCATGGAAAAACCTCTCTCAGAATCGGTCCCTGGTGCCCACAAGATTGGGGACCACTGCCTTACTGAGTTCCTGTAGGAAAAGTAGGATATAACTCAATAAGGTAGATATATAGATGAATGTAAACCGTGCTTTATATATAAGGTGATACAACTTTCTTTAACTAAAAGGAAAGTGTTTGGTTAGCCTTTTTCAGTAAATACTCCCAAGATTTGGAAAGAGGCTTGAGAGTTTTCTCTGAGCTCCTTGTGAAAGTAGGGGTAAGTAAACAAGGGAAATCTCAAATTATTCTGCTTATTCTATTATTCTAAGCCTTGTTTTTAGCTTTCCCTGTATAATGAAGGAAGTTGGGAAGTAAAATCCTGGGGCACGCTCCCAGTGTCTCATTTCTCTTTCTTCCCAAGCCTTAAATAAATTCCAGTAAATAAATATCACCGACACAGCCCCTGGAGGAATTAATCCATATCTGACAACAATTGAAATAGTTTATGAATGCTCTTAAACCGGTTAGGTATGCCATATCAGCATATGTTCAGTTAATCCCAACTCTCTCAATAGCGTAAAAACTAACATTTCCAATGAGTCGAGTTTAATTCCCAGTGATTTCCTGACTACATATATTCATGTAACTTTCATAGCAAGAATAGAGATTTGCCATTGTCTTCTTACACTAATTTTGTTTAACCTCCAGGTCTTGGGATTTTTTTTTCTTAACAATTTCATGCCCAAATATGATCATGTCCTACCCAGCTCAACTTCTCTTGACATACTCTGTCAGCCAAGTTGGCTTGGTGATGCCACCCCAATGAGCCTAATAAATGTGTGTGTGTGTGTGTGTGTGTGTGTGTGTTTCTCTCAGGTCTTATATTTCTATCGTATGTCTCAAAATGTGGTATATGAAGTTCTTGAGTTTCAGCTTTCATTGCAAGAGGTTGTCCTTCCTAATAAACATTGTGTTCAATTGATTACAATATGAAAGGTGTGGCATTCGGCAAATATACTTTTATACGGTGAAAAGAATGAAGTCTTGTGAACTTTAATATATGTGATTTATTTTATAACTGTTAATTAAGGCAGGATTGTGTGAAAAAGATTCAGTGACAAACAGCTTTTTCATTGACAGGTAGTAGCAAAGCTAACCAATAAGTTGCACAGCTATAATTACAACCTAACAGTAATTCCATCATTAACTCATATATGCTTCAGATTTGCAACAGAACTTATGGTTAATCATGAATGTCCCAGATTCTGCAAATTGCTGTATCCTATTCATTTTTCCAATGACTGCCACAGACTTGTTTTAAGATACAACGTTTGTCCTTGTTAATGAACAGTCCTGACATGTTTTTGGCTGCTTTTACATTTGATTGATTATTGGTGAATACAAGCTGCAAGCAAGCCTCAAATGTCAGTAGCAGCCAGTGATTAGGCATATTGGAGACCTAAAGAAGACGGTAGATCTGTTCAGACACATTCATGACCAATTGTAAACTTAGTAGCCTAAAAGCATCAAATCTCTTCATGCATGCCATAATTGAAAGCTTTTGGTGTCTATTTAATTAGATTTCCCCATTTTTCCCTCCCTCAAGTCTTTAGATTTGATCCTGTAATGCAAATGGGTAGAACCCCAAAGCACACCCACCAAAGTAGTTGAATTTCAGCAGCATGATTTCATGTTTTAAGGAGTTATGTAATATTTGGAGTTGGAGCATTTTGTACCATAGAAGCCTTTCACCTTAACTTCCCCAAAGCACAGATAAAAATAATTGTCCCTATTGTTTCTGGTAACAATATAGAATCCTCAAGTGGGCCTCAACTCCTCAAACATTACATAGTCCTGCAATAATAAGGATCTAACACTGGACATTTTGAATTACAGGAAATGCAGGAAGAGAGTACAGTGATATTCCAAAACTGTAGCCTGTTAGAACAATATAATGGGTATGGAACATATTCAAGAAAATGCGTGTTTATCTTTTGCTTTAATTGCGTTAATTTGTTTTTAATCTTTGGAAGGATTTGTCTACCAGCAGCGATGACTTCTAGAAAATTTATATTAAGAAATTGTTTCTATGGATTTTCTTTATAGGAACCCATTCATGTACCTGATCCTGTTGTTTCCGTAACAATGAAGCCAGTCAACAAGGTAGGGATCTGAAGTAATGGTGAAGTAATGGTGGAATAAATTATGTGTGATCTGATTGGGGCTTTTTGATAATAGTAAGCACAAGTATGGTGGTACTTCTGCATTAAAATTCATTTCAGCCCGGAAGCTGTTTTTCTGCTACAGTTGTCCTTGCTTAATAATGGTAACTCCAAGTGGAATTTCCATCGCTAAGCAGTGAAGTCATAAAGAACAAAATTACGTGACCACATTGCTTAGCAACATCAATCCCGGCAGCCCCTGTTGCTGTCATTATGTGAGGATCACAGTTCCTTAAGTGAGGACCTCATGTGACTAGGACTAGGACAAGCAATGGGAAAACCAGCAGGAAGCTGCAAATACTGATCACAAGTCCCAAAGGTATTTTTTCAGGAGGCAACTGGACTTCCTTGCAATTTTTTTCTTTGAAGATGTTTTGCTTCTCATCTAAGACGTTTCTTTAGTTCTGACTGGATGGTAGGGAATGGAAGGATTTATATTCCTTGCGGACAGCTGGTCATTTGCATTATTTTAGAGAGTTGTTGAGGCCACTTGGAAGTTTTTTCTGTGTCCTCTGGATCACCTGAGTAGTGGATGAGAAGCAAAACATCTTAAAAGAAAAGAAACCCAAGAAA
>JAOYMU010000002.1:41805144-41818244 GCA_025802295.1 Psammodynastes pulverulentus
AGATAGATAGATAGATAGATAGATAGATAGATAGATAGATAGATAGATAGATAGATAGATAGATAGAATAACAGAGTTGGAACGGACCTTGGAGGTCATCCAGTCCAACCCATTGTTCGAGCAACAGAATCTATTTCAAATATTAGCATCTACCTAGGATCAAACTCACAGCCTCCTGATTGGGAGGTGAGAGCTCCACCTCTAGGCCACCGCACTGTGGTTAGAGTGCGGTACTGCCGGCTACTTCTGCTGCCTGCCGGCTGCCTGCAATTAAGCAGTTCAAATCTCACCGGGCTCAAGGTTGACTCAGCCTTCCATCCTTCCGAGGTGGGTAAAATGAGGATTCAGATTATTGGGGGCAAGATGCTGACACCATAAACAGCCTAGAGCGGGCTGTAAAGTCCCGTAAAGCAGTATATAAATCTAAGTGCTATTGCTATATTTACCCTATTGCTGTTTCATTCATTCATTCATTCATTCATTCATTCATTCATTCATTCATTCATTCATAAGCTTTTGACGGACAGATCTCCCTCGGAAGTGAATAAGACCCACAGGAAGATCACCTGGATTAATTCAAGGTGCTTAGGGGAACCTAGAATAGAATAACAGAGTTGGAAGGGACCTTGGAGGTCTTCTAGACAACCCCCTGCTTCGGCAGGAAACCACTTCAGACAAATGGTTATCCAACATCTTCTTAAAATCTTCCAGCATTGGAGCATTCACAACTTCTGGAGGCAAGTTATTCCACTGATTAATTGTTCCAGCTGTCAGGAAATTCCTCCTTAATTCTAAGTTGCTAGATTCTGTGGTGTGTAAATCAGGTAAAGTCAGCCAGCCATGATCAAAACAAATTGTAGCTCAGAGGAGCCTGTGAAAATTATGCTTGCATTAAAACAGGGGTTGGCAACCTTAAACACTCAAAGAGCCATTTGGACCAGTTTCCCACCGAAAAGAAAACACCGGGAGCCACAAAACCCTTCCCGTGCCTGACTATTTCCTGAGCGGCCACAAAATTAACATCCATAGTTGAATTAAAGGTTCTGTTTTCTTCTGAAACTTTCCTTTTCTTGGATTTATCCATGGTTGGCCTACTGGGGTCGAAAAGCTCAATAAATCATGTGCTGGCGGGTGTCGCACATTAGCAGTTATGATGCATATGTTGAGAAACAGGGAGCCACAGCAAAGGGATGAAAGAGCCGCATGCAGCTCCAGAGCCCCAGGGTGCTGACCCCTGCACTATACAATCGAATTCAACAGAGTTCCTGCCCTGGGATAGAAGCTGTTTTTCAGCCTGTTCTTGTTTTTATTGTCCTGTACCGTCTGCCAGATGGTAATAGTTCAAAGAAAGGGTGCCCAGGATGAGATGGATCTTTGAGAATATTTTGAACTTTCTTAAGGCAGCGTGAGCTATAAAGCTCTTCCAAGGAGGGGATAAGCCATAAAACATGACTAATAACTTACAATAGCTGTGAATTTGTTCTCTCTCACAAACAATTTTTCATCACTATTATTGCTATCGGCAACCATGAGAGGGTGGATGATCTGAGCATTCCTGCTCTAGAAAGGTAGTTACATTAGAAGGCACTTCTAACCTATGATTATGAGGAAGTTGGCTTAGAAAAGAGGAAAGATTTTAACCTCAACCATAAACACACCTTTCCCTTTGCCTTTCTCAAAACAGCTTCCCTCATTCCTAATAGTAGCCTCAAAATAGTGATTTGGGGCAGGACTGCCCCCATTACATGTGTTTATTTGGGGTGGGGATGCAGATTAGGGCCTCCAGCATCTATGTCAGTCCCTAAATGTCACCCAGCTTATACTAAAGAAAATACAAAACCCAAACTTACATTCTGAATACTTTCTTTCACTTTAAATTTAAGGTGATATTTATGACCAGTACCTGGAATGTCCTAAAATAAAAAGAGAATTATTACATTGCTTACTTTGAATATTTTGGTAGAAGTTGCTATTCTTTGTCTGTATAGGTTTGTTACTGAAAACAGGAAGGGAAAGGTGTAAAGCCTTAACAGCTGTTGGCTGAAAAACAGAGCGAACTGTCATATTGTCATAAAGTGATTCTTTAGAATTCTGTTGTGTTTATGAAATTCATAGCTTGGCAGCCTTGCAAAGGTAAACACATGGTACACTTATTCCATCCTTTGCAGCTTGGGTTCAGGTGTTTTGAGGACTATAACCCCAATAAGTATGATCGTGGTTGTGAGGGTATAGTCCCAATGTTTTCAGTGATTTTCATTTGCTATTTTGACCAGGTCAGTATTGTTATTTATGGAATGCAAACAATTGTAACAACCTTTTTTTAAAAAAAAATGTTTCCCATTGATATTTCCACTTTTAAGAACCCTGGCAGAGCAGTGCTTAGCATCAATATTGCAGACTAATTCTGCTGACTGCCATCAGTTGGGCAGTTGAGACTCAGGGGCTCCGGATTGACTCAGCCTTCCATCTTTCTGAGGTCGGTAAAATGATGACCGAGATTGTTGGGGGGCAATAGGATGACTCTTTAAACCGCTTAGAGAGGGCTGTAAAGGGGTATATAAATATAAATATAAGCACTATTGCTATTGACCATTTCTGGGCAATGCAATGATCGCAGCTCAGGAAATCTCATGAAGGGGATGACATCCTGAATTGAAGAAGGCGCTTAAAAATTGCCGGTGCGATTCGTACCGTGGGCGAGGAGACAAGTTTGGACGTGGGGAAGTTGTGTTTTGTTTTTAAGCAGGAAGGGAGACGCCTCGGATCAAAATCCAATGCTCCCCACTCCTTTCAGGTCTGCTCCCCCAGGTCTCTCTCTCCCGTCCGCTCTTGGCAGGGCTGTAGCTCTGCCAAATAAAACTGCTGGCTTCGGTGCTCGCGGTACGTAGCCGGGCGGGAGGCGCGATGCTGCTTGCCTGAGCCCGCGTCTTTCCTTCCTTCCCTCCCTCCCTCCCTGCGGGGCTCACCTCCAGGCTGGCTTGGTTCACTCGCTCCATTTCGAACAGTCTGTGAGGGCTGCCGCGCTGATACGTGACGTAATGGAGCACCACGCCGGCGGCTCGGTTGGCCCGGTAATGGGACGGCGGGATCTCCATCGCGCTCGGGGAGAGTCGCTCGCCGCCGCCGCCGCCGCCCCCGCCGAGAGAAAACTTACCGAGGAGCTGCTGGGCGGAGCCGGTTGCGGCGCTCCGTGGCAGCCACTCCGGGCCCGCGAACACCAGGAAAGCCGGAAGCAGCAGCTGGAGGAGCCGAGCGGGGGCTCCCGGGCCGCCAAGGGTCCGCATCTCCGGCTTCGAATGTGCCCTGGCTAGGAAAGAGGTTCAGAAACCATTGGAAACCCGTCCTTGAAATCAGATTTCCTCCCCAGACCATTGGGCGGTGTCGACTCTACCAAAGAAAAACAAGGCGATCTGTTCCGGCTTTGGGGTTTTTTTATTGGTTCTTCCTGGCCATGAATGCAAAGGGATTGCAGCCAGAGGGCAAAGAGTAAAGTCCCATCCCGAAGAATATTTGTTTTAAGGGAGCAGAGTTTGCTGGCAATCCAGAGCAAGGTCTCCAATCTTGGCAACTTTAAACCTGGAGGACTTCAACTCCCAGAATTCCCCATCCAGCTTTGCTGAATTCTGGGAGTTGAAGTCCTCCAAACTTAAAGTTGCCAAGGTTGGAGACCCTTGATCCAGAGAAAGGGTTGGCTGGTGCTTCCTCTTCCTCCCTCCCCCGTAGGTTCAGCAATTTACGGGGCAGAGCCAGCCAACCTCATCCAAGGGCTTTGGGCCCAGCTCCCTCTTAGCCCAACCCATCTCGCAGGGCTGTCGTGGGAAGTCATGAGCGGAGGAGGAGGAGGATTGTGTGCTCTACCTTGAGAAAAGGAAATATTTGGCTTGTTCCTTTGAGCCATCTGGACGCAGGATTTGCTTTCTCCTGAAGCTTCCCCAGGAAGTCATTACAGATTGCAGTCGCGCTTTCAATGCATTCATTTAATCACCCTTCCGTTCAATTTTGTGTGCAAAGAGATAAATTCTGCTTCATTCCCTATTAGCTTCTCACACAAACCAAAGGCACTGTAAAGCTATTGTGTAGTTATTTACAGGTTATAATAACCTGTCTATATGTATGTGTATATATATATATATATATATATATGTATGTATGTATGTATGTATGTACGTATGTATATATATTCCTGGTGGCCACCTAAAACAATGTTTTTTTTTTAAATGAAATGTCTTAATATAAAAATACAAGAGTCCTAAGTGCAACACTGACACACCCAGAGAGTGAGTCTGGACTGTTCACTTGTATAAGAAGTTTGTATTTGAAAATTATCTGCAGGTCTGAAGATCATTGTTGATCACACAGTCTGATCACAAAGCTGCTTGTCATCATTACCATTACATATAGTACCGTATTAAACAACAGGAATGGGTGTGATTTACCTGTAGCATGATGTTTTCATTTTTTTGCAGGTTTGATTATACTCATAAAAAGCAGTCTGGTGGGGCAGGCCAGTATGGAAAAGTAATAGGGTATCTGGAGCCTCTAGAACCAGAGAATTATACCAAAGTGGAATTCGTTGACAAAACAATTGGGACAAATATTCCAAAGCAGTTTCTGCCGGCTATTGAAAAGGTAATAAATATTTATTTTAGTTTTATTACATTAAATATGAACCAGATGTGATTGTAGACAGGCCCCTGTACTGTTATAATTTTACTTTTAGAGCACAATTACTTTGAGTTACCGTTCTAGTGGATGGTGAGATTTCTTTTCAAGTCAGAATGATGAATTAGATCCCAAATTTTAAGCAAACACCAGCACTTTTTGGAAGTTGTAGATATATGGGGAGACCACTATAGGGCTTGAGTTTATCTCTCACTTTTTAGGATTTTAAAACCATGCAAGGGCATCCTCAAATGTCTCACTTCTTTTTTGCCATAACCTAATTTTACAATACTTATGTGATCTGTAAGAATCAGCAACCACTTGATGGCACATAATTATTTAATTTACAGTATGTCGCTATCTCTAAGGTTTCTTTTTTATTTTCAATGCTGGGCATGCCTAATTATGTTCTGATTGCAAATCCCTGCTTTGAATCATATGTTCTGTATGTATATTTTCAGTAACATTCTGCCTGTTAAAGTCTACAGTATCGTTTGGGTCAGAAATCACTAATGGCCAGTCATGTTTTTTAGGGATTCCGTGATGCATGTGAGAAAGGCCCATTGATAGGTCACAAGATTTCAGGGATACGGTTTGTTTTGGAGGATGGAGCTTCTCACATGGTGGATTCTAATGAAATCTCTTTCATCCGAGCTGCTGAAGGTGCCATGAGACAAGGTACTAAGAAGTTTTCTTTCAAATGCTTTCTCTCTTGCTTTTACTGTTCTTTATCATTTATCCATAATACTTATGCAGGTAGTTTTTAACTTATGACATTCATGTAATGATTGTTCAATGTTACAAGGTTGCTGAAAAGAACATCTGGTCCTTGCACTTATGATCATCATAGCATCTCTACCATCATGCAATCAAAATTTGGACGCTTGGCAACTAACATGTATTTACAATAGTTGCAACATCTTAGAGTTGTATGATGGCCGTTTGCAACTTCCCAGGCGATTTCCAACAAGCAAAACCAATGAGGGAAGCCAGATTTGCTTAATGATTATGATTCGTTTAATGACCATGATGTTTTGCTTAGTGACTGTGAAAAAGGTCATAAAATTGGATGTGACTTATTTAATAACCCCATCACTCAGCAACAACAGTTCCTGTCCAAGTTTGTATCTTTATATCAATATTTTAAAACGTGGATGGTTCTTTCTATCCAACCAACATACACATCCAACATCTAGTTCTTTCATTTTATTGCTATCCCCCACTTATGACTTTAGACTTGTCTTTATGTTCTGAAGAATTTCTTATTTTTCCTAGTTATATCTGCTTATCATGATTTCCCCCATCTTGTTGTTGCAAACATATTTGGGCTTTATATTAATAAGTGGATGTAACTTTCATAAAGTAATTGAATGTATGAATGATTGAATGTGTTAGAAAACTTAGATCATCTAGTGCAGCCCCCTAAAGAAACAGGAATGATCTATGCAATCTTTAGCAGCTGGTCACCTGATGCTCATTTTGAAATCTTCAGCAATCCCTCTTCATTCTAGATCACAGGAGTCAAACACAAGGCCCCGGGGGCTGGATCTGGCCCGCAGGGTGCTTAGATCTGGCCCACGGGACCGCCCTGGAAACAGCAAAGGACTGGTCCACTGTTTGCCAGTGAAAACAAGCTCCCAATTTCCATTTTAGACTGGGATGGCCTCCTGCAACTCTCAGCCAGAGAAAACAATGGCCCTCCCGAGCTCTGGCAGAAGGTTGCAACAGGCCGTTGCAGCCAAAAGCAGAGAGTCTATTTTTGCTGGCAGAGGTCTGTTTTTGCTGGCAGAGTCTCGGGCCGCCACAGATGCCCCCGACATGAGAGAAAAGCCACGCCCACAGTGGCCACACCCACACCGGCCCCCCAAGGTCAAACACAACCCTGATGCGGCCCTCAGTGAAATTGAGTTTGACACCCCTGCTCTAGATGGACGGTTTACTGTTTATATTCTGCTTCCTCCAATTGGCATGGCCATAAAACTGCCTGTCTTGGGGTATATCATGCAGCTGTTTTTTTACAAATGATGTTTTTTATTATTACTCAGCTTGGTGTGAAAACAAGTCTTTACACACTGCAGTTTTCTATAGATATTCATTCATTTATATTTAATTTACTTGCTGCCCATCTCACCACAAGATGACTCTGTGGTGATGTGTGTTAAATAGTAAATATAAAAAGGCATATGACTGTATAGGTGTTGTATCATCTCTTCCTTTTTAACTCAGCTCTGAAAGAGGCAAGAACATGTATTCTTGAGCCCATTATGGATGTGGAAGTCTTAGCACCAGTTGAATTCCAAGGACCAGTCATGGCTGGAATTAATCGCCGTCATGGTGTTATCACGGGGCAAGAGGCAGCTGAAGACTATTTTATTCTTACTGCTGAGGTATGTGTGTACTACTGTCATCTAAAGTTGCTGTTCAAATAATGATTTTATTCATATCTATTTACCAAAAACACTTTCTGTAACAAACCTGAACAGTTAAGTCGTTAAAATATTAGCTTTGGCTTCTGCTGGGAGTCATGGCTGACTGAAAAAATCTCCATGAATAAGCAGAAACCACAGATGCTATGAAGAATGAAAGACCAGTGAGTAAGCTGGTCTTTTGAAGCTCTACAGAGAATAAGAACAGGAGATCAGTCGTGAGTGCTCTCATGGCAGCTTCTTGTGAGGAAACCATAAACAGCAGTCTCCTGTGAATTTGAGTACCAAGAACCAAGGAATACAATATCTTTACTCATCAGTAGCTCAGCATTTACATAAAGACATTAAGCCATACCAATTCACTTTCTAATCACATTTGGAAATGTGCTATTTAACCACTGTATCAATATTAGAGACCTTCAAAATGTCAGGATATTTTTATCTTATTTGGAAATTTTCTTTAAGAAGTTTTAAATTGAGAATTTAAACTATAGTAATATGTAATTGGCAAAAAAAAGGGGGGGGGGATAATTTTAAAAAGTTTTAAATGGATTGAGAGACTAGAGGTATGTGGAATATTGGTTATTTTTGCTGAAAGATTTGAAAAGCATATGAAAAATCATATAGTTGTAGGAAACTATTGAAATGGAGCTAAACCCATATTAGGAACTGTAGCTTAATGAAGGTTACAGATTACATTTGAGGGAACAAAAGGACCAGGCAGAAAAGAATTAAAATGACTAAGCCAGTTATAACTTTTTCTTATCTTGAAAGGTTTTTTGGTAACTGGACTGAGTTACTAATAATTAATAGCTCAGAATGGATACAGATTTCAATAAAAAAAAAATTAGAAGTTGATGAAAAAATGTTTTTTAATTTGACATAGACATTATAGAGTTTGAAGACAATAAAATTAAGGTTACCAAAATATGAATTCAAAAGACAAATCAAGAAAAACATCTAGATATGGAACACTTGTGACAAACATCTTGGATATTTTTTTGACACCGGAAATCCAGATTTCCAGGATCGATTCACACACCCCTGAGTCTGAATCCTCGGAAGAGAAAACCATGGAATTGCATCTATATCTTACAGTTCATACAGCAGGACATATGAATAACTTGATGTTTCAGGTGTCATGAGATTTTTTGTTATTAATTAAGTTACAAAAAGAAAATGAAGGAGCTGCATATCATGCCTTGAATTCATCCTAAGAAGCTAAATTTTACTGTGCAGTTATTGGTAGGTGTGTAAAGTGACTTGTAAACCCCAATTTGTAATTTTGTGGATGCTTCTTGAATTAAGAGAAACAATTATTACCAATTCTGTATTTATCACTTTTTCCTTAGGTGGCATTGAACAGTATGTTTGGCTATGCTACAGAACTAAGGTCGTGTACAGAGGTAATTGAGCAGACACTTTCTGAATTTGTTAAAGCAATGTTCTAGTTTTCCAGCATTTATCATTATCTCATTTAGGTCATTTTTACTATAGGACACACAATTTTTTCAGTGTTGGTTTAGATGTAGCTTCTGAAAATGTATAATTAATCTTGTTTAAAGTAATAAAATAGAAAGAGAACCTGAGGGAAAGGGAAAGGTCCAGAAAGAAACCTAGCAAAAAAAGAAGGAATATCTAGGAAATGAGACTGAATAATTTATAGAAGAGTCTTTATCCTAAGTTTTGCCGCCTGAGATTTCATCTGATCTGTTAAGCAAACCCATTTGACTAATAGTGCTTCACATTACTGCCACACTCCTGTTAGACATTCCAAGCATATTTTTCTTTTGCTTTGTGCTTTCTCCTCAAGGAAGAAATATGGATTTGGGCAAAAATAGCATACTCAGATTTTGGGTTCATGCAGAAGTTCTTTCTTTGCCTACACCTATTTTTTTCCCTTTTGTGTTGACTCCTGGTGAAGAACAGTGTGAGTTGGATAGCTCTGGTTGGTTCATTTAAAACACAGTTATTCTGTGCCACGTGATCCACCAGGGCAGATAAATGTTTGTAAGCAACCCAAGATGGCCTCTAAACAAGATAGGCAACACATAAATAAATAAATATATAAATAATTAGACTCTGCCTTTGGTTTAAATCTTTTTTTATCACCCTTAATTAAAAGGAATGAGAAGAGAAAGTGAAGGAAAAGGAGTACAGAGACAAAGATGTGAATAGAGAAAGGTTGGAAGCTGATTTCTTTTTATCTCTAGGAGTGTATGTATTTCAGAGAACTCGAACGCCTTTTCAAATTGTAAACTCAGTTGCTAGTCCAGTTATCAGCTACTTATTGTGTCAACTATGCTTGTAAATTTCTCTTCCACCATGCAATGCATGTAAACTAGCACTTTACCATTTGACAATTGATGAATTGCTTAAATTATTCATAATATGACAATGTTTTCTCTTCAGGGAAAAGGAGAATACACAATGGAATACACTAAATACCAAGCCTGTTCATTCAATACACAGGAAGAATTAATTAACCAATACCTTGAAGCAACAGGACAACTTCTTGGGAAAAAGGGCAAGGTCAAAGGTTAAAGCATCTTTAGATCAGTCATATACAAGAAATTGCCCACAGGCTGTATTTGCTACAAGACTTACAATTGAACAAATGAAGAAAATTCAGAGCAATTTCATCCTGAATCAAACTTTTGACTTTTGACTTTAAGTCATAAAAAGACTGTTTTTTGTACAGAAATTCCATGAATGAATCACCATCTTAATTTATATTAAAAAGTTATGTTTTAGGGGCTTGATATTAAATTAACCTGACATTGTTCTTTTCATCTTTCTGTCTCCTTCAACCTCACTATGATGCTCTCTGCATATCTCTTTCCAATTTTTGAATACTTCCCTTAATTAATCAAAGACTCAAACGCAGGAGAATTTGCAGATCCCTACCTGAGTTTTTTGATAATTGCTACCAAATCTGAACTAGAAGACTAAATAACCTTACCCTGAACTTGAAATATACAAGGCAGACCTATAATCAGGGCTTTTCTTCGGCGGCGAAAGGTGCCGGAACGCTCCCCCCGTCGCGCGCTAAAAAAACCCGGAAGTGATAGCGAGACTCGAAAAAGGTGCCGGAACGCAGTACCGCTGCGTTCCGGCAGAAAAAAAGCCCTGGATATAATGAAATATTTTATCTAAAGTATAGATCTTAATTCAATATCCTTTTGAGTTCTGGGTTTAGAATTGTGCAATGTTCTTAGGAAAAGTATGTATAAACAGGGAAGGTTATTGGAAAATGCAATAAAGATAGTAAGGATTTGGAATACAGTGATGAATGTACTGTGAACAAGATAGCACTTTCAAATGGGCAAAAAGCAACTATAAACACCAGAGTTTTACTCAACTGCTTTCTGAAAATAGGTTCAGAAGTTGAACTAATGGGTTGACAATAGTTCTGAGATATCAGTATTTTCCATGTTAGAAAAAAAGGAGTAATAGTGAGGTCAGTGCTGCATTTTACAAAGGACAATTTTCTCTTTAAATGTGTTCCCTATTTGAACTGCTGTCAAATGAATCTTCTATTTTAAGGCTTCTTCAATTTGGAGGTCTGGCTTAAAAATAGTAACAATTTTTAAAACAATTTTTATTGAAAGTTTTACAAAGAACGTAAAAACTAACACAAAGAGTAAAAGCAAGAAAGAAAAAAGCAAAAGGGCAGAAAAGATAGAAATGGAATAAAGAAGCTTCTGGTTTTATTTGAAGCTAATATAAGTATACTTGTAAAATTATCTTTTACTCTATGATTACAAAAGAAAGCTCTTTCTTTTCATGTATTCAGGTTTTTTTCTAATCATTAAAACCACAAATCACATTTTCTGTTTTATGCAAAAGTCTGTATACCATACTTTTCGGAGTATAGACACACTTTTTCTACACCCAAAAGTGAGTGAAAATTTCGGTGTGTCTTATACACCGAATGTTGCAGAAGCCCCACCCACCAGTAATTTACCTCTTTGCAGCAAGCAGCAAAAAGCCTGTTGCAGCTTCAGCACAGCCTAATTAGCATAAGCAGCTGATAGTTCTTTGGATCAGACTCCAACCATCAGCTGTTTCAGACTGCAGCCTGAAACAGCCAAAGCCATCTGCTAATTAGCCTGTGCTGGGAAAGTGAAACTGAAACTATTTCTGCTTGCTGCACGAGGCAAATTGCCGGGAGGCAGAAGCTGAGGTAAGATTTTTTTTTTCTTGTTTTCCTCCCCCAAAAGTTAGGTGGGTCTTATACTCCGGTGCATCTTATAGTCCAAAAAATACGGTAGATTTTCCAGTCAGCCATAAATATAGATATTTTATTTTCTCTAATCAAGGGAGTTAATTTAGCCATCTCAAGTTCCATCCTCTTCACCAACCATTCCTCCATTGTGGACAGTGTTGAACATTTACACTTTTGAGCATTTAATAGTATTGATGCAGTTGTCATATACACTGTAAGAAAAACATTCCGTGACTATTTTTCTAGTTGTCTGTTTAGTACTCCCAAAATAAAAGTCCTGATTTCAATTATACTTTCACCTTTAAAAACTTACGATTAATGCGTAAATTTATACTCAATTTTTAAGCTTTTTTACATGTTGTTTGCATTTCCAGCAAAGATCCAATATGCCATTATACCCTCTAGATCGGGGTGTCAACTGGCGGCCTACGGGCCAGACATGTCACATGCAGGCCACACCCAGCCCAGCTTTGCAAAGATAAAAAACATTGTGATATGTCATATGACAGCAACGTGACATGCCGAGTTTGACACCTGTGCTCTAGACCATTTCTCTGGTTGACAAATACCAATAATATTTAGACTCGAAGACCTCTGAAGTCTGTTCCAACCCTATGACTCTATGACAAATCGTTTTATAAAAATTCTCAGACTAAAACATAATGTAAATTTCAATCATTTCAACCACATATTTTCCTATTGGTCAACTGGTATATTATAGCCAAACATCTTTGCCCATTTTATCATGGATTCTTTCAGTTTCAGCAACAACATTTTAGCAATAACATGCTCAGCGTTAGTATATAATTCTATTTCAAACTCGGTCTTATTTTGTTTAAAACCATAAAATATTTTATCCGTTTTAAACCTTTTTGTTTATTGCACATAAGCAAATTATTGATGAATGTATCCTTCTGTTATCCAATCTCCTCTTGATTTCATTGAACATTACAATCCTCTTGAGAAAATTCTAATACATGCTCTGTTGGCATCTGGCTGATTGAACCAAACTGAAAAGCACCAAACACCACATTTTGTACTTAACATTTTGTAAGGAAGGAGATGGGGAAATACCTTATGTACAGTACTGAAGCAATCCCTTAGAAGTGCTACTTTTTGGTGTTGTGATTACGAAAGCAACAGAACCTCTTGTTATGAATCACTTTGCCACGTGCAGCCTTGCTATGAGCAATTGAATCTTCTTCACAGCATACCATCTTTGATAAGTTCCTGGAGATTGGAACTTAGACGAGAAGCAAGAGTAGCTAATGACAGAGCCCAAGTGAGCAACAAATAATACCTCTTCATTTGTGTTTTAAATCATCACCTATACTGTCCTTATGTTTCTGGGGTGGTGGGTGTACAAATTTCATGGTCCCTGTAGGTGGGAATATGCATACTTTGAAGGACCTCAGTTGTATTATTGGTTGATACAATAACCAATAGTCTGGTTTGATTGTATGAACACAGTATTTCAGGGTTGCAATGAAATTTTCATGTCATTGTGTGGGGTCTGTTTAAAGGAAAGGTATCTCAAGGAAATAGGGAAATTTAAATTTTTGAGCAGGGTTGAGAGAATGTGCTTCTATGAGCATGGGGTAAAATTGGCATTTCCATGCATTTGGCTGCTGCTGCTGTGTACTCCAGTTGAAGAGTACATACAAAGACACACAATTATTTAAAACCTGGGTTTTGGGGACAAGGGGAGCAAATGATATGATTGTTTGATTATACCAGGGGTTCCCAAACTGTGCGCCGCGGCTCCCTGGGGAGCCGCGCTATCG
>JAOYMU010000002.1:41936681-41951636 GCA_025802295.1 Psammodynastes pulverulentus
ATTACTTCCGGGTTTTTTTAACGCGATGGGGGGGGCGCGTTCCGGCACCTTTTGGTGCCGAAAAAAAGCCCTGGTTAGGACTGTACTGACCTGGACCAGATGTTATTTCAAAGATTGACAAAGTGAGAGAGAAGGTACATCTCCTGCATTTCATGAGATGTTCCTGTGAAACCTATGCCATATAATAAAGATGCGAAGGGTATTGCTAAGGCCATCTAAACTTGCCAAGACTGTAAATCTGTCCCCACAAAGTTGTATTTTCTGCAAGAAAATAAATGAATTTCAATGGATGATAACATCATGAGTAAATGATCCATAATAATTTTACAATAAACACATTATCCAGAAATGCTGTCATCTTGACTTTTTAAGATTGCCTTTCTGTGAAGGCAATCTACCTGGAGAGAGCAATCTACCTGTCTTAAGAAAAGGCTGCTTCCTTCATGGATTCACAAAGTGCTTATCATATTCTGATAGCTGATGAAAAGACTATCTCAAATTGCTCATTGTTTGTTCCTTTTGCCAGCCAATATTCATTAACATTTTAATCGCTTCAAGGAAAAAAACTTTGTATTCAATATAAGCATTTCCCAGTGAAAGTTATTTTTTTTTACTACCAATAAAGTAGAGTTCATTTTATGTGCAGAGAAATATCCATCTGAGAAATCAACTATACGTTACATGCATAGGATGCAGCTGACTCTAACAATTTTACTAATTGTGAAAGGACCACTGGAGGCTCGTTCAAGGTCTGACAAAAGTAGTTGGATGCTGGAAAAAAATTAAAGTTTTCTACCCAGCAATTCAGTTCAAGATCTGCAAGGGAATTAACCAAAGTAAAAAAAAAAATCATTGGTATCATAACAAAGATTAATTTTCAGCATTGATTCTGGGTTTATATGGAATTGTTACCCATTCCTATCCCTTGCATGGCTATCCCAGTCTTGATCAGGAGCCCCTGCTTATATAACAAAATTACCAGGATCAACTACTATATTATTAATATGGGAAATGAAAAAGCACAAGAGAGGATTTCAGCTAGATTCTTCTCTCATCAAGGTAATTAATTAATTAATTAATTAATTAATCAGTGGGAGGGACTTCCAGGGAGTTTCTGATAGGTTGTTAGGCATGGAAAATCAAGAACAACCGTTTTAGAAGTTCAAAGTAGGGTTTTTTATTGCATGTTCACCTACAGATAAAATCTTGCTGGACTAAAACAAACTCTGCATAACTATTTGGTAAATGCTGAGAAGAAATTAGGGAGGATCCCTCCAGGGGTTGTTTCCTGCATAGCAACGATTCAAGACTGATGGTTCTCTTTATTCCTCCCTCTTATAGCTCAGCCCCAGATGCCACCACACATGTGCAGCTAGCATGTTACTACCTCCATCTAACAATTCTTTTGCCATATAGTACCAGCTATTTCACAAGGGAGGGGAATATATATGTTAAGAGTAAAGACCCAGACACTGTTTTTAATAATATAAATTATAGCATTTTTAAATGCACATGAACGTTTTAAATGCAACTACTATGCATATACAGTGCCATTAGAGTGCTTATTATTTTGCTATTATACATCAGGATTGAACCATTGGTAGCTCATAAGCCATTAATTTTCCCCAAAAGGTTTTACTTCAACTTTCATTTACCCCTGAAATTTAGCAGCAGATTTCATGGAAAGATTTTCTAGTTCTCTGCAGGTTTAGGATTAGGGAAAAAAATAAATTGACAAATGAAAACAGCTCAGAATGGCATATATTTATGAATTATAGATGAAGTTCAAATTAATTTCATCTTCAGGAATATTTTGGCATTGAGCTGTTTACTATTTCAATTGCTCGTTTTTCTTTTTGAGATGCCCTCCTTAGGGACAACATATCTGACAGTGTGTTTTCTAGCCTTTGTTTATAGAAACCTGCTTTGGAATAATTTATCTTCTATTTTAGTATAAAATTGGGCAATGGCACCAATTTATTTATTTATGTATTTAGATTATTATGTAAGAAGGGAACTTAAGGTGTTTCAAGTGATGTCCTTATCCGTCCTTCTGTTCCATTGAAGAGGACAGAGAAAAGGAAGAAAAAGACAGCAGGTGAATGCCTGGCTATTGAGATATTGTCACTGCAAAGAATTTGATTTCTGCGACCAAGAGTTAAGCCTTCTGAATGAAGATTCCTGGCAAGAAGTGGGTTCTTGAAATAATGTGTTGGCTGCAGCATGGTGAGATTGATCAGGAAGACTTTAACTGAGGCTTGCAGAGACTGGACAGAAAAATCCATACATAAAGACTTAAGATAATTTATATTCTGCTTGTTTTCTTTGCTTTCACCTACTTCTCCAAGCCAATACTCCAGACACCTAGTTTTACATGAGGCTTTCACCAACACATAAGCGACTATGCCCCCCTCCCCATGACTTGACCAGTGGTGGAATTCAATTTTTTTTACTACCGGTTCTGTGGGCATGGCTTGGCTTGGTGGGCGTGCCAGGAGAAGGATACTGTCAAATCCCCATTCCTTCCCTACCCCACTAACCTGCTTTTCAGCTCCGTTCTCCTGTGCAGAGCAACAAAGGAAGACCCAGCCGATCAGCTGGGACTCGGGAGGCAGAGAATAGATGGGGCGGGGCCAGTCAAAGGTGGTATTTACCGATTCTCCGAACTACTAAAAATTTCCGCTACCGGTTCTCCAGAACTAGTCAGAATCTGCTGAATACCACCTCTGCTGAGGATTCAATAGACATCAAGGGGAAATGAGTCAAGAAGATTAATGTAGGATAAAGGGGTGCTTTATACAGATATGTATTTGTATGCTTGGATTAAAATAAGTCCACTCTGATTAACAATCTGCTTCCCAGGGCAAACTAATAAACTTTCTTAATGAGCTGTTAAATGATAACCTGTAAGAAAAATGACTAGATCAGATCCAGATCCAGATCTAGACAGAGACATAATTTTTAAATGTACAAGGTGCCGAGCGACTTCCTGTCATTTCTATTTCACTTTTTAAAAGCCTGATGTGATTTTCCCCTAAAGTTCTGAAATTGTAGAATTCTTGCTGCTTTCTGAACTTGCTTGTTTGCTTGTGGACATTTCATTATCCAAACAGGTAACATCATTGGTGTGAGCAACTTACATGGATGATATTTAATTAGGTAATGAAACATCTGCAAACAAACAACTGAGCCCATAAAGCAGCAAGAACTCCACAGTTCAGCTTTGAGTTATAGATATATTTTTTTCCAGAAATTGCCCATGTGGCCATAAGGCATTGGGAGGGGGTGGAAACCTTTATTCTTCAAAGAAAGAATAAAGAGAATATTATCTTTGTAGAGAATATTATTTTTGAACGTTTAAAAAAATGAGAAAATATCACAACTCACCATATACATTTTGGAACATATGCAACCCACGTTTACTCTCATCTGCCTCCATTATGGATTTTTTCTTTGGGAAAGTAAAGAAGATGGCTGTACTTCCTTTTCTTTAGTATGTGACGCCTTGTAGCTTTGCTGAGAGCAAAATACACACTTGCTCTGCCTGTAGATCAATTCCCATTCTTTCACAGTTGGACAACAAGAATAAAAAAAAAATCAGATGAAGCATAAATTAAACCTTGATACTTTTTTAAAGATCAAAAGTATGCCTTATAATATTGCTATCTTCTATAGATATGTACAATGTGCCGCACAGCAAAATATGAAGTATGTCTCAGTTTCCTTGCACATAAAATTGGATTATTGGTAGTGATCTAATCTTTCTTTCAATCAGCAAAGCTACCAGTAATTTCAGGATAAAGAAGAATGATTACAAAACTATCCTGACAAAGCACAGATTTTCCAATAATATAATATTGCATTTTATGGTACCTTATGGAGGAGGACTTATCTAATATTAATGGGCACCTTGATTTATGTGTAATCACTGGACTTACATCTTAGCAGTTGCCTTGTTTTAGAAGAAGCATCTAAATTAGTAGAAAATTGGATATTATTACATATTATCTCACTCCGTCTGATGTACAGAATTGGTTTTGGCAATAAGAAGTTTGCTACAATATGTTATATGACACTTAATAAGGTTCTCCACTCCTCTAATATTGAACACTAGGCTGCAGTACTTTGAGCCAATGACAGAGTCTCTATCCAAGCATAATAGGACCTTGTGTCAGCTTAATGGTGACTTATGGAAGGTCACACACTGTATTTGGGCACAATATCTTTCAGGTGACAAGTAAAGAAACAAAGAAAAATACATGTTGCTGTTCAGCAGCAAGAGAGATTGTCTTTTTACACCAACATGCATACAAGTGTTTTTCTTGTGCATTTCTGAAAATGTAATTACACACTTCTTTCTAGCTTCCAATACATTTCTGTAGTGAATCGATCCAACTGTTCGTTGAACAATATTTATTTTCAAATGTCACATTGGGGTGGCCTAATTTGTCCCCAAGAGAAAGATTTTCTGCTCCAACTGCAAAATGTAGAACTAAAATTGCTTGATTGATGCTGATTATCATATTAAATGGTTTAGCTTTGGGGACAAAAATTATAAATTAAAGCCACATTGTAGCTGTGATTGGTGGCCAGAGATCTTTCCAAGTGCCAGCAATTTTTTAATGGGATCATACATTTCCAAACCTCTAGCGTGTATCACATTTTGAGATTTATTTCTTCAAACAGTACTTAATGCAATACTGTGTCAGCTTTTTGAAAATTCAGATACATTCTTGATTTATTTGGTCAAACGTTCAAAGTATTTAAAATGTAATTAGTGGCCTCATACAGCATTTATTCAACCTGGCCATAGAGATCATTACTTTGACTGAACATCCTGTTGCATTTTTACCAACGGAAAGGTGTTTTTTCTTATTCATGAATGAGAAAGACCACATCTTTCCCTATTAATTCTGTGAAAGACAGAAGAATGTTGCATAATATTGCACAATTACATACATGCTCTGCATCTCTCTAAAGGCCCATTGCCTGAGAAAGTGATTCCTTTTACAATACATTCAAATATAAATATCATATTCATATCAATCAGTAGGCTGAGGGAAAGTGACTAGTCCAAAGCTGCCTTTGTGCCTACTATAAGATAAGACTAAACCTCACAGTCTCCTGATTTCTGTCATGATGACTTAACCACTACATCAGGGGTGTTAAACTCCTGGCCCTGATGAGTCACACGCTGGCCACACCCATGCCTGGTTTAGCGAAGGGGGAAAAAGTCATGATACATCATGTGACGGTGTGTGACGACGCAAATTTGGCACCCCTGCAGTACATCAAACTGGATTTCTCAATGTCAATTAAGAAAATAAAATGCAAGTAATTAACATGGCAGTAGCTGTTCCCTTAATGACTTCTTGTACACATGGTCAATGAGAATGCTTTGGGGATGAATCTTAGCGAGCTTGTTTTTGACTGATTTTATCTTCAATGCAGATCATCTACTGGGTCTCCAGTTACCTTAACAGCAACTTGCCTTGTACCCTGATGTCTGATTGGTATTATTGTTCATCTCAATTTTCAATAGTTTCCATTCCATGCACACAATTTCTTGTCTGGGCAACAAAACACATGCAGGTTATAATCCTGTGCCAATCTTTTGATAGGCCCCATTGAGCATAGCTGGGTTTATGCTTGGATAAACCATCATAGGATTTTTTGTGTGTGAGGAATGTTTTCTAAGCTGCTAATTTAAGATTTACCTTTATATTTAGTGCAAATACACATATTGGAGCCACAAAATGATTTCTTGTAGAAAAAGGAGCTGCAAAAGACCAACATTGGAATTGTTGGAGAGTATCCTGGAGGAACAACTTCTTAATTATTTGTTCCATCAATGTATGTGTGTCTGAAGGATGCAAAAAACATACATGTACATATGCCCACCTACCCACATATAAAATCACTAGAAAAAAAGTGTCAACCCTGACATTGGCTGAACTGTGGCCATTTTCTTTTTGTAGCTTTTCTCTAGAGAAGTTTCTTTTTTCACTGCTTCAGGGTTGACACAGCCTGGATTGAAGAGGCCAGGGAGGGTAGCGTAGAGATAGCTGGGGTGTTGTAGCTAAAATAAAATTATTTTCCCTGGAAATCAAGGATGTTAGTGCAGGTGTTTGAAAAGTGGAACCTGAGGTGACCTAGCAACTGGACTACATGCTTATTGGACCATGTGATTGGTGACTCTGGAGGAAAGTGACAAAGTTTTACTTTTAATTGGTTGCAAAACCGGCGGGAACTTAGTGAGACAGTTTTCCACCACAAGAATGTGCCAATTTGATATGTCCCAATAAAATGTTCTTTGAGGAAATTGCCTGCCTTGGAGTTCTTATTGAATGGGATGTATTACTTGGAACCTTGACATTAAGGTTAGCGTAGCAGATAGGGAGTTAAAGCAGTGACATTGAGTTAACAGTATACAGACTGAGTAATTCATTACATCAAGCAGTGGTTTCCTTAAAAAATGCCATAATTCACATGGACAGTTTACAATTCACAGTGGCTGGGATCATCCAATATGTTAAACCATAATAGAGCGGCTGCAATTTTGCTTAATGCAATGTATGAACACAGCCAGAAATTGAATATATGAAGTAATCTCATTTAAATAAAGCATTTGTTTTATACAATGTATTAGTTGTGACAACTTAATGGTTGTAAACACCACTTGAAACAACAAGGAGGAATTCTCTAAGCAGCTTTCAGATCTATCTACCATTTTTGGTGCCTCTGATGTCTTCCAGTTATTATAACTGCAACTGCCTTGAGCCATCTGCTGCTATTGGAACAGTAGAAAGAGGATATAGTAGCTGACAATGGTGGACTTAACTGGAGAAGTGTGAATTGTAGTACATTGGGCTATTAACTAGCCAGTTGTTAAGGCATACCTCTGTTCATATGGTGTTGTTCAATTACTTTGGTCCCCTTAAAAATGTTGCAATACTATTAAACTCACTGAAACTAAATATTCTGGCAGTGTCCAGAAACCAAATATCAGAAGAACCTACTTCTAACTCTATTGAGCGTCTTTATTGAATCAATAGATAATAAAATAAAATGAATGTTGGTAATTTTGCAAAAATACTAGGAAATGATGGTAATCCTGAACAATATTTGCTTTCTAAACTCTTATGCTGTCTCTTTTATTTAATCTATATTAATTCCCCACACTGTTCCTTTTTCTGCATATTGATGTCAATTTTTTGTTGCAATCACTTCTTGGTTGCAAAAATCCTCTCTTGAAGGTCTTTGATTTTTATGCAATGCCTACAATGCACAAAGCTATAGCTGACGTTGTTTCCCTTTATTGTCTTGTTGCATACCACTTACAAAGACAGAAGTGGCTGCTAAAAGGTTTAGGCTTCAGAAAAGATGTGGCATTACAATTTCATTGTCAAGGCTATGTATTTTTGTTGACCTTAGATCAAGGTTCTTTGCTGTCGAGAAAATGGCTGTATTGTTACATTGTTCATGCGTTACAAAAGCTTTGCCACATTTTATTCCATCACAATTCATGCCTCCAAGATCTACTACAGTGGTTTTCATTAGAATGATCTTTAAATATTTAGAATTAGAGATATTTTGAGCACAAGAGATTTTGACTCAGTGTTCTAGGTAAGATTTCAAGGCTTACGCATTTGTTTGGGTGCTTCTTGTACAATTGAAACATTGGATGGAAAATGATTAAAAACAGTGATTATCCCAGGACATTATCTGATATATCACTGTAAGTGTACATTAAGCTGCCTCTTCAAGATGCTGTAGTCATCAATTAGAATGGGTTTCAGTTATTAGTAGGGAGGAAAACTGCCTATTAATGAACCTTTTAAAGGGAGAAACAAATCATTGCTGAGATTACATAATGACTACAACTAAACCAAAGCAGACGGATGTTAGGAATAGGGGAGGAAGAGCAAGTGTCTGCTTTGGAATTGCTGGTTGGTTCTAGGATGGCAGCTCAATTCCTTTAGGAGATGTATTTCTTGTTGATTTATTTGTTGCTTAACTGATTTAGGATATATTTCATGGTCTGGAGCTTTCTGTTTTAAATGTAATCCTTTAGGACAGTTCTTAGATCCACATATGGTTTATGAAGGTGCTTAGTTTCCTTGGTTACATGGAGCTGCAGTGAACTATAAGCTGGTGTGCCTGGAGTGTGTTTGTGGAAGAGAAATGTGAGGATCAGAGCAACTCTTATTTTAAATTATCTTCAGGTCTTAGGGTGGCCAGAAATAGTTTAATTTAATACATGGGTCTCTGCCTTTAGACACTCAAAATAAAACCATAATTGTAAGGAAAGGAGCTGAAGAAAACCCTGACTCTTGAAATATTGACCTCTGCTAATGTTATGATAATAAGCTCCTGTAATACAAGTGAAAGGGGAGAAGAAAGGATATTTTCCAATTTGCCAGAGACAAGATGCTTTAGTCTTTATTTTCCTCCTTATCTACGCACAGCATTGGAAAACTTTACTGGTTTCATTCTAAAGACTTTATTTTAGTTCTTAACACTAGAACATTATAAGAGATGTGGAAAGATTCCTTTTTTTTTTTTTTGCCTTCCCTGAAGAACATTAAAGGAAAAAAAAACCTGGCTGGGTCCTTTTACCTTTGTCTCCAGCTAGAAGATAAATGTGTATTTGCAACAGAGACAATTAGCATATTTTTCTTGTAGGAAGACAAACATCCTGCACTCCAGGTAATTCACCCATGCAGCTTCCTCAGAGGGCATCCTCTCAGCAAAATCTAAGATTATCTTATCTATCTTCTTTGCAGATAGAAGAGCCACGATACTGTAGCTAATAGTAGTAAAAAAAATCAAACGTCTCTTCACGAAGTGAGCTATAGCTCACTAAAACAGATGCCTTTCCATAACATATGTTGGTTGGAAGGGATGTTTACCAAGCTCCTCTAATTTTTTTTCCTCCCCTTTCCTTAGCAAAACTTCTCTGTTTCTGTTGGTTCTTTTGGTTGGAGCTTCTAAGTGCCCATCCTCTCCCAAAAGATTTTGGCAGAGATCAATCTTCCAGTTGAGCCATGCAGACCCATCGGTGCCAATCTTTTAAGGTGGCCCAGTCAAGAAGCGCAATCAGGAATAGTAGCTCTAGCTTCATTGTAAAATTATATTAACAGAATCTTGCAAGTCTGAAAATAAATCTCTCCCTCCTTACATTTGAAGTCCCAAAAACTAGAGAGGATCATTTCTGAAACATTTGTTATACCCTCATTCCATCTGTTATCTGGCCATTGCCTAGTCTGTGGTGGCCATTCCCACAATTATATTATATGACCAGTAAGTCAGCTATTCCTATAAATCTCTTCCTTTGCACCCTGTGGTCAAATGGTGTGCATTTTTCATTCTGTTTTCTCTCTTGGTCCTGAGTTGCCAGATGTCTGTCTTCTTTCTAAAAGAGTGCTGATTGAACTTCTTTATGAAATTCTTGCTGGATCCTTGTCTTAAGTCTTGTTTATTATTTTCCTAAGCATGCTCAAACTTTATGTTTAGGGTGGAAAAACAAAATTGCAGGCTGGTGCTTTGACATTGCACTCCCCTTTTAATTTTCTATAATTAAAATAAGAACAAAAATCATTTCTTACAAATGGTGATCAAATTAGACATGAGAAGAGACCCCTGTAGATTATACCAGTGTTTCTCAACTGTGGCAGCTTTATGATGTGCAGACTTCAACTGCATACTGCTGGCTGGGGAATTCTAAAGTCCCCACGTCATAAAGTTGCCAAGGTTCAGAAACAATGTACTAGATTGTAAAAAAAGTTAAATGTTCTGTTAAAAATTAACATAACATTTAGCACGATTGACTCAAACTCTAGGTGAACAAATTTGAATTATGACTATAAACCATGGTAGGAGATGGGTGATGTCCTTTTGTTTTTTAAATTGCTGTACTTGCTGAGGGGAGATGGGGACAAGAAAGGGTTATTGAGAAAGGATTTTTTAATAAGAAAAATGACAGTTATTGATGGGAATTTCTGTCAAAAAATTTAATGCACATAGCAACCCACACATCCAAAGTCCATAAATTCTGTCTTCAGTTGACTTCAACTCATTGTACACGGGCACATCAATGTTGTTTTCTTGTCAACAATGTGGACATAGTTTGCCACAGTCTTCAGGGATGTTCTTGACTTTTCCATGTGGTCTACAACCCTTGGATTTCTTGGTGCTTTCCCATTCAAGTGTTAGGCACAATCAAACTAGCTTAGCTTTTTCAATATGTCTACAAGTTATTAATATAAATGGGAGTTTCTCTTTAATGTATAGATTTAAAATGGAAAGAGCCACTGCTGAACAAGCAAAGCTGGTAATTATTAAGACTGTAGTAAGAAGGGACTTCAGGTCCTTCTCTGTTATCTTATGATAGCTATTTTTTTTTCTTTGACCAAAAGAACTTTGGAATTTGCAATTAGAAAATGAAAATGGTTTTTTAATAACTTATTTATTTATTTATTATTTTTGTTTATTTTATTTTCTGGATGATTTATTTTCAAATGTCATATCATTCTTAAGCCTGATACTAAGCCTTCTAGTTCAGAATCCCACTTCTGAGTTTTTCTTTAATCAGGGCCTTAATTTGCGTTAGAAGATTAAAGAAAAAGTTAGGAAATTAGCAGATAGTTTCGACTTTACTAAGTGAATGTAGCTAGGTTTTACAGTTTATAATGGTTCAGTTGTTGCTGCAAAAGTTTTTTTTTATTTCAAAGGAAGTAAATTTGGAAAACATACTTTGTATGAGATTATACCAGAAGGAAACAAGCACCTGCAAATATTATATAATGAATTATAATGATTCAGACTGGCAACATGCAGAAAGTTAAAGGAAATTAATTTAACATCCTTTAAATATGAATAAGTAATAAACACTGTTATGCACTGGGACTCTTATTTCATTAAAATTTGCACATATATTAACAGCTTTTTGTGAACTTGCAGAAATGACATCAGCCTTGAACAAAACTTAACGTATTAAGAAAGGAAGAAGCAACTCTGACACTGAGCAAATAAAAATGTCACTGTAACTACAATCTTCTTTCTTCTGTTAGAAGAGAAATGCCATTCAAAGAGATATAGAGAAATTTTTGCACCAAGTTTTGTACAGTTTGCAAAATGTCGATAAGGGGTAAGCAGTAACCGAGATTGGAATTCCTCAGAGAAGATGGCAGCTGTGGCCAAGTGAGCTGTCATACAAGTCCAGTATGCCAGTTGTATCTGTTCCTAGCCCAGGAAGCCCTTCAGAAACTCACCCATTCCTTGATCACCTCATGATTGGATTATTGTATTGTGCTCAACATGCAACTTCCCTTGAAGACACCTTGAGACTACAGCTAGTCAAGAATGCAGTGGGACAGGAAGTGATGAACACGACACAATATATTTATGTATCTCCTTTGTGAACTGCACTGGTGACCAGTTGGTTTCAGGGTGCAATTTAAGGTGTTGATTATCACCCACGAAGCCCTTCATGCCATAGAGCTTGGCTACTTGAGGAATCTCCTGTCTCCACACGTTCCCACTTCTCCATCTAGATCAGCAAAAGTGGGCACATTCTAGATCCAATCAAGCAAACAATATCATCTTGCAGAATCAAGGAAGCATGATAGTAGTTTCTAATCTATGGAATGTCATCCCCCAGAGATCAGTACTGCTTACCCCTTATCAACATTTTGCAAACTGTAAAAAAACTTGGTGGTTTTCCCAGGTCTTGGGAGAGGATTGTGGTCAAGACCTTCTGGTTTTTGGTTTTATGGGTGTAATGGAGTTGGTGTTCTGACTGGCTATATTTTTTCTTGATATATATTCTTTTCATTCAGTTGTAAACCATTCAGAATTGTCAAGTCGTTGGAGGGCCTTAAAAATGAATGAATGAATGAATGAATGAATATAGAATGGACTGATTACTTCCTGTAATCTGGTTGCAATGCTTCTGTTAATGTCGTCCAAAGTTCCCTTTAATTACTGAATCACATTACTGATTCATGTTCACTTGGTGATCTTCCTGCCAACTTAGACATACCTACACCCAATTTATACATATATATGTATAAATTTATTATGCATGGTCAAAAATTCAGACTTTTAAGCAATAAAAGCATTGTAGAAACAAAAAGAACAAAAAGGATATCCATCACTTGCTATTTCTATTCCTAATGACTGTGCTGGACAATAGGATAAAGGACACAAAGACTTAATAACTTCTGAGGTGCATAGTCCCTTCATGTGCTCCAATCACAAATGTGCACTGATTCCTCACTTCCAGCATCTCTTCAAGAGTGTGATAATGGTGTCTTAGTAACAGCTTGATTGAGCCGTCTCTTTTGTTAGAAACTATTTCATCCTGACAAATATTTTCTTTTGCATTTCTCATGTACTCTAAGTTGATGTGCTTTAACTGATCTTTATCTAACCTTCCCCAAATCTAGTGAAACTGGAATATATGCTTGCTTGTCTTTAAAGGTTCTTGGTTACCTTCGGCTCATCTTTTCCCAAATCCATTTACAATTTATGTGGCCAAGCATCTTTCTACCTGGGCTGCTTTTCTCTTTTTCTGCATGAGAAGTCAGAAAAGGCATCTACTGTTCTACTTAGCCCAACTGATGGTTCAACTTCCTCAGAAAAACAGATTTCCCCCTGAAAATGTACAGCTGTCCTGTCCTCAGCCAGACTATACTCAGCTAACTGCTCTGGAACTATTGTTTCCAATCATTTTTGTTGATGCTCTCATTTTCTGTTTAAGAAACAGCAATGTCTGATGCTATGAATGTGGAGCTTCTCAAATGCCTTTCATGTTTTTATCTTCTGTTTCCAAATGAGAAAGTAGCCTCATCCCAGTCTCTGTTTTAAAAGGAAGATAGTCTTCTAGTTTTTCACCTTTATTTCCATGTTTAAATACTTCACATTCTTACAGCTATCTTTTTCTCATGATAATATGGGATAAAATCACCTGCATAAATTAGAATAAATGTTAATCATTCATTCTTGAACTCCAAATACTGCTGAACTTTAATTCCCAACTGCTTCAGTTAGCAAGGTCGGTGTTCAGAGATGCTAGGGCTTATAACCCAGCATCAGTTAGAGGACTTAGGTTTCTCATTCCGCAAGGGTAAATTTGATGGGATTATAATATCAATTAACCAGCTGGATCCACACATTTGTTGCAAATTGAATCATGATATTGAATATTAACCTCCGATACGTTATATATACATTGTGGTGGAGAAACAACATACATGAGAGGTCCAGAAAACTGTACGGCTGTATTAACTCAAAATAACTTAATGAACAATTAGTACACACATTGGACTAAGGAAACAGCTTGCAGTTCATTTTGTATAACAAAAACATTGCTCAAAGTTAAACAAACACCATTTGGCATGATGGGGAAATGGGTTTGTTTTTTCATTTGTTCAATTTATAGGCTATTTTGTCAAGGTTGCTGTTCCCAAAGCCGCATATAATAAAAATTAAAATAGTGTCAGCCATAAAGCAATAGCAATAAAGCTAACAGGAGATAGCATTAAATAAATATACGAACAAAGAAACAATAACAAAACAGCATGAGGTGCTAAAAGGCTACTTGCCTTCAAACGCATCTTCACCCTCCCCCATCCCACATTTTAGGAACTTATCACTGGATTTTAATTTTCGGGCTCATGTAAGGGAAAGTGGTCTTTCGAAATACAATTTCTCTCGTAAGTGAAAAGAGACTGCAAATAATGGTTGCTCATGGCCTTTGGCTTCCAATTTAAATTTTGGTTGATCTTTTAACCCCAAAAGAATTCATGTAGTCCAGATCTGCTGATACAGTAGTAAGTGTCGTTGGAAGGCTACCTGTTCTTTAACCGAAGGGGGAATTCGGTAAGACGTTTAAGGGCAGCAGGCCTTCATGCGGTGCATGAAAAAGTCATCGTTGCAGGCTGACTGCCAGCAAACAGATTCTGCCTACAAAATGTAGTGACACTGGCAAAATGCATTTGTCTACGAACTAAAAAAAATATAGTGTAACAAAGAAGAAAGAATTGAAAAGAAGGACCAAAATAGTGCAAGTAATCCTTCATCTTTTTCATGACTTCCTCGCTTGCAGAATTGGTGGAATTATATTTATATTGATTTGGTGAAGATGTCAGAGCAAATAAACTGGTGCAGTAAGTAAAACATCTCATTACTGGTGAAGGATCTTTGGCAGAGTGGTTTTTCAGCAGAAGATGCACAGTTTTCTTTTGACTACAAGGGTCCTGGAGATGGTGAGCTGGTAAGAGTAGAATGCCACATCGCCATCCTCATGTACTGCTTTGGTGTGTCACCTGTGTGTCACCTTTGTTGCCACCATTGTGACCTTAGTATGTTTCTCTGACATTGAGGGACATGGGAAAGTTGAGCCAATTAACTATTACTTTGTTTGCTTCCAAAGTGCTTTCTTAACCATGACCTGCATGAGTGAATATCTCCATAGACATATTAGCTTGGTTCCTATTCCAGCTGTAACATTGCCAGAAATCCCCACCTTTCTTGTAGAGTAGCCAGGAGGGTAGTGTGTCCTATTGGCAGGATACCTTCTCCAATCTGCCCTGATTTTAAAATTTCTTTCCTTCTGCCAGGTGGTTGTTGCTCCTTGCCATTCCCCTTCTGACACGTGGTCTCAATGGGGGATGTTTAGCTATTTCCAGCTCAGTGTCGGTGAATTTTTTATATTCATTTATTTTTCCTCTCCATGAAAATAGAATGGAACAAGGGAAGGATAACTAAAAGAGAGAGATGAGAACTAGCTACCTGCTATGGGGTGTATGTTTGTGGCAGGAGGGACAATGAATAGCCCAGGAGGAAGGGATGGGCAGCAAGGGATACATGTGATACAGAGGTGGTATTCAGCAGGTTCTGACCAGTTCTGGAGAACCGGTAGTGGAAATTTTGAGTAGTTTGGAGAACCGG
>JAOYMU010000002.1:41983907-41995182 GCA_025802295.1 Psammodynastes pulverulentus
GAGCCTCAACCTCTTCCCCCTCCGACCCTAACCCTCTTCCGCAAGCCGGTCCAACTAACTGAACTACCTCCCGCCCCCCCCGGAAACCCCCCTTCCCCCACCCCACTCCCTGGAACCCCCTAAAACTGCACTAAGGGACCTAACCAAAAATCTCCTGAGCCTACGCTGTACCCACCTCTCGAGATTACAAAATCCTTCCTCGAGGCGGGCCCTCGTTAATGTGGAGGGCCACAGCTGCGTCAAGGGAGACTCCCGGCAAATAAGAAGTTCGTCCCTTGAATAAGTGCGTTTGATTAAAAGGGTCATAAAAAACAATTAAAAAGGGGGAGCACAATGAACAGTGGGGCATAGTGGCTACAATAGAATGTCTACATAAAATACAGTAGATGGATACGATGTAAAACAATAAACTAAGATGACATCATAAAATGTAGTACAGCCATCCAAATCCAAGGTGCATCAAGGGAGGACTCAGTCCCGGCCAGTCCAAGTCAGGCGGATGGTCCTGGGTAAAAACCCCATCCCAGAAGGGGATGCCGAGGGTCGGCAGCGTTAACACCGTGAGGCCCATGGCGTTAAGAATGTTCATAAGGGGGATAGCTGATAGAACCCCCGTTCTTAGGCCGGACCCCGCTCCACACGGGAAGCCTCTATCTGGCCAAGATGGGCTGGCATGGGCCAGACCGACGCGTCGCATACATCTCCCCGCGTAGGTCCGCCCAGCCGCTGCGCCCGCCGTCCACAGTCACAAACCCCCGACGGTCGCAGCCAAACCCCAGGTCTTCCAGGGCCCACTTCAGCAGATCTTCCAAGCGCGGCTCCCCTGGGGGCTCAGCCAGCCATTCTCCAAGCCGTTTCAACTTTAATTTAGTGGAATAGTGAAAGTATCAAGATTGGGGAGGAATACACCACCATCCAACACAAACATAAGCATAAACACACACACACCCATACACACAAACACCAGGAACAAATATTTGCTATCCCTTTATTTGGAAAACAAGATAATAGAGAATGGCGAATATAAAGCAGAAGTGTGATAGATAACAGCAAAATGAATATTTCATGAAAAAAGCCTAACAAAAAACAGAATGTTTCTTTCTGAAAAAGAAATCCATAACAAACTGTACGTGGAGTTCAATGTTCATGAATGGGAAATAGAATATGGACAATGGAAGAGAAAAGGAATGTGGTGCTGGAAAAGAATGAGAATGAGATGGCTAGAAAGGAGCGCATACAGAAAAGATGGGCAGGAATAGGAGAAAAATGATACAGGAGGCATGGAAGTAAAATTCCAAGTAATATTAGCCATTGTAATATTAATTGGTTTCATTTTATTTTTATAAGAGCCAAAGGATGACGTAGATACAATAAAGAGACTCAGTGGACAAGCGTGGGACAGAAGGAAAAGTTGTCGAAGGCCGAACTGAGCATATGGCAAAATTATTGGCCTGTTGAGAATTGCTTTTGAGAATTGTGATGTGAAGAGATTCCTGTTGTGCTTGGTGAGTCAAACACTTGGGACTCCACTGACTCCTCCAGTGGGCTCGAGTCATAAATTAGAAAATAAGTGATTCAAGAAACAGTGAATCAGAGAATAGTTAAGGTAGTTGGACCACTGATCTAGCTTAGTGCTTTCCAAATCTGGGAAGTAAATTGGATGAAGAGTTGTTTTTTTACCCTGGGCAACCACACATGAACCCATTACCCAATTACAACAGGGACATTTAAATTGACCTTGCTACATTTTTGCTACATTGGGTAAAAACTTTCTGATAAGCGGTTTTGGATAATGAAGGAAAAAGTTTGGAAAGCACTGATCTCACCAGCACTATCGCTGGAAGCAGCTGTACAAGCTGTCAAGAGTTTTCTGAATTTTCTGCATTCAGTGCATGTCCTGGCCTCTGGTTTTATTATTATAATTAGCTATGGGACAAAATGGCAGAAGCCGAGCAAATGCATCTCCATCTCATTTCAGCACTAGTGGATTGTTTATCAATAATTTTCTACTAGAGCTAGCAGTTAAATTTATGCACATGCACCGTCTTTTTCCAAAAGGAGGCTACTAAGGAAGAGGCCTTGAAAAGGCAAGTGGGTTTTTCATCCTTTTCTTCATTTGCTGTAAAATGCAATGTTTCATTGCAAATTATCATCACCACAGCCTAATTAGCCATAGCCTGGCAACCAGACATCCTGACACAGGAGAATGTGAGTGTTAATTCTGATGAGCTAAAACATATTTATGACTAGATACAAAAAAAAAATACAGTCTTCACTGATGCTTCTCCATTTCAACATTTTTTTAAAAAAAATCCAATATCCCCAAAGTTAACAATTAGAATGGAAATCATTTTATTGAAGCAGTTTAGTTACAGAACTTGCTGCTTTGTGGAATGTTTTGATATTAAAAGTTTTAGCTAATTGGCTCGCTAATTATAGTCTCAGTAAAGGAACAGCTTAACCAAAAATAAATGAAGCATTCACATTAGTGGAATCTCTGGCAAAGATTGAAAAAAGTTTGCTTCAGTTTGCAGGTGAATTAAACTCATAATGTCTGGTTCCTTACCTTTGATTGAAGACCAATGTATAAGGATTCTGAATTGGTATGAAAGCAATTCTGTGATCTTATGGCATTGGCAGCATGCAAGAGCTGGATCGACGAGAAGCATACCAGTATATTTTTTTTATGTAATCCCATTTTTTTAAAGACCCTTTAATCCCTTTATTCAGAGTGGAGTTGAGGTGAGCAAATGGAGCTGAGCCTTTACTGGCCAGATACCCTTCCTGATGCCTACATGGTGTTCGCAGCAAATATTTTTTTTGTGCCTTGGTAGAGCAACTTCTGTAGTTGCCTAGGATTGAACTCTCAACTTCTGAGTGGGAGGGAAGCATCTTCACCTCTAAGCCACCACACTGTTCTTTCCAATAAAATTGGGGAAATGACTAAGGCTGGTTCATACTCAGAGGGATTTGCCATGAGGAACAGGAAAAGAATGTGGAAGCTGGGAAAAAGGATGCCCAGCAGTTGTAATTGGTGGAATGTAGAAAGAGACTATGGAGATGATGTAGAATAAGAACAAATTAAGGTAAATGAACAATGGGAAAGAGATAAAGGGATTCTAATAGTCAGAGAGGAGCCTGCAAGGAAGTTGAACTTGAGGACCTTCTGAAGCAGGGCGGAGGGGAGGAGGAAGTAAATTTGTTTGAAAAAGTTGAGTTGAAGAAACAAAATGTAGAGTTTGGGAAGAGTTGTAAAAGAAACCTACCGGTAGTTAGGAGAGAATCTAAGAACTCTAAGAGAGACAGACAGGCTTGACTAAGATTAATGCCCAGGAAAAGAAAAGGAAGTGGTTAATTCAGAGAGGTGACTTAAGGAGTCAGAGAAAGATTCCTCAAGAATAAAAGAGAACAGAAGCAAAGCTTTAAAGTGAGGAGGAGATTACCAATGATTTAGCAGTGGCTTTAGAAGACAAAAGAGAGATAAGACACAAAGACTTCCAGTTAGGGAAAAGATAAAGAAAAAAAGTAAAGGTCAAGAAAGGCTTTTTTTCTCTGAAGCTCTGTGTCTTGCTGGGATGTCTACCTGTGGCTTGAGGGCAAAGGATGCGGACAGAGATGAACTGGCAAGTTCCACCTGTAAAGGGAAACACTCAATCACCAAGGCATTGGTGATGAGGTAGGATTGAGACCAACAGGATGAATAGTTCCCAGTGTGGACTGACTGGGAATGGACTGTGATTGTCAGAATCAGTGAACTACTGGGGAGCCAGATGTATTTCGATCGGGATCAGAAGAGGAGGAAATCCAAGAGAGCTGAAGCAGCCAGGACTGTCAGGGTTCCAAGTAACATAGCCATAGCAAACAAAACTCTGAGGCAGGCAATTTCCTCAAAGAATAGGTTTATTAGATATGTCATATTGGCACAGGCTGGTGAAAACAGATTCTGAATATTCCCACAGTTTTCACTAAAAGTGAAAGCTTGTCACTTTCTCAAAACACATGGTCCAATCAGGATACTGTTGCTGGGTGACTCCAATCCCCTCCTTCCAAGGACCTGCAGGAATGTCCTTGGTTTCCACGAGATAGTATTTTATTTTGGCTACAACACCCCAACTATTTCTATTCCCTCCTCCCTAGCCCTCTTCTCTGATGTGTCAACACTGAAGTCTCAAAATGGCCTCAGTCAGGCCAGCTTCAGGGTTGACAAGGGCATTGTTTCAAGGCAATGGTGGCTGAATATCCTTGCCAAGAGAAAGGAAGAATTTGACTATCTGAGTAAGTACTATGTCTTTGAAATGTACACCTTTAAGACATAGTTGGGTGAGAGAGATCCTATACAAATCTCCAGACATTGAATTTCCAGTCCATTGAGTTAAATGCTAGTATTGCATAAATTTATTCTTGTTGGTGTAACCCTTACAGTAGCCTATAAATGTATATGGCAATAGTTTCAAAGCAAGTAGTACAGACAGCACAGATATTCTGAACTTAACAGAACTATTACGTCTGAGTGCAAGTAATGAAAGAAGACTACTCATGAAATAATATTAATCTTTTTGTTCTTATTGGATCTATGGAAGGAAGGGGGAATGCCCTTGTTGGCTGAAGGATTGGTTAAAGAGTTTCCAATAGTACTGAAACTGCTAAAGGATCTTCGCCTTGGAATTTTTTTTGTGAAGCAGTTTATTGAGAAAAAAGCAGCACTACCAAAGGGCTCAGTTTGCAACATTTTTGAAAAGCTCAGATATTTTCCATGTGGGTTATGCCCAATTAAATATGTATATAATTACATACATATAATAGTTCTTCTGCCATTAGAATGGATATAATACCGCTATGGGGTATGACTTTGCTTTTTGAAATTGCTATACTATGTACATGAGGATGTAGGTTTGTAAATATACTGTACATATATGCTGGGTTCATTACATAGTTTCATTTACATATCTCTTAAAATATATTCCACCTTTCATTCCATAATGGGATCTTTAATGAGGTTAACATTCTTAAACAACAATTTATATTAAAACAATATAAAAACTAATTAAACCTTTGTATTTTATTTCCTGTCTGTTACTTTTTTTGTCTCTATATTGGTCAGTGACTGTAATAAAAAGAACTGATCCTGATATAAAATCTAATTAAATACAAATCTTCAAATCCCAGTTAAATTTATAACTGTGCTTATAAAATGTACAAAGAAAAACAACAAAGACCACTATCCAAATAAAGCACAGGCACCTTGTACAGTATTACATTTGTGCCTGTGCACTCATAATTCTATGCTTGTACTAATATGAGGATATTCTAAACATATGATCAGAGAAACAAATCTCAAACCTGTGTGCGTGTGTGTGTGTGTGTGTGTACATATAAGGGCTGTTGGGTCACTGTATCCAGAAGACACACCATAACAGAATCTTTGCCCCCTTCCATCACTTGTTTGTGAATGACAAGGGATGTGAATTTTGAAGAAATCAGATATGATCCGTCAGCCAAGAAGGATTTCAATTGTAGCCTATATGATGTTATATTCCTTGAACTTAATCTTCTTTGTTAATAACTTAAGATATCATACATGTTGTATCATGTAATTAGGAAATAGGAAGTTCCACACTTCTGGAGCGAACAATTTGGGGAAAAAAATGGTTTATATATTATGTTGATCCTCTAAAAATTCCTCATGTTAATTTGCAAGTGATACATTGCCAGCCCTGTTGTCCTGACGGCATTTTTCCCCAATATTCCATTTTTAACCCAATTATTTTAAGCAATTTCAACTCTCGCGTGTATCCCCTTAAATAGGCTTACTAAATTTTTAAATATGAATAGATTCTTTCATATGCAGTGCAGTCTTATTTTACGATATATTAATAAACATAGCCAATAACAGTATCTTATGTAAGTATATAAATAATGAAATAATTCCCATTTTCAAATAAAACAATTAGAAGAAATGGAACGTCCCGTCGAGTTAGAATTTCTGTTTCTTCTTTTCACAAAATAATTCACATTTATATATTTTGGGTTTGTTTTCCTCTTTTTTGAAAAATAATATTCTAGCTATTGCCAATGTCATTAGTTATTGTCTTTTCTCTTAATTTGGTAACTTTTCCTGTTTTCCTATAACATTCAACAAACGACTTATAGTTTACATTCTTTAATACAATCCTTCTGAAGTCATATTTCTTCTTATAAATCCCAGTGAAGAGCATATTTCTTCCTTATATGGTCTGATATTTTAAAGTTCTCTCTTAGAGATACCTGAAATTTCTTTCCATGCTAAAGAAATGGGCAGTCTACAATACAGTGAAAGATGCATACTATATCCCTCACATTCACAACACTATGGGCTACATTCTTCTTATGAATACAACACTGAGCCCGATACTCACTTTAACATTTCTGTATAAGCAATTTATCTAGTCATTGCTGGAGCAATATATTAATAGGGAAGACAAGCTTTATATTGCTACAGCGATGGCTGGATGATGCATTATGAACAAACATCGGCACTAGGATGCCCTCTGCAGATGGAAGAAGGGTCTTTGGTGCTCTCTGAGCTTGGTTGTTTTTTTCCAGATATTTCATTACCCAAAGTAGGCAACATCATCAGTACTAAAGTGATTTGCTCTCATTTTATACTCTAAAGGCTGAGACTTTACAAGGAATTGCAAAACAAGCTAATAGCCCAAACAAGTTCATTCCCATTAAACATATGAAGAACGGTTACAGGAACTGGGCATGGCTAGTCTAGTGAAGAGAAGGACCAGGGGAGACATGATAGCAGTGTTCCACAGAGAAGGGGTCAAGCTATTTTCTAAAGCACTTGTAGGCCAGACAAGGAATAATGGATAGAAACTGAACAAGGAGAGATTTAACCTGGAAATAAGGAGAAATTTTCTGACAGTGAGAATAATCAACTAATGAAACAGCTTGCCTTTGGAAGTTGTGGGAGAAGGAATGGTAGAACCTGGGAATGGAGTGAAAAGGGGGATCAGCCTATGATCATTACCTAACCATGAGCAAACTAAGTTAAATTCTTCTTGAGTACCGTTGACTCTTATCTACCTCTAACCAGGAATCAACTGTTAGTTCCGAAAATTCCTGTGCTTAGTCTTTAGCAGTAACTCAGTTTAATTGAACATGTAAACCTGTTCTTTCATGCCTGATAATAACACAAATAATGTTATTTTAAAAAGAAAAAAAAGATGATGGGATGGGAAAGAAGCGCAAAAAGGAAAAGAAAATATATTGAGTTATGGAAGTCAATAACTAAGTCTAAGGCTCAGCTTCACCTCATTTGAAGAAATTGTTTACATTTAATCACAGAACCTGCTGCATTGCATGAAATCCTTGCACCTGGTCAGCTAGCAAGAGACTAAGGCAATCGGCCTCTGGCCTACCCAAGTATTATGTTATCCATAGGGAAATATACATATCTTATAGATTTCTATAAAAAAGGCAATGCAATAACACATAAATCATCATTTCAATTTCCCCTCAGATGCAGCTCTTATGGCCTGTTGCAGAACCTTCTGTGCAAAAGGACAGAAGGGAACACTTTCTAGCAAGCAAATATAAAAACTGTTGTGGTATTTTTGGGGAGGTAATATTGTAGAGGTTATGTGCAAGAGCAACAGTTTTCTGAGGGTACACTGAATGTATGCATGCGGACCCTGGCTAAGATAATTTTGCAGGACCATATGTCTGGCATGTTGTTGGAAAGATGGTTTGGTCTTTAGTCAAATCCCATTGGAATCAATCAGGAGATATGCATTGATTGAAATTCCATCATTGCTTAGGATGGCATTGAGTATTTTTTTTACTAAAAAGTCTGGAATTTGCCCCAAAGAATCAACGAAGTGAGATGACTTAAGTTGAAAATTTATCTGAGCAAGTAATTAACATGTGCTTTGAGCACATGTTTTGATTGAAATTATTCCAGAGTCAGTCTGAAGGGTTCTATCAGCAGTCTTTCATCCAGTGGTCCTTTTCAGGGTGGCTAATTTCTTTTCTGTAGTAGGACTGTACAAGCACAGTGTAGTCACCCTCAGGGGTGGGTTCCTACCAGTGCTACTACCAGTTCAGTGATATCATGCACGCATGTGCGCTCACCTAATGTGCACCATGCCAATCAGCTGTGAGGATAAAGAAGAGTGAAGCAGAGGAATGACCCTCCCACCCCCCATCCATTTTGCTCTTCTTTTATCTTCTCAGATGATCGTCGGAGGAACTGGTTTGGCCGATCCGGTAGGGGTTTTTTTTTTACTACTGGTTTGGCCGAACTGGTAGGGGGTTTTTTTTGTTACCTGTTCAACCAAACTGGTAGCTTTTTTTTGCCACCAGTTCACCTGAACTGGGCCTAACCAGTAACATACCGCCACTGGTTCCCCTTTTCAAAACAGATTAGACCTGACTTTCTGAAAACAGTTGAAAATTGAGCTCTTCTGGATGTAGGTTTGGTCCCTGATAGATTATTCTGCTAGATTATTTTCTGAATAGGTTGAAAGCACATTTTACACTTTTTTTAAAGGAAAGGATTTTATTGGGTTATGGATCTTCTAATGTTTGGATTACTTTGAGACTACTAAGTGTTCATTGACAATATAGCATGGTGCAAATGTGATCGATAAGTAAAGAAACATTAGGCAGAGAGAGGAAAAAAATCACAGAAAGGCAGCAGTAGCAACTTTTTTTTCTAGGCTGTGAACATAAACTTGCAGGGCTCTAGCAGCTGCAGAAAATAATGCTGTGAGGTATAGCTATAAGTTATCCTATGAATAAATAATCCATGGAAATTCTATGTATAGATTGTTTTGTATTTATGAATATTCTTTTTCCAGTAAAATGAATGAATGGCCCATGCCGGCAAATGCTGTAATCCTAAGCAATTATAAGTGAGCCAGCAATTTCTCCTATTTTCACCACATATTTAATTACAGGTCTTTGGGACAGCTTCCAGAATCTAATGATTCAGAATTCTGAAAGTTTTTTCACTGCTTATTCTTACAGAAAAGAGATGTGGAATACTCCATAAATCAATTCTTCTGAAAGAGAATTTGGGGGAATTTATTCATAGAGGAATTTGTGTAAAGTAATCTGTTTAGCATTTGTTCTTGTGTTTTTTTAAAAAATGGGTTAATAGCAATAGCAATAGCACAGATTTATATACCGCTTTATAGTGCTTTTTACAGCCCTCACTAAGCGGTTTACAGGATCAGCATATTGCCACCAACAATCTGGGTCCTGATTTCACCCACCTCAGAAGGATGGAAGGCTGAGTCAACCTTGAGCCTGGTGAGATTCAATCTGCCAAATTGCCAAATTGCAGGGAGCTGGCTGTAAGCAGAAGTAGCCTGCAATCAATGTACTCTGCGCCACCGAGGCTCCTATTATCTTCTTCCATAAAATAATATTTCAGATCATTTTGGTGTTACTCTTCTGAACTTTTCAAATGTGGTAACCCTATTATTTGAGATGCACCCAACAACATAGATTTGTTGAAATCAATATCATTTGAATCTATTTCCCAGTGATCCCAGTATGAAGTTGCTTTGTCCATAACTGCTGTGTACTGAGACAGTATTGGGGGCTATGATTTTCAAATATTTACTTTCCTGTGACCATGTTGCTCTTAAAGTGATGGGAAGTAAATGCCTTGGTGTAACGTTTGAATGTAGAGACAAATAAGACCTTGTGTATGTGTTGATTGCCCTGCTGCTCAACAAAATCTCTTATTGAGTTTATGGGCTGCCAATAGACTAGTATTGAAAACCTTTTGCCCTTTAATCTGGAGGATTTAAGTCTCCATGATCTCAGTGCAGGTCAGAAAAAGTCAAGAATTCATGACATGTGCTTGTCCAGATAGTCTGAGCATAGGTTAGAACTTGATTTTGCCTTGCAGCAGTTGGTATATGATCTGGATGTGGAAAGTATTAGAATGAAACTATGAGGGCAAATTTTAAATGATTGGTCCCATTTTTAGGATACAGAAGGATTTTGGATGGAACTGAAGAGATTTTCCTAAATTTCCATGGTGGTGCAGTGGTTAGAATGCAATGCTACTGGCCGACTCTGCCCACTGCCAGGATTCTGATCCAGGGTAGCTCAAGGTTGACTCAGCCTTCCATTCTTCTTAGATCAATAAAATGAGGACCCAGATTATTGGGGGGCAATATGCTGACTCTATAAACTGCTTAGAGAGGATGTAAAGCACTATGAAGCGGTATAGAAGTCTAAGTGTTATTGCTATTTCTGGTAGGAAGTTTCATCAACACTGCTGGACTTCTGAAATCAGGAGATGACCAGACACAAGTGGCATTTCTCAGCCTGCCATTCATCATGGTTTATTGAAACCTCCAATACAATCAATATCAAAATGAATTTGATTAAAGCAGAACAAGAGCCTATCTTTAAGTCTATACTATGAAAGCAAGGGTAACAAAGCCACAATGCTTTTCTATCCTCATTGTAGCAGCATGCTACCATATGGAAAAATTGTTCAAGATGACCCATTCCTGCTAAAAATCGATGCTTTTTTGCCCATCTAAGGCTGCAGGCAGTGTGCAGTTGAGTGGATCCCGAAGTTCTTCTCTTTATGGACAAGGTAATGCTACCTCACTTGTCAGAAGCCCTTCTTGGACATGGCCATATTAGATAACTCTTACTCCATTTCTAGTATCTCTAGCATTTCCTTTTTGAGGAAAGGCCAGGAAAGGGGAGCAATTACAGACTGCCTTAGAAGAATATGTTATCCACAAAACTTTAGTTGAAATTCAGGCCTGAGCATGGAACAACAACAACAATTCTATCCCATGTCTTTGGATCCTTACTACCTTTGGACTCTTAAACAACAGTAAATACCAGGAACAAGGCAATCCTTTAGGATTATCTGTAAGACTCTGGCATCATGAGTATTATTTCACCCTGGTTCTATTTCTTCATACAGATAATTCCCATTGATGGATGTGGAAGAGGGGGAAGGAGGCTGGTATGATAGAGTGCCACAGAATTTGGTGTTCTATTTTCTATTTTTCAACATTTACCTAAAAATTTTGAGATATTCCATCAATAAATAGGTAAAATATCAATAGCTTCCTAATGATAAATGGGTAGAGACTCAAGGACTCTGAGAAAAGTTCCTCTGGGAAAATCATTTTTATGCACAGCATAAAATAGCAATAGCAGCAGTATTTATTTATTTATTTATTTGTTTATTTGTTTATTTATTTATTTATTTATTTATTTATTTATTTATTTATTTATTTATTTA
>JAOYMU010000002.1:42004590-42016736 GCA_025802295.1 Psammodynastes pulverulentus
TTCGAGTCCGCGTCACGTGACGCGTCTCGACCAATCGCGCGCTATTACTTCCGGGGGTTTTTTACGCAACGGGGGGGAGCGTTCCGGCACCTTTTGGTGCCGAAAAAAAGCCCTGCTCACATGAAAACCCTCACAAGCTTGATTCATTCTCTTTTTCTCATATCTCATATCTTGAGTTTCAGACAGCAACAAAGCCAATGTAGTATAATAATTCAGGTGTTGAATTGGGTCAAAAACTTTAACCTTAGATTGTCTACTCATTTCTAAGAGGTCTGTAAGGGATGTGCATAAGCGCACAAACGTGCCTACCGTCCCTGTCCTAATGTCCTTTTTATTCGTACTTGTTTATATTTATATGTTTATATGTTATGTTCATACCTGTACTTGTTTTTCTCATATATGCTTGACAAACAAATAAATAATAAATAATAATAATGAAGGTTCAAGTTCTCAATTTGCCATAGAGCTCACTGAGTGACACTGATCCAGTCATGCTCTCTAACAGTTGTTGAGATATGTCATAAACCCCCCCCCACACACACACACACACCCCTGAGCAGGATCAAGAAAACAAGAATTCTACAAACTGCAGTATGATTAATGTTAATATTGGGATAAAACCTGAATCTTGGAAACCGCAAGGGAAATGTCCAATTCTCATTTATTTTGAATACTTTCTTCCCAGTTTTTTGGGACTGAATTGCCATTTTTAAACTAACAATAGGTTTCGCACCTGTGTCTTGGTTGTTTAAGCCTGACATTCCTTCCATAATTTCCTCAGACTTCCCAGAATCACTTAAAGCAGTGTTTTCAAACCTGGCGATTTTCAGAAATGTGTACTTTAACTTCCAGAATTTCCCAGCCAGAAGGATTCTATGAATACTGTCTTTTGCTTCATAAGAAGGATGGAGAGAGTAAGTGAACAAATGAAAGACAGTTGACATTGATAGACAAATAATAACATCTCCACTATCAATTTCTTCTTTAAATTCTTTTACCTGAATCAGCCCATTTCTGGAATTTCTATAATGAGTCTCTCTGAAGAAAACTGCAGTTGTTGCTGGTAAAACAGAAAATGGAATCCCCTAGGAAAAAGTTTGAATTTGATTTAAATCCAAGCAAGTTCTAAGCTGAATTTCCGTGGAAAGAGGCACTGTCAATCATTTTATGGTTTGATGTACACCTTAGACAAAGAAGCACCAAGTGAAGAACATACCAAATATGTCTCTGAAAATGGAAGTCTCACATTGGACACCTGTGATTCACTGGCATTCCATTGCAAACTCAGGTCTTGCCTTTGTTTAATGTAAGTATAGTCTTACGGGAGGACAGAAGTAATTTTTGACTACAGTATATCACCGGAAAGTTTTGGAGCCTCTCTAAGTTATTCTGGCAGCTTTTCCATCCCTGCAGCAATTCCACGCAATGAAGGTGTAAGCAATATTCCCATGATGCATTGCTTGCATTGGTAATAGCATCTGTTTCCTTCTGGAACCCTGTCAAAAAGGCAGAAGTTTTAAAAGGCTAATATATGAATATGTGTGTGAAAATGCTAATAGATGATTTTACACAACATACACACACTCATTTACTAGCCTTATTGCTTTGCTGGTTACTGTTTAGTTTCCCTGGAGAGGTGCATTTTGTTTACTATCGTAAAATTTGGCCTGAAAAAAAAATCTTTTAAGCCCTTTAGGGGGCTCTCTGAATGAAGACTTGACTTTTTTATTTGGAAAATGTGTAGAAAGAGTCTTTTTTTCCTATGATAGAAAATGAAAATATAGATGTGGAGAGCAAAGGCTTTATTTCAGCGATGTCAGGTTTATGAAGCCTTGAAGGCATTAGATCAAGATCTTCATGTGATTTTCTTCACGTCAAATTCAAATTGAAGAAGCAAAGAGAAGAGGAATTAGATTTTGTTGAATCTTCAGCTTGTACCTTTGGCACTGATCTCTTTGTTTATCTTAACATTTTTATCAAAAGATATTATTGAACAACAAACAAAAACAATGGGTATCACCCAGATGTCAAAATTTTACAAAATTATGAAAAAGCTTTGGAATTCAGAAAGTTTTCTTAGAGAACAAAAGGTAAAACAATTCAAATTATCTTTTTTTGGCAGATCATATATTAGTTAAGAGGAATAAAAAAACATTTTGTTTTCTTACAATGACTTTGAACTGCCAGAGAAGTTGGGAGAACGTGTTAATTCACAGCAAAATGTTTTAGTTTACAGACAAATATCCCTTAGATACGAAAGGAAAGGACAAAAGGTAGGGCTTATGAAGGATTTCAGGATGGGGGAGTGGACTCAAGATTGTCTAAAAATATCCCCCCCCAAAAGAGGAAAATTACAGAAAAATCAAAAGAACCAAAACAGAGCCATTTCATAAGCAGTAATAACATGGTGATTAGCAGTCAATATACAGTAGACCAAGAATAGGCAATCCAATGGCGATTGTGAGATCTATACGCTTCTTAATCTGGACCTCTCCCTACTTCAAATTCTTCACAGATTTCACTCCAATTTATTAATATGACATACTTTACTTGACATGGGCTAATTCCTTCTGAGTCAATTCTGTGCTACTCATCAGTTGAAGCAGAAACAACTGATCTGCAGTGCCACTGAATTTTACTTGCCACCTGAAAACCAGGGAGCCTCTACAATGGAAAGGTCACCACCTGGTGAAGAATATAATGGTGTACAGAGATGATGGAGTGAAGAGATGCTGCCTAGGAAATGATCAGATAAGAGAGAGCATAGTTTACAGTTGCACAGTGAGCAGAGCAAGAGACTCAGAAGGACTGTCCCTAAGTTTTTGGACTGTAAAGATGATGGTGGGAGAGCTGTTCTTTGCAAGATTCTGTTAATATAGTTTTACAATAAAGTACAATTAGTTTGAACTATGGTGCTGGAGAAGACTCCTGCGAGTCCCTTGGATTGCAAGGTGATCAAACCGGTCAGTCCTAGAGGAGATAAATCCTGACTGCTTTTAGAAGGCCAGAATCTGAAGATGAAACTCAAATACTTTGGCCACCTAATGAGAAGGAAGGACTCACTGGAGAAGAGCCTAATGCTGGGAAAGATTGAGGGCCATAGAAGAAAGTGACGACAGAGAATGAGGTGGCTGGATGAAGTCACTGAAGCAGTAGGCATGAACTTAAATGGACTCCGGGGGATGGTAGAGGACAGGATGGTCTGGAGGAACGTTGTCCATGGGGTTGCAATGGGTCAGACATGACTTCACAACTAACAAAAACAACAATTAGTTTATCTGATTGTGTTTTCAGTCTGGTTGGTATCATCCCATCAACTATCATACAGGGAAACACCAATAGGTATTTACTTTCAGACATTTAGTTCATTGCTGCCATGCTGGCTGTGTCCACTGCTGTTACTGTGCCATTTTTCCTGTTGCTCCTGCTGGCCTAGATAAGTAGGACCAACATTGCTGGCCAAGATCATCAAGCACCTTCACGCACTATCCGCAACTTCCTCAAAGTCCTCAAAATGAGCCTACCGAGCACATTCCACCTTGGTGTCATGATGGAGAAAAAACCCTTTGAAGATGCCTAAATGTTACAAGTGAGCAAGTCTCACAGCCTTGCTAAAGTGAGATTTATAAAAGGCCTTCTTTGGACGACGTATCTAGGTTTGCATTGCAGTTTAGAAGCACAGAATTTATTCTCTACGGCTTATAGCTGTCAGTCAAAGGAAGTAAAAGCTGAGTCCTGGTTTTGTGACTCCTGGGATTTTTCAGGCTTCTGAACAAGAATGAGAATTCAGAGTGGATGAGCTATGTGGCAGAATACAGAGTTCTTGACATCCAGGAAATCTGTGGTTCAATTTTTACATTTTTATTCATTTAAAAAAAATGCTTCCAATTGAAGGTGATTCAAAAGACATTGGCTCAAGTAAGATGATACACAGCAAATAATGCTGGGATAGATGGACACTGTTATCCCTGTTAACTATGGCTATGTGGGCAATATTAATACTGCTATCTGGTCTACAAGCCCCCAGCAATGCTATATGAGATTAATACCTGTGTGCTTGTAGCTAGTTCTGGGGCTAACTACATGCTAGCTAGTTCTGGGGCTCAGAATCTCAAAATCTCTGCCTGTTTACTATGTCCTCTTTTCAACAGCAGTTTAATAGATGAATTTTGGATCTAACTTTAAAAAGTTGTAAAATGCAGCCTCCCACTTACCGTTTTAACAAGATATGTCTTAATTCAAACTCATTTGGGAGGTAATCCATTTAGTTTCTGAGTCCTTTACCATTTTGAGAAATTTCATTTAGGAAGGATTGTGTTTCTTCACTGTCATCATCACATCAGCTTCATGAAATTTCAGATCTGTGTTTCCTACCGTAATAAGAAAAGGCCTCAAATGTGTAATGCTAATGCGAGACTATCCACCAAAACATGCAATGCATATCTCATTGATACTATCTCTTTAATGAAGGTTGAACTACTTTAAGAAATACATCTCTGGATTTGTACTCAAACGGAGTAAAACCACTTCAGTATCACTCAGGAAAGCATCTTCCATATCATTATAAACAGTAGCACTACTTCTAGAACTTGAGTCACAGATATTTGCTGGGTCTTGAAAAAAGACATTTTGATTGGAATAGGAAGTAAATTATGGGATAGAGTTCTTTTCTGCTCCTTGTCCCAATACAAATTTAAAATAGAAAACCAAATACTCCAGAACTAGAAAGTGTGAATTGTGTTTACAGGCCCAAATTGGTTTAGCCCTGCCGGGTCCAATATAACTTCAAGTGGGTGCATGACATAATGCCTGAATGAATCTTTCAAGCTGGGATCTCTTTGGCATTAGAGACAGTTGATGTCTGACACTCAGTAAATTCTGCTCAATTGACTTATCAAGGGTATTGGCAGCATCTTGCCATAAAATTATAGAATCATAGCATGATTTTATTTATACATGTCTAGTAAATCAAGAAACCTGATGTTACTTGCTACTCATGTGAGTTAGTGTTCATTTTATGTTCCTTATAGACATAAACCCAAAGAGAATTACTGAATACTAAATATCTGAAACTGGATATAGGAAAAAGACAAAATTCTGTTTCCATAGCTGAATATCCCCTCCCATTGCTTTTTCTGATCTCACACTGAGTGAAGATGTGAGTGCCAAGCAAACACCCTGCTACCAGATTGATCCATGAACAAAACAACAGATAGGTGGAAAGCATCTGTCCTGTTCCAAAGAGATTGGTTTTAGTGTATTATTCCATACAGCTGGAAGAAACAAACACAAGAATTAGAACCTTGATTTTGCTGTAAACAGCTCTTATTCGATACATAGCTTCTTTATCTTTTCTGCAATAAATCTGATATCTGAAGTTCTTGTATTCTTAAGCACTCATTTGTTTCCAGTGTAACTTGCTAGCATGACAGAAAGAAGGGTGGAATTTACAAGCAAATTCAAGCAAGTTCTCTGCACAGTTTGGGACTTTGCAAGAAGGCATTCAAAAGAATTCTGTATCCATTTAGCCTTCACAAACATAAATCTGAAGAGAAATATGTAGAAGTGAGTGAGAATGATCTCAAATAGACGAGTCATTGGAACATAAGCAATGGGAGACCACAGCAAAGTATCCACTAGTGGATCTTCTACACTGGTGGGATCAACAATGGGGATGCTTCTACCTTTATGGGGATTTCATCCATCTCAGGCTTTCCAGGTTGCTAAGGGTTTTGTAGGGTGGCTGACTTCCTCCTCAAATACCACCTATGTTCTCAAAATTTTAATCTCTTGAATAAAATGTCAGCGCAGTTGGTCTTCTCATATACTTTTTCTCTGTATTCTTTCTAACTTTTTTCACATTACTGTATGTTACATCATTAACTCCTTTTCATGCTTGTTCCTTATGACACTGTCATGAGGTTGGAATGTTTCTGTGATTTCTCTGATTTTCTTAAATCCCTTGATTTTCCAAATTTTAATTTTTTTGTATTTGTTTACACTGTCAGTTAAGATATACCTCTTTTTTCTTGTTTGTTGGAAGTTTGCGTCAGTATATTTTTCCTAGGTCTCCTTTGGCTTTTGCAGGTCTTCTTTCCTTTGCTATTTCTATGGCTGTAGAATTGTTTGTTTCATTCTGGTTTTGCTATGTACTTTATGGTTTCCACTTTTAATAGCATTTCAAGTCCTTCCCACAATTCCTTAAGCTATCTCTTCTCTAGGATCAGATCTTTTCATTTGTTTCTATTAAGAGCCGTGGTGGTACAGTGGTTAGAATGCAATATTGCAGGCTAATTCTGTTGACTGCCAGCAGTTTGACTCTCACCAGCCCAAAGTTGACTCATCCTTCCGAGGTCAGTAAAATGAGGATCTGGAACTACAATCCTGTATTCTGGTTATGAATGAAATAAAAAGAGGAATTATTTGAGGGGGACATCTCCCTCTGTTCCTATGGATAAGACAGGAACAAAATCTAGTTTCCTATTTGTATAATCCCATTATACCTAAAATGAATGATTCCCTTCTCAGAACAAAGCCACCTCATCTTTCTATTACCAACATGAAATAAATATGGCTCACCTTAACAAAGGCAGAACAAAGCTTGCTCAAGAAAGCAGTGATCCAGTCTGAGGAACATAATAAGGAAAGGTCAAACATGTGACTCGGCAAATATGCAGACATTTTGTCAAATTGAGGATGTGAACCTAATTCTCCAGAGCTCCTTAAACAAAATACAATAGTGATTTCCAGCACATCTGGCACTTCTAAAAAACACAGTTTTTCTTAACAATAAAACAGATCTTGCTATACAAGCAAAACATATGAGGGTTCTCCTGTGAGTCTAAAATACTGACAGCAAATCAGAGTTGCAAAATGTCATACTTTACAATTCAAAATTCTCATAAAAGATCTTACTTTTACATTGTCTTGTTCTATGTGCATCTTCTTCTTTAGGCTTAGTGAATTGTATGAATTCAACCAACTGTAGTTTATTCAGTAAAATGTAGATAATGAAACTGTGACTTAGCATAGTGTACATACCTAGCCAATATTAAGAGATTGTGAAATTGATGTGGGATTGAGGGTTGTACCCTTTACGATGTTAATGGTCCCTTAAAGAGATTATTATTTGAAAAGATTTGCAACTCTTGCAAATATTGATATAAAATTCTGCATTTCTTTGCTGTACTTTGCTGTAAAAATATAAGAATATTGTTAAGTATAAATAATCCTGAATATCTAATTTTTGCTATAGCATAATGCAAGTATATTAAAAGAACATTATTTGATACATGACACTGTCCCAGATGTTTCCTATGTGCCATTCTGAAGGATCTGAATCTAGATTAATCAAATCTGAATAGTATATAAATGATTTGCTATATTATTGTAAACACTTTAGTATATATTATAAAGTACGGTCCATCTCCTTTGTGTATAATTTAGAGAAGCCATTTTCATCGAGAAAAACACAATTAATAGTTATATTAGGCACCAATTATAAATGGGAAAATTGCTCATAAACCTGCCAGTAGCTACTAATGTTTTATTCTACTCTCCTTTCCACAATGCAGTAAAAGAAATTGATGAAGTTAACTCTTGCCTCATTCACACTATTTACAATAGAGGCAAAATAATATTCTGATACATTACATTATAATCTATTTAAGAGATGTGAACAGTCTAAAGCAATATATAAATGGTTATTATATGAGGCCAAACCTTCGATTAAACAAAAGGGATTGGAATAAATGGGCATGTAATTTTTAAAGTAAAAATGCAGCTGGCTTCTTAAAGCCTGGGAATATGGACCTATTCTGTAATAGTACTGTTTTAAAATGGTGAACTTTAAAACAGTACTAATACAGAATAGGTCCATATTCTTTATAGTTTACTTTATTGTCATTGTACCTGATGCAATAAAATTAAATACCTTCTTCAGTGTACATTATGACTATAAAAATAAAATACAAACACAAACACACATCCTTCACTTTCTATACATTGAATTGAAAACCCCTGATATTGCATTAATATTGCACAATATAGTAGAATTCAATATAGTTACTGCCCTGGGATAGAAGCTCTTTTTCAGACTATTTGTCCTTATTTTTATTATCCTGGACTATCTGCCAGATGGTTATAGTTCAAAAAAAGGGAGCCCAGGATGAGATGGATCTTTAAAAATGTTTAACCCTAACCCTAACCCTTTCTTGGTTAGGAAAATGGGCATTAATTCCCTAATGGATCAATAGGTTGTTAGCTTGTGAATCAAGAAAGCCCCACTCTAATGGACATAGAAATAAAGTGGGTGCTAAAGTAAACATATACAATTGCCAAGATTTAGGCAATCTGTTTTTCTTTTCTCTTTCAATAAATCTGGTTAAAAAAGACTCATAATTTTCCCTTTGATCTAAGCAGATGTTAAGGATTGATATACTTGATAAAAATAAATAAGAACATAAGGAACAAACATGATATTTAAGCTAATCCTAAAAGAAACAAGAAAGTATTATTATGAAGTATTTTTCCTCATTCAGTTGCGTAAGAGGAGACTATGTGATCAGAAGTCTCTGGTGTATTTCCTTTGCATATTCAGCTTGATCTCTCCTTATCACTGACATACATTCTTCAAAGCTGGCTAGTTCTACCTAGTAGAGTTTATAAGACTGTTGAGAAATTCAAGAGTTCAGAAGGAGAAGTGTCCGAAAAGTCCGTAGGGATGGTCCCTCCAGGGTGGGGAAGCAGTGGTTTTCCCACAGAAATAGAGTGGAAAAAGGCAACTGTATAACTTCCACAGAAACATGGTTGGCAGATTGGCCAGGAATGACCCCCAAACCCAGAACTGACACAAGTTCCAAAGGTATAGAAAGTCTCAGAAGAAACATTTAGTAAATAGAAAGGAAAAAAGACAGCTTGGATAGTTGTACCAGGATAGCTGTCTAGGCAAATGGCTAGAAGGGGAGCAGTTGACAATGGAACTTGATGCAAAAGAGACCTGATGCCAGAAGGAACCAGAAAATAGGGAAGGGTTGAAGCCATGACAGCAACAGTGAGGTTTATAGCTACATTAGACCTAAAGTTTGAAACCTCCCACCCCAGCAATACAGAGACTCCAACTAAGAGAAGTGAAGCTTAGATGGACACCCAAGATTTCAACTGTGATAGACAAGTAGCTTTAGCTGGAGAACAGACAGTTACTTTTGCCAAGACCAAGAACAAATCCCACACAAGATCAACAGCCCATCATTTCTGTTTGGCAACCAAGCTAGCTGAGAATATCTAGATTTTGGTGATAAGAGAGTTGGCAAGGAGAAGAGAGACAATCCCAAGAAGCCCTCATTATAAACCCCAAGGACAGGAAGGTGCATGACTGTTCCCCTTGGTGGCTATTTTAATCTGTAAAGGGTGAAGCTCACAGGATAAGAGAAGTGCCAGGTTCTAACACAGGGATGGACCTTCCTAACACAGCATTGGCAAGCCTTCACCTCCAAGGAAAGAAGCAAAACTAGTAGACAAAAGGCAAGTTGCCTGGTGTGTCATACTTGTGCACTTCTGAGAAGCAACAGGTTGAAGGATCTTATACTAACTCTGTATTGGCTGTTAGGCTGGATAACAGGGTGTAAGGCCCAGTGGTGGGATTCAATTTTTTTTTACTACCAGTTCTGTGGGTGTGGCTTGGTTTGGTGGATGTGGCTTGGTGGGCATGGCAGGGGAAGGATACTATAAAATCTCCATTTCCACCCCACTCCAGGGGAAAAATACTATAAAATCTCCATTCCCTCCCCACTCCTGGGGAAGGTTACTTTCCCACCCCACTAACCTGCTTTTCAGTTCCATTCTCCTGTGCAGAACAATAAAAGAAGACCCAGCCGATCAGCTGGGACTCGGGAGGCAGAGAATAGATGGGGGTGGGGCCAGTCAGAGGTAGTATTTGCTGGTTCTCCAAACTACTCAAAATTTCCACTACCAGTTCTCCAGAACTGGTCAGAATCTGCTGAATACCACCTCTGAGCATAATGGTTTAAATTTGTTTAATACTTGGTCCATTCAGCAAATTTTAATTATCATGAGCAGTACATTTTTTGTAAACTACTTGTTGCTTTAGATTTATAGCTTTCAGTCTGGAATTCTTTGAAGCATAGACCAAAAGCTATAATATTAAATGAAAGTGGAACTCAGTATTATAAAAGAAGCTAGCAAAAATACTTAACATAGTGTGTTTGACCCAATGAATATCTTTCTCAATAGCTTGAAAGAATCACAATATAACTTAAGAAAAGATAATGAAAAAGAGAACTAGAATTCAAGATTAAAAAAATGGAGGGATCAATATGGAATTCAGAAATAAGCACCACAAGCGAATGATAAATTTGGTGGATTAAATATAATGGATAATAATTTAAAAGAGGATCCATTGTTATAAATAAGCAATAGTGAAAATATTATGTAAGTAGATGAATTAAAAATTAAAAATAACACTAGGGTTACAGATTTTAGTAAAAAATAACTATAATTGAAGAAAAACAATAGCACTAATTCAGTCAGGGTGTTTAGTATGAAGAAACAAGAAGGATCCAACTGCAGGTAGCAACATATGTTAAAAATTCTTGGTTAAGGAAGGTGGTCAAAGACTGTTCAGATGGCAGTAGAAGTGAGATACTTAGCAATATGGAAATCATTTTTAGAAAAAACAAGTAGAACAAAGATTATATAAGAGATAAGCAATTGTTTTTTTAAAAGAGAATGATTACTGTAGGCTGGAAGGAAGAGGAAGAATACAGAACAAATATTAAAAAGTCATCTAATCCAGAGGGAAGTAATTTAATGTCTATCACATATTTTGGACTAAAATCTTTACATTTTCTGCCGTTGATTGCACTGGTAGAAAAGGATGAAAGAATGGAAAAAATAATCTGGTTTGTTCCAATCTCATAGTTTAGTAGTTCACAGTGCAGAATATCCTCTGGTGTAGATTTAGTGCAATTTTGTATCAAAGACATAAATGGCTTACATTTATCCAATGTAGGCAACTTTTGAGAATCTTACTCCATTTTAGTTTGCTTTGTGAAGAGCCACTTAGCTTTACTTCCTCTTTTACTCTTTGGATGTTGAGGGAGAAAAAGTTTTGGTTCTTGCACTTCTAAACCTTGTTATTTGATACTGCTGTAGCGTATCTTTGATGTTGTCTTTCCATCTTTTCTTGGGCCTGTCTCATACTCTTTAACCTTCTCCAATTTTTATGTATGTGTTGTATGGTATGGAATGGAATCCCAGACATTCTTTACAGATGGGCAAACTACTTTATTTGCTGCCTTTGTATGTAGTTTAATACTGGTTCTATTCCAATTCTTTACCTTGTAATCACATTCCTTTTAGTCATTCCAGCAGCTTTCCTCAAACATTTAATTTTCATTGTAACTTTTATTTATGCATTATTGTGTGTGTCCATTTTGGCAGTGATAATATAAGGTGGGGATGAATATGTTTTGTATGAGATGCTTCTTTGTACTAATCTGTGCTGCCTTAAGTTGTAGGAGTGCAGCTAGCTCTCCCAATTTGGTTTGCCTTACTGCATCACATGTTAATCTTGTCGGTGAACTTTCCATCTTCAGTAAATGTTGTTCCTAAATATTTGAACTCTGATATTTGTTTTATGCTTGCTCCCTCTGTTACTATGTGTACAGAAAACTTTTCTGATTTCCATTATTTCTGTTCTGGATTTACCAAGAAGCCTATTCCATGCTCTGCTGTGTCTCCTCCTGAATAACTAAACAAGTATTCTTTATGAACTTTCTTATTATCATATCAGTTGCAACTTACTTCAGCTAGTTAGGTCAGATAATTTATCCCATTAACTTTATCTCTCTCTTTTCCATTATTTCTCATATTTCTTCTGTTTCATTTCCCAAGTTAGGAAATAAAGTCATGTTCAAAATTCCTATTTTGTTCTGTACTGTCCTATCTCTTGGCCCTTTGATATTGCTTCAAACATTTCTCATTGGATCAGTCCATTTGTATCTCGTTTCGATTTGTGTAGCTATATATTATCTATTGTCAGCTTGCTGAGCCTGTCGCAATTTCATCAGAGCTTTTTTTTTTTTGTAGTAAAAAGTTTTATTGGTCAAAAATACAAAAAAATACAT
>JAOYMU010000002.1:42082816-42093838 GCA_025802295.1 Psammodynastes pulverulentus
AAAATAATTTCTTATTTTATAAGGAAATCTAAAATTCACCATATTTTATATGATATATATATGTATATTTTTTGACCAATAAAAACTTTTTATCGGATTAATAAAAGAAAATGGATATTAAATTTTGTAGTGATAATTCTAGTTTTCTGTAAACAAGAAAAGAATATTTATTCATATCTTTGACAATCAAGCTATTACAAGTATTCATGTTTGGACCACTTGATAAATAAATGAAAATGGACTATATTGGCCTTATGTGGTGTGGTTATTTTTGTTCAACAAGCTGAATACTATTGCATGCTAGATGTTCTTCCTGAAGTATTCTCTTCTAATGGAAGCTAGGAAGTGTGCCTTTTCTATGACAAGCCCTGGCTTATGGAACATCTTGTCCTCTGAGGTCTGGCACCCCCCCCCCCCAACTCTTTTAGCTTTCCATAAAACCTTAAATACTTTACTTTAGAAGTCCATTGTAAAGCTGTTCCCTGTGTAAAAAAGTTACTAGGCAATCTGTTGCATGCAAGCCATTGTATGACACATACGAGACTGGATATAACTTGCATTAGTATGTTAATTGTTCTTTCACTGTTGATAAAACTGCAGGACTTTCTAATTTTTCTACAAATTTAATACCAATCTCCATAGCCAAGACATTCTGTCCTGTGTCTTGCATATCTAGATAAAATGGAAGGAAACTAACCATAAATTCAGGCTGACAGAAATGAGAATGCCATGGTGAGTTACGGTTTTCTGCTACAGCAGTATCCGTGTGTTGTGTAATCAATGTAAAATGGTTATGAAAAGAAAATGGATCATTAACAACCCTTACTATCATCATATTGTTCCTTCTACCTCTTTTTTCTTCCCTCCTTAGGCAAGAATTATTGCCTGTTTTTGTTTGCATTTAAAGTTTTCCCAGGACAGCTTAAAAACACAATAGATTAGCAGCAGTGCTATAAAATAACACTGACCAACCCCTTCCATTTTTTATTTAAGACTCATTCCTACTTCAATTTTAAGCTGCTTGATTCTCATGCCTGAAATGGCCACAGTAAAGGCTCAGTGTTCTGTATAAACCAGAACACAACTTTAAGATATGTGGACTTCAATTCCCAGAATTCCTGGCTGGTGGAATTCTGGGAGTTGAAATCTACAAGGCTGAAAAAACCTGGTCTAGACCATACTTATCACAGTCCTTAATTGATGGGTTCCCTTGTTGCTTTCCTTTTCACTCTTGTGACAGAAAAGCAAGTACCAATTGCTTTCTTTTTGATGGACTTTGAAAAGACATGGTTTCCATCAAGAACCCTGTGGATTAACCTCCTTTTCCAACTCCTTTTGTATCTGACACCTTCTTATTCATTGGTGAACTGATAAGACTGGAAGAAAGCACCCTTATTTTACCAATTTTCCTATCATTTGAGTAAAAGGGCAGAACTCTTGTCTGTTTTACTTGATTTAAAAAAATAATAATTAAAGAAATCCAAAAAGTCCTGCATTTAAACAGGACTTTTAAGGCCTGAGGTATGGCACTGATGGACCTTCCACTCCAACTTGGACTCCATATTATCACTCAGAAGCACAGGGAATTGCATCTGGGGGCATCACCTTTAAGAGGTAAGACTTGAAATCAAAGTCTGCTGTCATTAACTTGCTTCTGAGACTATTCAGAAAGCTAGTTGTGTGGAGTACTGCATTAAAACAACAGAAAGATACATCAACGGTAAATATAGAGTCTTTTTCAACAAATTCACAATGTGCACTATTGCAGGTACATACAATCTCAGCAGAAATGTATTGGGAGACTAAGCAAATTGCCAAATTTAATTACCTGAAATTCATGCAATGTAGCTCTCATTTGACAATATGCATTCAATAAGAATGTAATGATGCATTACTAATGAGAGATTCTTTAAATTTTCAACAATGGAAGTTTAGATAACTTTCCTTGTGTTGGACACCTAATAAGTGGAAACAAAAATTCTATGCTTTATAGAAGGGTACTAAAAGATTCTTAAATTGTGATCTTTCAAACATTATTAGAATAGGAGGGAAATGATCCCGACAGAACTAAGTATATGAAAATAGTAATTTGAAGCAAATAACCAAAGGAGGCAGATAGGTGGTCACTCAGATACCTGAAAGGATTATTAAAAGAGGAGAAGGAAATAGCTGAATAGCTGAAAAAATGTTTGTTAGTTCTTTTAGAGAAAGAATTTGTGTAAATGTATAAGAACTGTATAAACATATATCGCATATGCACCATCTTCAGAGGACTTCTAAAAACCAATGCTGCATATATTTTTTTCTAAATTAAATTCTATGGAATCCAGTGGTACTTTTTCATATGGAAGCAACTTAGTTCAATGTTGAACTGGGTCATGGATAATGGTTGGTTGAACTAGTGTATCATACAAATAAGAAAATTGTGTAAGTTGATCCTGCCAATGTATCGTAAGTTTTGTTTGATGCTAAGGTAGCTCCCTGCTGTCATGAATGTATAAGCTAGATATAAGTATGTGTGTGCTAATTAAACCATTTTACCTGAAGCAAACAAATGGGTCCACCATAGGTTTTAACAAGGCCTTCAACCACCCTGAAGGTACATAAAGACATAGCAGAAATGGGGGCAAAACAGTGGTGGCTTCCTACAGGTACTGCTACTGGTTTGGTGATAGCGAATGCGCGTGTGCACAGCTCAGACAAACCTCAGCTAAAGCGCCTCTCAGCTGCTTTAGTGTGGCAATCCCCTCTGCCGTGCCAATTGGCTGAGCGGATAAAGAGCACCAAAGCGCAGGGTGGGTGGAAGGGCCCAAAACTCCCCAAACACCACTCATCGGAGCTGCCGCTCATCAGTTACCAGTTCGCCCGATCCGGGCCGAACCAGGAGCATCCCACCACTGGGACATAAGCTTATTTTGGTCTCTTTTTCTTGCTCAGGCTCACTATGGCAGACTAATAATTATAAAATGAGAAACAGAAAAGGAAGTGCAAGCTTCCAATCTCCTTTGTGGCACCTAGAAGGACACAGCAGACAATGTAATCACATTTAATGTAATCCCCTACAGAGAAATCTTCAGTTGGTCAAGGTTGATCATCAACTGTCATGGAAATCTGGTCAGGTTCTATATGACAGCAACTAGCAAATAGCAGCAAGAAATTCTGGAGGTCTTTGAAACATTGCAAATGAAGGTATCTCTGGTCATTTAGCTGACCTCTACTAAAGAATTAAAATGATCCCTCCCCAGCAGGAAGTGATGAAAAAAATGCTGAAGGAAGAGAGTTAGCTATTTAGGCTTTTGGGGAACTAGCTAATGAGACAACTGATGAAAGGAAAAGTGAGCATCTGTTTAAGAATATTTAACCAAATGGAGTCACTTCTGTTGAAGTATATTTAATCAAATATACTTGTCATGAAAATTCAGGAATTGCTGTCAAGTAGAATCACCATGTCTAGACAACTCAATTAAGTTAATATTGTTGATCAGATGTGTTTAGGTTTGTTCTATTAAAAAATTTCGTGTAGACTTTACTATGCTGTTTATTGACATTTAAGCACTTCCTTCTGTATCAGGCCTATCAGATTTTTTTTAAAAGACTAAAAGGGAAACAGAACTTTCAGTTCTATCCAGAATAGAAGAGTTGCTGCTGGCTGCTTCCCTGAGAAGAGCATCATTGCTAAACCTGGGAGACATTTCTTGGATATGGCTGGAAAAAGTGATAAGAGTAATGCCAAAAGAAGATACGGATTTGAATTGTGGGGTTCTTCTTGGTCTCTGAGTAGTGCATGGCCATGGCATGCAGTGCAGGTGTAAGCCAAAGAATTTATCTGTACAGATACTTCGGCATTCTCAAAGAATTCAAATGAAAATGATTTGGTGAGCAATAAAAAATATACAATTTGTTCCCAAACTTGAGCTCCTTATTCAATATTTTTTAAAAGGGAAATTACAATCCCTTGTAGGTTAATTATTTTGTAATGACCTCTCTTGGGTAAGCTGAGAGAAAGCATGATTGAAGGTGGTATTATTGAGTATACAGCATATAGCTGTACTGTCTGCAGTCCAGGAGCTTCATATGGTCTGCTGGGATGTCTATGTCCCTTCAGAGTCTTTAGCCTATTAGTCATAAATAATCCATACACTGCAGTTCTTCTTGCTCCTGGCCAACTGTCTCCTTTATAGATATATGTGTGCTTTTCTGGGAAAGCACATTAATGCCTTTGCTCAGATAATCCTTAATCTATTTTAAACCCTGGGAATTAAATGAGGTATGAAGGGATTACAATAAGCTGCCTAGAATCATGGCTGAGCGGGGTGGCCTATACATTTTTTAAATAAATAAATAAATAAATAACTAAATAAATAAATAAATAAATAAATAAATAAATAAGCAAGCATATGTGTGCTTATCTGCATGCATACTTAGGTTAAAATTAAACAATTTTAAAATGTCAAATATGATGTTTTTACATATGCATAATGGGTTTTAAGTAAAAATTACATAAGTGGTAGTCCAATCTCAGAAATAAGAGTATAACATAGATGTGTACCTTTTCAGTTTAATGTTTAATATTTTAGAATTTCTGATTGTTAATATGTCAGGAAAATCAAATAGTTACATTTCAAAAGAGTACATTAATTTATTCTAATGCAATTTCCTTCATTCTTTTAAAATAGTTGACATTTTGTGTTCCCTAGGAACAAATACAGACATTTAAAATAAGATAAGAAATGAGTTTTTTAATGCCCTATAGGCATATTTCATTCAAAAAGTTTTATAGCCCCCTTCTAGAATATATTAGTCAGGTACTGAATAAATTAACTGGAAGCAATTAAATTCATCTTGAAGGTACTATCTTCCATACTAATTGACCAAAAATGTATTTTTACAGAAATAATGATGCATATAAAAAGTAGTTGTAAATATATAAACTCTTTGTTAAGATATTTCAGGAGACTGCAGTCTATCAATCCTCCTTCTCTTATGACTGAAAAATAGATATAGTCTTTTCAAATGTTCCTGAGTATTCAGTGTCCTTTGCAACTGAGTCCTTTTTCATGGCATGCCAGCTCCTTCTAGTCCTGTTCCATCCAGTTCTGTTAGCAGTGTGCCATAGGCTGGAGATCATGGGATAGATTGGATTCACTCTAGGAGAATCAAGGGAATTTATTCTGCAATTACAGGAAATGAGATATTAATTAATTGATTGATTTGATTTGATTTTTATGACCACTCATCTTACAAAACAACTGGGTGGCTCACATCAGCAACAAAATCATAAAATTAAAACTAAACACCCAGTTGCCTCAGTTATCCTTCCAGAATGTTCTAACAACTATTCACAGGCTTCTATCACTCTAGTCCAAGGGCATCCCCATTGAAGTAATCCAAGCAAGAAGCCAACCAGGCATGAGTGACTTGATGCACAAGATACATCTGTGCAAATATCCCGCTACCGTAGCTGCTATTTAGTTTTTGAGCAGAAGCTATAAATTCAGGATGAGCCACATATTACATAGCAGTTCTATCTGGAGGAGTACAACTTTGTTCAGAGGTAAAGATGACATATCACCAGATCTTAGGAAGTCAGATCTTAGGAGGCCAAAAAACCAAAGTCACACTCTATTGCCAGGTTTGTCAAAATTGATTCCTCCCTAAAAGATACTCACAGCTTCTAGATACTCACTTGCCCAGCTTGGGGTGTATAAGGAAGACTCTTTTGCCAATGTGTAATACAGAGCATTTATTGGTTGAGATTTGAAGTTGCCATTTGTTTGACCATTCCGTTACATACTCAAGGTCTTTTTGAAGGGTAGCAGTGTTATCAGTGGTGTTGAATAATTTTACATCATCTGCAAAGAGAACACAGTTGCTTTTAATATGATCACGAAAGTCATTTATATAAAGTATAAAGAGTGTTGATCCTAAGATACTTTCTGCTTATAAACAGCTGCCTGCAATTTGGCAGATTGAATCTCACCAGGCTCAAGGTTGACTCTTTCATTCTTCCAAGGTGGGTAAAACAAAGAGCCAAATTGTGCTGATTCTGTAAACCACTTAGTGAGGGCTATAAAGCACTGTAAAGTGGTATATAAGTCTAAGTGTTATTGCTATTGCTACTTTGGAACCAGATTGTTTCTAAATGTACACATCTGTCCAAAGGGGGGGGGGAATCAGCAGAATAGAAGGGAGCAGTAGCAGGCAGCAAACTGGAAAGTCAAGCTTTGGAAATGTTTAGATCATCATCACTGCAAGATTTCCACCTGACCTGCCAGCCATTTTCAAAAGCATTTACAATGCAGTTTCATAATTTTTGATACACTCATCCATTCCACTGAGGACTTCTGTTGAAATGTATTAGATTTCATGTCAAGAAATCCTATCATTATAAACATCATTTTAATCACTTTATACTGCTCAAGACTACATCTAATAGTTTTTAAAATCTGTTATTTTATCATTTACAGAATATTTACAGAACAATTTCAGTTTTTTAGTAGATTTCTTATCATGATTTATTCACCACTGTTTAAGCCATTACTTTTCAAATAAAGGGGACTGAACTGTGTAATGAAGAAAGCAAAGTATTTACAGCATTAGGTTTAAATATCTCCCATTAAATTCAAAGTTTCCTTTGATTTATCAACCTCTCATTTTACATTAAGGCACTTCACTCTCCGTTTCCTTTCTTTCTAATTATGACTCCACAACTTGCTAATTGGCTGTTATTTTTTCTCCCCCTCCCCAAGTCATTTTTATATTATTCAGCAAAAGACTAATACAATTAAGGAAATAATTATACAACAAAGGTATTAAAAAGTAGTACTTTCTTTTGTTTGTGAAAGAATCCTGAAATGTGCATGATACAAACAGAATTTTGAGTGCCCTGATCTCACTTGTGTCAATTTTTTATTTAACACGATGGACACTAAGAGAGCTTTAACTATCCCCAAAACAAAAAGCAGATACAAGCAAGGCCCTTTTTAACATTTTAGGAGAGTTGTCAGTTCAGTTCCTTCTGAGTTAGGAAGGTTAACAACAACTTGTTTAAGGATCTCAAATGCCAAGTTATTTTAGCTAAGCAAAATTATTCTGTTTCCTTATCCATTTAAAATGAAGACAGCATATGGCGACTCATTTGACTTCATTATAATTGGGTCATTCTGAGTTATACAGTATAGATGACATCAGGAACCAACAACCACTTCATCCACTCTCCCCACTTAACATTCACTAATACAAAATTTGTGATATTGGATGCACTATAGGTTTTCTAAGTTTGTTTTATTTCATTAGTTGTTATTTTAGAAACAGGTTAACTTGAACTGAACTGGTATAATATAATCACTCTTTCTAGAAATGAATATTACAAGCATGAGAAAAAAAGGAAATCCACAATCACTGGGTATATATTTCCTATATTGTATACATAAAGGTAGATTTACTTTGAAAATTAAAAAAAATGGAAGAACGTGGCCAAAATGCATAATAATTTTGACATTAATAAAGGAAATGTTTAGGTAGACATTTTAATTTTAACTTCCAATCTTGTTGCTTTGTTAAAAGTCCCAGTCCTTTAATTTGGTTGCATTAATTGCCCACTTTGAAATTGCTCATATAGCTGATCTTCATTAGTATTCTAAATGTGTTTGGAAATTCTTATGACAAGGTTTTCTTTCTTTTTAAAAATTGTATCTACTTTATTGATGTGTTTACCCAACAGTACTTGCCTCTGAAAGAATAATCACTCTTTTGAACCATCAGTGGGTAATTAGAATGCCCTAGTCAAACAGGGAAAGTCCATCTTATAAAGTCTAGCCACTACAGAGGCTGTTAAGAGGATATTATTTTCCAAGAGTTTTAAAAATATTATTATTAGAAGAAAAAAAAGGGAAAACATATTTCCAAATGAAGTTGGTGTTATAACAGACATAGCTGTGGAAGGCTTATCCAGTTACAATTTCTATACTTTCATCTCTGTGCCAGCAACACTCTTTGTGTTCACATAATGTTGATTATGTAGGAAGGTTAGTTTAAACCAAACAAGCCTGAGGCTGTTGTAGAGGAAATGTATTTTTATTACTACTAATTTGGATAGGCTACTGAGGTCCCTTGACATACTGAATACTCCTTAACTCAATCTGGTTAGGTGAATATAGTTCATGTATCTGAGTTGATGTACTTGACTAATGCTAATTTTCATGAAATCAGACCTGAACAACATAGAGTTACTCATCCAGGAATAGTTTCTATATTCATTTTATTCACTTCTAGCTAGCAATTTTACAGCATGTATTATAATAGGACAGTTATAAAGCTGTTCAGGAAAGTTCCCTTACCTGGAGAACAGATAAGGTCAAGAGATCTGAGGTGACATCTGGCAGGTCTGGGAGAAGAGTCTGGCCAAAGAGAGCCAATCAATGGTCTCAATAACACAATAACAAATTGCTTGAAATTTATGATTTCTTCAGATCCCATTTATGCTTACCTCTCCTGACAGTATGCAGATATGCAGTTTCAGCTAATAAGATCATGTTCTTTTAGCAACTGCATAATGCAGATAATTTTTGTAATTCTCTATATATCTATGATTAGCAAGGATGTAAGATAAATAGCCAGTATAGATATATCAGCTTTGCAAAAGTCTATTTATATTAGGAGAGTTTACTATGCGGTTCTCAAACATCCAGATATAACATCAAGAACATTGTTAGTTTTTAATTAAGTCATTATTAAGATAAAAAGTTATTTTCAGATCTTGGAAAAAAATCAGTCTAGAAAATATGTATATTATTTTTATATCCTGCTTCTGTACCTTAGTTTACATACTTACAGCATTACATTAAAGATATAAAATGAGGCATATCTTAATGAACAATATTAGGCTTCAATCCTGCAGAAATGTGACACATAGTACATTCTATTCGGTGTGTATCTGGCTATCTATTAAGTATATCATTTGTTCACCATATGAAAACGTTTGATGGGTGGGTAAGCATTTGAGACTCTGAAGAGAAAATAAGAATTAAGTTTGAAACAAAACTGCTGTATGAATTCTAATATTAAGTGTTTTGATCTCTGAAATGCTGTTTGTGCCTTCCAGAGGCACCTTGGAGGGAACATGGGTGGCATAAAAATTTAATGAACCAACAAAACAAATATATAAAAAATTACAATACATGTTTACAGTATTGTATACACAGCAATGCAACACGAAATACAACGCAACATAAAGCTATGATAATCCCAGAAAATTGTGATCCATTGCCAAGTTTCCTAAGCGGCATTACCATTTTCTAGACTCAATAAAACATATATTTTATATAGTGCAGCATTGAAAGGACAAATCCAGTGCATACTTTCTTTAAAGCAGCCTATAGTTCTACACATTATCTTCCAATTGGCTGCTTTAGTGATATAGGTAATGTGTTTGGGCGATAGAAATGAAAATGTCCAGCGTGGAAAATATATTAAAGATGTTTGATTTTAATCTGAGATACAAAATCCAACTGCAGGTTCCAATTAAAAACTAATTTAAATACAAGTGTATTCCTTATACCAAGAGATCCTTATAGTTACGCATTTACAGACAAAGCTGGGAATGTCCATAACTAATGCTTTCTTGGCTAGATATAAATGCCCAGGTGGAGTGGGGTTAAAAGATGAGAGTGTAGAGAAAAAAAATCACAATTGAGGTAACAGGAACAGTTATATCAATTTCTTTGGGAATAGCAGTCTTTTCCTTAACAAAACTGGATGCTGACCAAGAATCGAATGTTCTCCTGTAGGAAATTTTGAAATAAGGAGTAGACATAAATTATTGTTAGAAAGTTATAATTATCTCAAAACAGAGCCATAGTTGCACTCTATGATTCGCTTCAGATTAAATGTATTGGTGCTCGGGTGTTTTTTTGTTTTTTTTAAATAAAAAGCTTGCACAAAATCAAATAAGTGAGGCACAAAGCTTAATCACCTCTCCTGTCTGGCTCAGGCAGATCTATTTGTTAAGGGCAGCAGTTCCTGTAGAGCCATGTATCCTACATTAGGGTTAAAAGAAGATTTGAAGGAAAGAAGATTAAATAATTTCTTTGAATTGGATATTCAAGTTGATTTGAGACATCAAATTTAATTACTTGAAAATCCTAAATTCTGTCTGAACGTAATGCTGCAGTTTTATTTAAATCTAAATAAAGATGGATGGATTATAGGAAGTGTGGTTAAGAACATCTTATCTGTGCCAACAAATTCTGGCAAACTCAAATTACATTGATCATGATATTTTTTATAGTGCTGGAATAGAATAGAATAGAATAGAATGGAATGAAATGGAATGGAATGGAATGGAATTCTTTATGGGCCAGGTGTGATTGGACACACAAGGAATTTGTTTTGGTGTGTATGCTCTCTGTGTTCATACAAAGAAAAGATACATATGTCAAAAGTCTTAGGTATAACACTTAGTAGTAGTCATAGCATACAAATAATCAATCACATTATACTAGGAAACATAATAATAAGCTAGGGCCTATCAAATCATACTAGTCAATAAAAATATATTTTAAAAAGCAGTAGTAGGAGATGGGTGAAAGGAAGGATGAGAACCGAGGTAGTATTCTGCCAGTTCGCACCAGCTCGGGTGAACCAGTAGCGGCCCCTGGCTGGCTATGTCCCTGACCCAGTCGCCCAGTCGCCCAGTCGCCCAGTCCCTCACTTTTCCTGCCCGCACTCCCTACCACGTGGCGGCCGAGACACAGCTCCTCGAGAGGGCAGGGGTGTCCCAGGGCTGCACAATGTGCAAAAGCCCCAGGAGACCCCCCCCCACCTTGGAGTGCTGTCCCCACCATTTTTTTCCTTCTCCTGCTGCCCGCTGCTCTAGAGCTCACCAATCCATCCCAATCCCAGACCAGGTAGGTGTGTGTGTGTGTGAGAGAGAGAGATGTTTTTAGTTTTATAAATTCCAATAAAATGATAAAATCCATAAATCATGCACTGATATTAAATACAAAGTGTCTAATTAGTGGG
>JAOYMU010000002.1:42137768-42148233 GCA_025802295.1 Psammodynastes pulverulentus
ATCTCCTGCTCAAGCTGGTCTAGATGGCCTGGATTAGGGGGTTGGACTAGATGACCTACAAGGTCCCTTCCAACTCTAATTATCTGTTATCTGTTAATACATGCAAGACTCAGCATCAGGTAGGATGATTATGGTGGCTCCTCCTAAAACTTTGCCACAATTTCTGCCCCAGAAAACAATATGGCTGATGTATTGAATTGCTCAGCTCTGATTAATCATGTTGCCATCCTATTTTTAGAATCAACTGTAGATTCAGGACTGTTTTCAAAGGCAATCTCACATATAGGATATCGTTGTAGTCACAGGGCAAGCTTATAAGAATACACAGAATAACAGAGTTGGAAGGGACCTAGTCCAACCCCCTAGTCCAGGCCATCTAGTCCTGCTTGAGCAGGAGAGTATTCCTAATATCTGCCTCTACCTAGGATCAAACTCACAGCCTTCTGATTGTGAGGCGAGAGCTCGGGCAATATAACCAAGCATATCATACATAGCACAGTAAATTACAACGAAGTTGTGTAATTTATCTTGGTCATAGTATTGGATTAAACTTTGGGAATAATACCTTCATAATATACTTTAATAAATGGTAAATTGTGGATTTTCTTGTTTTATACTCTATTTCTGGTACCTGTCTTATGTTTTCCGAGATGATCTGGATTTTAAAACTGTTTCATCCAACAGTGACGGAAGAATTTCATCTCCAAGGAGATATATTTCAGAGTAACGAAACACAAGTTGTATCAGGTGCATGCACACTCCTAGACAAATATTTCCAGATTAAACAAATCTGTTCTACTTGGGCAGACAAAATTAGATGCACTTATCAGGCTCATAAAAATATGCTGCCTATAAAAAGTGTTTGTTTTTAATCCATGTGAATGAAGTTCTCACTTCTGTTCAGTTGATAGTTATGGAATAAAGCATATAGTATGACTTCATGCCCTTCCCGTATTTTATAGCTGAAAATAGCTTACTTGTTGTCACATTAAAGTCCTTGATTTAAGGCCTACTCCCCCTCATCTTCATACCAATCTTTTCCAAACTTGTTTTCTCCATGCAGCATTAGTTGGAGAATATTATACTCTCAGTGACCAATTTCAGATGAAATACCTACAATTCATGTTTATTGTTCACAGGTGATTGCTTCCACAATACCAGTAGTTAAATTAATAAGAAATATTGTCATTATAGTTGAACTGAAATATCTGGCCTGTTGCTCCTTTAATCAGCTAGGAATGGAAAACCCATCATGAAATCATGACTTCTGCTCTGATTTTCTATAACAGCAATAACCTTGGAGCCCAAGTTTAGATATAATGGAATGCTTTCATTATTTTTTGTTATTTTAGCTGCTCCTGACGCTGGAATAGAAATAGAAGCATTTACAGTATATGCCTGCTGAAAAAATATGTGAGTCTTGAGGAAGTTGATGGTAACAAACCTGTGTGCAGGGTCAACAAAGATAAGCATCCTAGTAGTACCAATTTTTCATGTCATCCTCCATGTATGAGGACTGATTTTCTGCAGTGGAGACAGCGGAGGTTATCTTGCATTGTGAGATCTGGGATTTTGATGATTCTTATTTGTGTGGAGAATAAATATAGACTAAAGATATATTCCACTCTAACCATGCTCCTGTACATGTGAAGGGTGTTACAAAGGCTGAATTAATGTTTTCTCTAAATTGAACTATGTTGTGACCGATTTTTTGAAAGCCTAAAGAAAACTACAATTGAACACAGACAGATATAGAACTGATCATTCTCTTGCTAACAATAATTTATCTTATAGCCTGCTGTGAACTCTCCAGAATCTATTGTCCAGTGGTTCTACAAAGACCTGTTTGTGCTAGTTCTCCACTCTGTGAGTATCTACTACAGTATATAGCTAGCTTTCTCAGGCTTCTCAACCAGAAGGCATTCTTCTGTAACAACACTGATGCAACTTTTTATTTTGCTTTTATTTGCTCTCACACTCTCTTTGTCCAAAAGTGGAAGAAAGGTAAGAGAAGGTTGTAAAGTCAATAGCCCTTTACACATATAGGAAGGCAAGAGAGAGAATACAGGAGGATGGGAAGTGTCTCCAAGTAGCTGCTACTGAGTGCATCCCAATTGGAATTGACCATTAAACTGGATTATTTTCCAGAAGTGCTTATTATATTTTTAATATTTGGGGGAGATAGACTTTATGATAAGTCAGATATTGAAGAGACCAGAGATCTAGAACCTATCAAAAAATGTTGAGAAGCATTGTTCTAATATCTTGGCAAGGTTGTACTACCTCTGTCTGAATGTTTCCAATGGAATATAAACTTACAACTTCTTTGATGCTAATCCAGGAGTGTCAAACTTGATTTCATTGAGGGTTGCATCAGGGTTGTGTTTGACCGTTGGGGGGGGCGTGGCCAAGTTGGGCGTAGCCAGCTTGATATCATTCATGTCAGGGGTGCCTGTGATGGCTCAAACACTGTGCCAGTGAAAATCAGCCCCTGAGCTTTGTTTTTGGCTGCGACGGCCTCCTGCAACCATCTGCCAGTGAAAATGGGCTCCCGAGCTCTGTTTTCGGCTGTGAGGGCCTCCTACAATTCTCTGCCAGAGAAAATGTACATGGCCCACCCGGGCTCCGTTTTTACTGGCAAAGGCACCATGGGCCAGTCCTTTACTGTTTCCAGTGAGGCCCCGTTGGCCAGATTTGGCCCCCAGGCCTTGAGTTTGACATTCCTGTATTAATCCAATAGTAGCAAAAATATATAGCTCAGCATTGAACTATTTGGGCTTTTGGTTGTTTTTCTGTTTGGTGACCAGACTAGATCAGATCATCAGTGTCCAGGAGAGTGAAGTTTTCTGGTTACTGACTGACTGACTGAGTGACTGACTGACTGACCTATTTGTTTATTTGTTTATTTATTTATTTATTAATTATCTATCTATCTATCTATCTATCTATCTATCTATCTATCTATCTATCTATTTGATTTGTCAAATGCTTACAAGGAATAAATATAAGAATAAACATAAAACATACAAATATATGTAACCTAAGTAAGAAAACAAGAAATAGGTACAAATAATTCGGGACAATAGGACAGGGATGGTAGGCACGATTGTGCGCTTATGCACGCCCCCTTAAAGACCCCTTAGGAATGGGGTGAGTTCTATAGTGGTTAGTTTGAGGGTAAAGGAGTAAATCCCTGGTGATTGTAAGTCAATGATTACCTGTATCAGCCAATAGTTCTTGACTACTGAACATTTGGAAATCTTATTGGGGGCCAGGAGCTTTTCTCTTAGGCTTTTCCACCTAGGCACTTCTGCTTTCCTCGTGTTTGCCCAAATCAGACTTCACTTCCTATTTTGAATATCAATGTTATCATGGTGGATTCTATCCAAAATAATTTATTCCTTAATTTTGAAAATATAAGGAACACAGGTGATAAAATTTGGCATGTAAGGAATCTCTTATTCTGAAAGCTTTCTTATCTGTTTTAGGATCTGTAGTCCCTTCTGGGCCTTCTAAGGGCTTTTTTTTTTACTACTTCATTCTACAAGTGGGACTTCTAATAAAATGTTACACTGTGTGAAGCATTTTGCTTTCTGCTTAATCAGCCAGCTGTTCTGTCCTCTTCTAATGCAGTGCATTAAATTCACCCCCTATTCATTTCACCTCCTTTATTTCTTTATCCTAAGAATCATCATTCCATAGTCCCTAAGCAAGAGAACCCAGAGGGCTGTTTTTTTCCCCTTCCCTCCCCCTTTTAGAATTTCAGAAAGTTGGCTTTTGCCAAACTTTATTTTAGCATTCTGAAATAATTAAATAATGGATCTGGTATAATGTTCATCTCTTCTCCTACCTGTAAAGAATTTGTTTTGCATTCAGATGTGCCCAGAGAAAAGGAAGGCAAGTAGACAATGTCCTCAGGAACCAATAAAACAGGGAAGGAGAGCTAAAAAAAGTTGCTATCTTAAGGCCAGCACAGTTTACAGAATATTGTAGAATGCTACAGTTCCTACCCCAGATGCCCCCTTTGCGATCTCATTAGAAGCTTTTGCCCACTTCAAAAAACACAATATTCATCAAACATAGATGGAGATGCAGACATCTCCACAGTAGGAATTCTACTTAATGAAACACTTTGCTAAATCTTTATAGAGTAGTGAAGAAGGGTAGCTTTCATTCAGCCCCCGATATGATATTTGATATTCCATGATGCTATTCGGGGTCTAGAAAATATTTTAATTGGTATTTATTTATCTCCTGCAGGTGAAACTTTTTAGCTGCTTGTAACAAGTAATGCAGAACAAAGTTGCTATGCAACCATATAATTTCCTTTTTTCAGTTAGATATTAACAGTGAGAGACAGATTAGATTAACTCTTGGGGAACTGAAAGAGAAACAGTTGCCCAAATGCCATTTTCTTTAGTTCTATGTTGTTACTATGTTGTTACCATGCTTCACTATGAAACTATGTGATTGGGCAAGTTTTTGGGGAGGGAGCCTGTGCCTACCAGCATCCGTCGGTATTCATCTGGCTAGCATGCTGTCAGTGTGTGAGAGAATTGAGGACTGTTTGGAAAGGGAAACAGTATTTGCTATGTGAGGAAGAAGGAGACAGCAAGGAACCTCGGCGTGGCTCAGCTCAACTGCAGTAGGAACAGATTTCTTTTCAGGTGGGGAGGGGCAATAGAATTCCTTAGTGTTAATAATAATATAGAAAATATGGAAATACTAATGTTCTGATGTTCATTTCAAAAAATCCTTTCTTAGTGAGCACCTAGAAGCCAAGAGGAACATACGTGCCAAATTTGAAGTTTGTAGGTTTTATGGTTCTGGAGATTTTGTGATGATGCATGAGTGGTATTTTGCTTTTATATATATAGATTTGGACTGCAGGAATGAATGGAGGGAGCCTTAGCTAGGGGATTCAAAAAGTTGGGACTGGGAGAAAGAGGATAATCTGGGGGGTATAGGGTGGGTCAAGATTTACATATGGCAATTGCCAGACTTTTTGGCTGCTGCTTATTGGCTAGCCAGTCAATAATAAAGTTCCCCTTATTTGTGATCTCATGAGGGAGGAGCAAGTCAGCTTGGGATGTACTATCGAGACCTGACTGGATCTGAAGGGTTCCCTTTCTGAAATGTTTTAAGCTGTGTTTAGGGTATGGCACCAGCCAGGATGTCAGGGCAGGGGAGATGGGGTAGCAATTCTCCTCTGGGAATCTCTGTTGACCTTCAAGCTCTCCAGGCAGCTGCTTGTGAGATTCTATTTTAAAAGATAGACTTACAGAATCAGTTGGGATTGTTGCAACTCTACTAGCTTGCAGCATAGCAACCTCCCTGATTGATCTACTAGCGGCTGCTTCAGGGTTGGCTGTAGAGTTCTCCAAGTTTATGAATTTGGGGGACTTCAATATGTTGTCCCTTGGGCCACCCTAAACTCATGCTGGCTGAGGAATTCTGGGAGTTGAAGCCACAAGTCTTAAAGTTGCCAAGTTTGGAGACCTCTGCCCTAAACCTTTTCACCAACTAGCAATGTACATTGCAGCTAATGGGTGTTTCATAGCTGATTCTCCCCACCCTTGTTTTGTGAGCATCCATAACATTTCCTCAAAATCTCAAATGACTCCAGAAACCTTAAAGATTAGTTACTTTTATCATAGAGGCCCCTTGTTGGTATTTTATCTTGCTTTTGATTTTACTTTCATGTTATCTATTTTTAAATTTTGCTGCTCATCGAGTGACTAAACATTACTGGTGTAAAATCCTATCTAAGGAGTTGCGGGGTGGGTTTGCCAGGCAGGATAGAAGTAATGTATTTTATGTATCTGTCATTTTAAAACCATAGTTACTTTGCAAAAGTGAAAGTGAACTTTCCATTGGGAAACACAAAGGCTGGAAGCCGATCTTTTCTGCTAGAGGGAAGTTGGTGTTCTTTTATCCTGACAGCAAAAGTAATCGGTAACACTATTAAAATGCTCCCTCTTGTCCTGTAAGTATCAAAATTCATGTCTGTCCAAGCATTGTTCTTTCTTCCTTGACAGAAATTGTTCTACTTGCTGCTCGCAGCCTCCATGTTAGCTTAGCTTCTGTCAAATTGCACTCCAGGCAACAGTCTTTGAACCAGACTCATGTCATTTAAGCCTAAAGGCAATCACCTGAAACTTAGAATTCTGTGCTCTGCCTCCTATACGGCAGGTGAATTTTAAATACAGGTGATGTGGCATGAAAAACAAATGTAGGTGTCTGTACAAATTGCGGTGATGAACAGCAATGAAACATGCTGCTACATCTCAATGCAAATTCCACCCTTTAATAATTGTAACCCTGACACTGGATACAAGCACTTAAGATGTGGTTTAAATTGTGATGTTGACATTCATGCTTCATCATTCCCATTGCCCCTTAATATCCTTCTGTGGATACCCATGAAAAGACCAAAAACCCCGTTACATTTTAATTGCTTTGTTTTTAAGGATATATTTGCTAGACTATGGTTGGAGAGTTGGAGACACACTGGGCATCTTGATGTTGATATTCATACGAACATCATGAGATTTGCATTTTGGATAATCTTAAAGTCAACTCTGCCTGCTCCTCAAACTGGAACATTTTTCATTGCTGATACTCATCCACGTTTCAGTACAAGTTGGTTACTTTTGGTGATTTTCTGAAAAAAACTTACCTTTCAGGGCAATCCATTCACTCGTGCTCTTATGTTTTATATAATGAACATTCAAGAATTGAAATAAATAGTGTGACATTGCTAGATGGTAATCTGGCCACCTCTGACAAGATTTCTATGCAAAAATTCTCAAGCAAGCTAGAGGTTAGAGAGTATCCTGAGGCATCTTTACATTTACCTGTGATTTTTGCCAATCTCTCACTTTACCACATCTGTAGAGTATTCAGAAATATCATCCTTTCTATGATTGTGAAAAGACTGATTGCTTAAACAATGATCAGTGGACATTCCTGAACAAAGGAAAATACTTTTCTACTTAATTACAGTGTAAATATGACCCACGCAATTAAGTTGCTGCAGCTCACTCTATTCTTAATCAAAAATTCTTGTATATCTGAATGCTTGTAATTTGTTGTTATTCATGGAAAAGGAACAGTACTTTAAGTTTCCTTTGCACAGAACGGTGTGCCTTACTATGTATAATACAAATAAATAAATAAAAATAAATTGAAAGTTTGATGGCTCCTTTCAATAGGATGCGTTCTCTTCAACCTATTACTCCAAGTGCTGTTTCTTAAACCCAATTTCACTGCAGCTGAGATGTTAAAAAATGAATTTGAAGAGTGCATTAATTTGCCTCTAAGTGTAAGCTCTGGCTATCTATTTAAACGGTACCGTAAAATTATACTCAGGTTGTAAAGAGACCACAGTGGATTGAACAATCATGTTAACAACTGTTATTAAGTGATTAACATCTAGTTGGAGTGTATGGAAGATTAGATTATTAACCAGTGAGATTGCTGTGCTCTGTCTCTTTATGGCATGCCTAATTAGTATGGTTCTATATTATACTCTACTCCATAGAGTTACTATGTTTAACTTCTCAGGATAGTATGTTTATTGATCATTATGAAGTTAGAATACAGTCCAGTATATCTTTCTCTTATGAAAGCCTTCCTGCAATAAATAATTGCATAAATGTACAGTAAGCTAACTTAGTGTTGGTTTAAAGAATCATAAACAAGTGATGTTCTGTGACAGGGCTGTCAAACTCACGGCCCATGGGCCAGATGCATCACATACTCGCCATGCCCACGCCGGTTTAGCAAAGGAGGGAAAAAGTCACAGGCGTGATGATGTGAGTTTGATACCCCTGTTGTATGGCATTCAATCCATGACTCCTTCATATATTGCCAGATTGAGAATATATTGAGAAGCAACAGAATCCAGCGATAAATGGTAGAAGAGAGTTTAAGAGTGATCATTATCCTAAATGCTGATTATTTTACAGATTTCTTTGATTTCTACCCTCCTATAATAAAGCAAAGACAAAATTCAGATACAGAGCAAGACAGTCTACAGTGTATTCCTTTTACTTGCCAAGAATGGAGATGTCAGTCCTGTTGTCATTCAATGGGAAGAAGAAAGTACCTTGAGGGATAGTAGGAAAAGCTACTAGCAGGACAATGGACAGATAAAAGAAATGAGAATCTGGGGCAGAAGAGTAATCTGAGAAAATATCTCAGCAAGATCCTCCCTAATTCTCCCAAAGATAAAAGGGGTGGGAGGGAAAAAGGGATTCTGTTTCTGTAACTTTATAATAAAAGTAGTATTTGATTTGCAGTGGTAATTCCCCCCACACACATTCCTGATATCCATTGACAACATTTCACATAATAATAGTTATGCTAGGATTTAATTCATTCATAATATTGCAGTTTTTCCCCTTTCTGTATCACTTTCATTGGAGAGTAGCTTGAAACTATCATCAGACTCTGAATTCCTATTTTCATATAAATCCATAATAACCTATATTAAATTTAGATTTTCACTTGCTAACATAGTTTTAAACTCTTGCATAGGTAACCTACACCTTAACTTCCATGAATGTATCCATACCAAATCAGAAAAATTTCATTCAAATTGAAATCCTTTAGTGTCATTATCACCACAGTTGTACTTGTACCTTATACAGCATTCTTTGAAAATAATAATGACAGTATTGAGTATACCATTTAGGCTCCTTTTAGACAATAAGCTACAAGAATAAACAAAGCCAAGCTTTACTCCAAATATATACATGAGCTTCTATGTAATGTAGGATCTCTCAAAGCAATGTACTGATGCTTTACAATCAGCTAGTAAGCACAAGATGTATCTTGTCAGATTCTGGATATATCCAATAACTATGTTTGTAAATTAAAGTATGATACATGAATTCTGCCAGTTGTGGCATATTTTTAAAAGATCATGGTTATGCAGCAATGGTTTAGAGAAATGTGTTAATTTAGTCTGGAGTACAGAATTCTTATTCCAAAAGCAGCTTTCCTATCCTACCATACTAGTTGAAGTCAATCATCCATAGTATAGCAAGAGTTCATACTGTAAATGATCCTTTAAGCCACAAATGTCCTTAAATCCACACATAATGTCATATACCCTGGAAATAACGAAAATCAGCAGGAAACTCTAGCAGTATTGTGCTGTTTGTGGTACTGTCCATGACATATGGTGGGACTCAGAAGAAGAGACAATTAAGATCTTCTGAGGTCTCACGAAAAATGATGACATGCTTGTTAAATGTTTGCTAACCTTTCTGTGGTCTATAGAAATCTAACAGAAATCAAGGAGCAGTTGTACACATATAGGATTTGTTAAGGTCTCCTCAGCAGAGTGGAGTCTTTTCCAGAATGATGTATTCCAAATGTATGGAATTCCCAGATTGACTGGATCAAGCACAACTAGGAGGTACCAGATTTGCCAGGATTCTACTTTATTAGGACACTGTAGTAAATTATATTATACAGTGAGATCCCGCGATGCAACCACTCTCACATAAAATCATTTGTTCTGAGTAAAATAGCAGCAAATTTGATATCTTAGGGTATGGTAAAACCTGATTTCAAAGAAGACTTCAACAACAGAAAATGGTGTAATAAGACTTTTTTTCTACCTCTGATAGTTTAATAACAATAATAAAGACCCACTGATCTGTTCTGACCTAAGCTTTGTTCAAATTAAATAACACACAGTGTGGAAAAACAAAGCCTCTTTAATGTGGAACTGAAAATTTCTTGCATTTCCAGCCAAGCCTCATTTAGTTATAATTGTCCAAGATAAGAGTAAGGCTGTGAAAGGCTGCCAACAACAGAAACCTCAATTACCGAAAGATACCAGCCCGCAGGAATGTCCAGAAACACAAGCTGTAATTCACTGGGCTGCAACGAGAGGTCAGTGTTCGAAGAATGTCTATTGTTTCCTGCAAAGAACCACTCCCTGAGGGCTGGTTTTTATCCCTTAAGAGAGGAACCATCACCTTCCATTCGCCCTTGCTTCTTCAGCTGCTCTCTCCTTCGAGCAGCCCTATGCACACGTGCACTGGGCACAGGCTTCCTGGGTCCTCTGCATCGGTGTTGCCAGAGTCCAATGGCAGCACTCCACTCTCTGATTGTCCAGGACCCTCGTCCAAGTCCTGTCCAAGCTCCCTGACTGGTTCCCCTTCGTCCTCGCTATCAGAGACCTCTGCTGTCCACACCTGCTGCTGGCAAACCACAACATGATCATCTAAAATACAGTAGGGATAAGAGGGCCGCCAAAGCACTGGATCGAGTTGTACCTTTGCGACCTCTGACCTGGCAGGGATCCCGATTGGCTCCATGGTTTTCAGAGGAGCTACGGGAGATGAAACGCCAGAAAAGACGTCTAGAGAGTGCCTGGAGAACTAGCCGCACTGAGTCTGACCGAACACGGGTGAGAGTCCACATTAGGACCTACCTAGTGGCAATA
>JAOYMU010000002.1:42187878-42199495 GCA_025802295.1 Psammodynastes pulverulentus
GAAGACATTTGGATTATACAGATCTAATCTATTGTAAGATTTATTTATCTGTTTAAAACATTATAAAGCTGACCAAGATACTTCAGTTTTAGTACAAAGTAGTAGATAAATAAAAAAATGACACCAATCACGGTCACAGGTTGTTATAGTGATTTATGACCAAGTTACCCAAAGAACTGTCTTTTCCAAGCATTTCAACCCATCAATCGACTCCAAGATACTGGGCATGCTGCAAATCCCATCAGCCAAAGGATGTCAATTGGCGGGAACTAGAAGGCAGCTTTTTCTGCTGTAGCTCTCCCCACCTTATGGAATATTCTCCCCTCGAAGATTAGAATGGCCCCAAACCTGTTGCCTTTTTGCAAAGCTTTAAAATTTTGGCTATGAATCTGAGCCTGGGGCTCTGAATGTGTTAAGATCCCTATCACTTGGCTTTGCTATTTGGTAATTAACCATCATGACTACTGTGGATACTTATTTGTTTTGTGAATGTTTTTATTGTTTGATGTTTTTTTTAATCATTTTGTTTTATCATTTTAGAATTAGAAGCTGCCCAGAGTGACTTGCGTAAGTTGGGAGGCTATTGAAATTGCATAAATAAACAATGAAATGTTTGACAACTATTTGCTATTCTGCTGTGATACTGACCTAGTCTAAAAGATTTGGTCAGGTATTTTTACAGGTGCATTATTTTAAAAAAAGAATTGATTCCTTCCAAATGTGTGCTGCCTTCCCTTAAATACTTATTTGATGTGTGAAATAAACAGCCACATAGTGTGTGTGTGTGTGTGTGTGTGTGTGTAAAAGAACCCAACACTTCCAATATGTTTCAGCTATGGAGATGGTTGGGCTAAAATAGCAGTCCCCAGATTTACCAAATTCTAAATAATCTCCTAAAAAGGATTGCTACAATTGAGTTGCATCAGTTATATATCATTATATAAGGCTTTGCATCTTAATATTACCACTTTTTTAAAAATTGCTTTCAGAATTAATTAGATTATTGAAAGGGTTGGGCTGGGAACTTGGAAAAGTATGTCAAACTAACAAGTATATATTCATACAAATATACAAATTCCTATAGTGATGGGTTTTGTTTTCAAAGCCCATTAGCAAAATTCTAATACAAAATAATTTTCATGAAATTATATGCCAAAACATCTAGAATTATTTTTTGATAGTCCCTTCCAGCCCAGGCTCCTGTGGATATACAGTATATTAATTCAGATCGACGCGATCATATACTCTGAGCTCATTTGTCATTCTACTGTCCATGTATCTAATTTGTAGAAAGATCAAAGAAAGAAACTTTTTGTAAGTTCTATTTAGACATTATGTTCAGTGAACAAGGGGAAGAACCAGGGTGCATTAATACGGCATGATACTCCAATTTAGGAAGTAATCAGGTCCATTGTGACATGGGGAAATTATTCATGAATGAACAAGCTTAAGCTTGTGGTATCTGTGGAAGCTGGGTCAAGGTTGAAATATACTAAGTGAGCTTTAGAATGAGCATATATGTGTCACCTTTTTATTACCGGTAATGATTAATTGGTAGTATTGCCCAAGAGAAACCCATTATAATTTCCCCTCCAGTAAAATAAGGGGAAAATAGAACAAAAAAACTCAGAGCTTCTTAATATGCTTGTTTTTAATTAAAACATATTTCAATTAAAGTAGGAAAACTCTTTCTGCCAGATGGTGATTCTAATTTATTCTAGTGTGATAGATGCAACATGATTCTTTTCTGATTAGATTAGGCTTATTGGATATACATTGTTTTGCATTTGTTACAGACAAATGATTTGACAAATTATTCCTTTTAAATGAAAAAAGTATCTGGGTAGTAAGGAAAGAAGAAGGGGTTCTCTATAGTGAACCCTTGTGTCACAGGTATGAGTTATGCATCTCCCTACAGCAGATATCAGGAATCATCTAGAACTGAGAATTTGGAGCACTTGAAAAGTGCACTGCAATTATGTACAATTGTTCCCATTCTTTTCTCTTCGTAGTAAGTATTACATTAGCAGAAGCATTAGGAACAGGTTAAATTTTTGCTAAGGCAAATTTTCTTCTTTGGATTCTTCTCTTGATTCTTCTCTTGACTTACTCAATTAATTTAACTTCTTTAAAGCATCTAGTAACTTCAAGCAATGCAAGTAAATGATGCCAGCCATCCTTCTAAGTCTTCATCCTTTTCAGTAGTAAATCTAGAGATGCGGTGGATTAGTGGCTTAATGATGCTGGAGATGGTCTTTGCTCCAGCAGTTTGAGTCCTAGCACTGCATGTTGGGGTGAGCTCCTATCACTCGCCTCAGCTTCTGTCCACCAAATAGTTTGAAAGCATGTTCTATGGAAGTAGATAAATAAGTACCACTTCAGTGGGGACATGGGTTGGTGCTCCATGCAGTCAGTTAGATTCCTACCAGCTCTGAAACTTCACGGCTGTGGCACATGTTTGCAAGATGGCTCCAAGAAGGGAGGGGTCTTGGATGACGCCACAGGAAGAGCTGCTCATCTTTCTGTTTGGTGCAAAACCAGCTTGCCCACTTTGGGAAGCATGTGAGCATGTCCTACAATAGATCTGGTAAAGTGGCAGCCAAACTACCAGTACTACTCTGCAAAAACATTGTGATCTCCTATCTAATATAGCAATGCCATTCGCCTCCCTCTGTTAGTATCAGGGTTGTGTGGCAACCCTGAGGCTTCCAAGATGGTCTCAGCCAGGTTCACTTCAGGGTTGACACTAAGTGGCTTATACATTCCGAAACTTCAGAAGTTTCCAAGGCTTTACTGTGATAGTCTCTATCTGCTATTCCTGCAAGATCCATAAGGCAAAGAGAACTATTTGCATATCTGCTTTTTTCAAAAGAAATGCAACCTAATAAAGAACAGGTTAAATTTCCATAGAACCAGAAGGTCTCTGTACCAACAGTAATTGTGCCTTGATAAAATTCAGTCTGGTTCCATTCCATCTAGTCCCCTACATCAGAGGTCCTCAAGACCTGGTCTGTGGCCCACTACTGGGTTGCAGCCTGTTGGAAACGGAGCCATGCAAGTAAGTGGTGAGTGAGTACTCGAAACCATCCCTACCCACTGCCGGTCCTTGGAGCCAGAAAGGTTGGGGACTGCTGCCCTTTATTGTTTGGGTTCAGTCTTCCATCTTGTTTGGGGTATAGATGTAAAGCTGTGTATCATCTGCAGATTAATATACTTAGTCCCCAAATACTGGTTAAACTCATTCAGTAGTTTTATAAATTAAAAGAAATGAAGGAGTGGGGAATAAATTGACACCTATGAGGGTTACTCCTCCCATGTGATATATCTACTGAGTTGTGGTGGTGCAGTGGTTAGAATGCAGTATTGCAGGCTACCTCACTCTTCACAGCCAGGAGTTCAAGTTCAATTCTGACCAGCTCAAGGTAGATTCAGCCTTCCATCCTTCCAAGCTTGGTAAAATGAGGACTAAGATTGTTGGGGACAATATGCTGACTCTATAAACCACTTAGAAAGGATGGTAAAGCATTATGAAGCACTAGATAAGTCTAAGTGCTATTGCCATTGCTATTTAAGGGTATTTTGTGAACTCTTCCCCACATTTTCAGAGATTTAGAAATGCTTTCGTCAGTTGTTCCTTAACCTACAACTCTGCAATGTCTTGATTATTATGCTATCAGCTGAGTCAGATCCATCTCAAGTAAAATACTGCCTCAAATACTGCTTCCATTGAAAAAGCATGGCCAAAGACCTATGTGTGTATAGAATTATTATTACTAAACCTGGTACTGGTAAAAGAAATGATAGAATTCTCCTGCTATATAGAAAAATCCAAACTTGTTGCTGCATCTTTGCCAACAATTTTATGCAGGAACAATTGAACTCCAGCACAGTTTGCAATGCTAGGCCAATCTCTGCATTCAGGTAGCATTGGAGGACATAAGATATAATAGATCTAATTACCCTAAATTGCCAACACTTTTGTAAGTATCTATTGTTAACTACCCCTTTACATACTAGTTTATTCCCTAGTAATAAAGTTTTCTAACTATCACAATTTACATTTCAAAGTAGCAATAAACTATGGATTCTAGCACAAAACATTAGCATAAAACTATTCAGCATTGTACATGCTATTAAAAGTGCCAGGAAGAAATCCACGACTCTCGCTTTTCCATCTGGCAGCCTCTTCCAAGCCTAAAAATTTGCATAAGTATGTTATGTTTATGAAATATAAACCCTTTACCGGTACATTGTATTCCAAATTGATTACTTATTCAAAATTTAATAAGCCAAGGAACTGTGAAATTGCAAAACTGACTGCTATGCTTTCCAACCATCTCGGGAAATATTTGCCAAACTATCATTCATGTTAATGTTTGATTTCTTTTGAAAAATGCCAGATAAAAGCAATGAATTAAAAACATGGAATAATGGCTAAGTGGTACAGACCTTGTTGCTACTCATGGCAAATTTGATATTTTATCAGACTTAAGTGAGTGAACAGGTTACAGAATGGATGTGAAAAGCTATGAAAATTGCAACTTATTTTATATTTAAATTTGATTTTGCCAGTGAGCAGATCTAGCCTCCATCCAGCAGACCATTCCCTACTTTGACATTTTCCAGGCAGATTTGGTACTGGTCAGTTTTCATAGAGACATTTCAACCAAAAGTACATAAAGCCAAATAGGTTGTGCTTCTTTAAATTTCCTAACATCTGCACACTGGCACAATTATGTTGTACTAATCATTGACATACAGTTACTTAAATTCATTTTGAATGATGAGCAGTGTATAAAATCTTGATCCACCCAGTTTTAATCAACTATCGGTAATCCTCAAGCACAATTGGTTCCAGAATTTCCATTGATAGGCAAGACAATTATTAAGTAGTTATGATTGATTTTCCCCCCATGGCTGTTAAGTAAACCACTGCAGTTGTTAAGTGAATCACATTATTGTTAAATAAATCCAGCTTTCTAGAAACTGGCTGGAAAGCCACGGTATCAAAACAATGGCTTCGGTCAGGTGGCTTCAGGGTTGACATCAAAAATGGTAATCACATGACCATGGGATGTTGCAACAGTCATAAATAAATTGCCAAGAGTCCAAATTTTGATCACGTGATCAGGAAGATGTTGTGCTGGTCATAATTGTGGGGATTGGTCATGTCATTTTTTTCAGTGTCTAACTTCAAACAGTTGCTAAATGAATAGTGGTAAGTCAAGAATTACTTATATTGTAGGCATTACTGCATTGGGCTGTATAATTTACTTTAGAGATTATCTATAGAATCTGTTTTTCGAAACACAGTTTTTGGGGGGGTTAGAATACCTTATTTAGTAGATCTCCAGATATTACAGTTCCCAACATGTTTTTATCACTTAATAGTGATGCAACTCACAGGTTTCCCAAGCCAGAATTGAAGGTATCCCAAGCCATGGTGGCACAGTGGTTAGAATGCAGTACTACAAGTTACTTCTGCTGACTGTCAGCTGCCTGCAATTTGGCAGTTCAAATCTCACCAGGCTCAAGGTTCCTTCCGAGGTTGGTAAAAGGAGGACCCAGATTGCTGGGGCAATAGGCTGACTCTGTAAACCACTTAGAGAAGGCTGTGAAAGCACTGTGAAGCGGTATATAAGTCTAAGTGCTACTGCTATTTAAAGTTCATGTATCCAGTAAGGACAATAGTATATTGCAATGTTATAAATGATCACAAAAAATATCTTGCAAACCTGAACATAATAGGTTTAACTCAAGTCACACAAGGATGTTATGAATCGAGGATAAGGATAGTATGCTTTTTAATTGGTAAATACTGGCCCGAAGGAGACAAGATAAAAATTGACAAAGAATTAAATCCAGGTTTCTCCACAGGTGAATTTGTGGAAAAAACTCATTTTTAACTTGATGTTAAGGTTTTATAAATACTGTGAAATATTGTAGTATACAATATCATAATACAAAGAAATTCCAGGCACAGATTTCCTTGCTTTATTTGGCCTTTAGATTTCTGCTAGTAAATACCTTTCTCTGTTCAAATTCTTCTTTGTTGCCAGCTTGAGTAGATATGGAGGAAATAACCATTCTGGGCTCTGAAATTTTGTTTTTATACTTAATATGTGTTTGCTGTTTTGATCAAAATCCCATCCAACCTGTGCAGCAGACTAAAACATTCAAACGGGGACCAATATACTGCTGAAAAAATAATAAAAGACAGACAGACAGACAGACAGACAGACAGACAGATAGACAGACAGAGAATGTATATCTGATAGGATAAAAAATGTTGTAGGATTAAAAGTGTTTCATATTTCCATAATGTGAATATAATCTTTTAAGGCAAACAATAAAACCATTTAAAAATAAAAGTTTAAGTTATAGATTGGGTATATAATACAAATGATCGTATCTGAAAGTAACAACACTATACAGTATATATAAGATGACTAGCCATGATTTATTAGTCTGATGTTGAAAACACCAGGAATTGGCTGATCAGAATGGTTGGCATTACTCTCAGACAAGGTATATTTTTATAACTTATATGTCCACATGAACACTGCTAATGTCTCAAAAAGGTGGAACTTGGTTTTACAGACTTTGACTAGAGAATTTTCATGAATTTCTAGACATGAGTACATAATGGCATCTAATCAACATTCAAGATACAGTATTTGGAACAACTATTGCGCTTCTTCAATCTTTCACTAGCACAATATATTAAATGTAAATGAGAGTCTATTTGCTTTATATTAATATTTGGCAGTGTTTTCTGACCATCATCATTATTTATATTTATTTAATACAATTTAGAGGCCACAGAAATCCAGATGACTCTGGGCAGCTTGCAGCTGACAAAAAAAGAATAATAATTTTAAAAGGAAACAGATGATAAGTATGCAGAAGGCAAATACTGTATAACAATAAAATAACCTACAGGGGCTCAATGGCTACTCTGCCCTAAAGACTGGGAGAACAGCCAAGTTTTCAAAGCCTTTTTGATTATCATCATGGCAGGAGCCCATGGACTTAGGAAGGGTGCTGTTCCAGAATAGCAGAGAAGGTCCTGATACTTTACACTATTTTATAGAAGAGATCGGAAGGTTTATACTCTGCCTGATCACTGGATGGGCAGAAACAGTCAGAGATAGGTGGCTCTTCAAATATCCAGAATTTATACATAATGGTAAACTGAAGCCAATAGGCTTTAGGAGATGGATAATACATGAATTTCCCATTGTTTGTACATACACACCCCACCAAAAAGCCCAAAAGTAGCCCCGGCTCCTCAAAAGTTGTATATACCTGTTTCAGAAGTTAAAATATGTTTTTAAATAAATGTGTATGAGAGAGAGGGGGGAGGGGGGATAAAAAAAGCTTTTATTTATTTATTTATTACATTCATATAGCCACTCATTTCTAGCACATGATTCTGGGCAGCTAGCAATTAAATATACAGTAGAATAAAAACTATAAACAAAGTTATAAGTAATATAAATAGCATCTGAGCAACCAACTTGCAACACTAACGCTCATCCCAGTTTACACAACCAAGAATTGGGCTTACCCACACGATCAGGGCCCAATCTCAACAGTACAGCCAGGTCTTTAAGGCTTCGTTAAAAAGCCATCTCACAGTAGTCACTGCATTCTGGAACTTTTCCTCACATGTAAGGATTTCAAACATAATCCATAAGGTAGACAGCTACATAAATATTTTAAATAACTGATTTAAAATAGTGGCCCATTGGGGGATTTATTCTAAATCAAGTGAATCAGGATAGCTCTGAACTAAAAAGGACTTCTTGGAGTCACAGTTTGAATCAAGTTGACCCAAAAGTTGCTTTTGACCAGGGGGCGGGTGTAGAGGTGATATTCAGCAGGTTCTGACCAGTTCTGGAGAAACAGTAGCAGGAATTTTGAATAGTTCAGAGAACCTGCAAATACCATATCTATTCTCTGCCTCCCAAGTCACAGCTGATTGGCTGGGTCTTCTTTTGTTGCCCTGCACAGGAGAACAGAGCTGGAAAGCAGGTTAGCGGGGTGGGGAGGAAATGGGATTTTGCAATAACCTTCTCCCAGGAGTGGGGAGGGAATGGAGATTTTACAGTATCCTTCCCCTGCCACGCCCACCAAGCATGCCCACCAAGCCACGCCCACAGAACCATTAGTAAAAAAAATTGAATCCCACCACTGGAGCTGAAGTCCAATGGCACTGAGTTGGGGAACCCTGCTTAACCTTCTGCAGATTAGGCCACCATCTAGAACAATGTAATCAATATTAAACCAAAAGTATTAATGTCAATGAAGCTTCAGCAGTCTGCTTGGGCACAAAGGCCTATGAGGCCGATCTGATCAGCCTTTATGCTTCATCCTCTTCTGTGGCATATAACAAATCATTTTTGATTCTTGTGCAGAAAGAATTTCTGGATCTCAATTTCTGTTGCCAGTATTGATGTTAATGTATTTGACATGCATGCAATTATGACATAAAGGTGTTTCACACTCATCCACAAAGTCTGTTCTTTTGGGTAACTTTTGAATTAAAAAGGAACCAAAACAGAAAGTCTGAAGCAGTTTCAATAAATCTCAAAAGGTTTGCAGGAATTTTAAGCTAGCATTGACTTCTGGTCCTAAAAAGACTGCATCATCTAATGCATTTAGGATGACCAAATATTCTCCGCTTGTACCAACATGGAATTTAGTTAATAATGGAGCTGGACCTCCTTAGCCTGATCCCACTTTTTTGAAAATGATAGGCAAAGTTTCACCCTCTGCAATCTTGAAAATTTTTGAAGATTGTAGTCTTCAAAACTCTCCCAATTCAGCAGTAATTCTTCTTTGCGATCAGCCGAGCAAATAAAAATAGTAAATGTAGTCATTAATTTAGTTATGTAATAGTTAATTTAATTATTCATTTAATAGTGCTGTTTCTTCTTCACATTGTTTGGAGATGATCTATGAAATATATAGTATTTTGTTCAGATTCATTGCTCCAAATGTTAATCCATTAAAGATGTAACTATTCTCCTATTAGCTTGCTTGCCGCAAAAGGGACATCTGACTTAGACTGACCTTCCATAAGCAAAACGTCGGTCTTTGTGGTGGTCTCCAAACGTGTCCCAGAGCCTGAGAGAAACACTCACTTCGTCAACTACATCACGAGACCGTTCAAGAACCTGGAACAGAGAGAGGCAGCCGTAAGATAAAGGTTTGCGGTGAAAGCAATCAGAGCTCCGGGGGGGAGGGGGGGGATGGGAGGTGAGGGACCTGAGCGGATAGCAGGGACCTAATTCCCAGAAATTTGAGGCCAGCAAAGTTATAGTCAGGGATGATAGAAGATGCCAACTTCTGGGTTGAAGTAAGAGGATGCCAACTTCTGAATGGAGACCATCAGATATTCAATTCAGATAACCCACCAAATTTTGATTGGACAGGAGCCCAAAGCAAGAAATCATTATTTGTGATCATCTGCCAAAGCCCAGCAAGTATGATTTGAAGTAAATATTGTGCTAATTACAGTCTGGTATAACACCTGAACGCTTGGCCATCAGCCTTCCTGAGGTTACTGTGCTATGCAGAAGAATTTATAAAGCTTAGGGGAAGCAGATATGCAGAATTAAACCTTGGCTTTTGGATGCAATCTCAACTGGCAGCAGTCATGGGTTTAATCTGGGACTAAGCTGACAGATTTCATGCATTTGTACCTAACACAATTTCTTAACAAAGGATTTAAGCCTAGACAATCTAACTAAGCCTCAAATGATTAGTGAAATAAGCAATAATTATGCAACATTTTAATATATTCAGGTGGGACACAAAAGAAAAGTCTGGTATGAAGATAATATGCGGTTGCAAAGAGTAGAATGGACGACTGGCAGATTTAAGACCCAGCATGGAGTTTATGAAGAAGACCAATAGTTACGAAAATCAGCTGGGGTAGAATTCCTGCACTGTAATAGTTGCACAGAAAATGCAACCCTATACATTTTTAGATCGCACGAGCTGGAATGCTTTCTTTACCAACTATTTTTGAAACAATTTGGGGGAAAATTCTTTGGATAGTTAACTGCAAAGGTGGGCAGCTAAAAAGATGAAAAAGGGAGGATACGTTGACCAGAAGATCTGAATCTTCAGAAGCACAGGTATGCAAGAATACGATGCACCTTCCACCAAGTAGCAATGACATAAGCATGCAAAGGCAGGAGAAAAGTATTTGAAGTATTTCCACATAGTATATTCTCTTAGTACAGTGGAAGAGCTGGTCTAATCTACTGTACTCTTCTCTCTGGAATTCCTTCCATCCAGCCCACTTTCCCATCATCCCTTCTAGACGGAGGCTCAGAATTAAACACATCCCCTTGCCAAAGCCATACCTACCTCTTGGCAGACCCTATACTGATCAATTGCCCAGACTGTTGGGACGTGGGTTGCCAGCAGCTGGTACTGGTTCAGGGTGGTGTTGCAGGCTCTTGCACAGATCAGGCGAGTTTTGCCTACCGCGTTATCCCCGACAACCACACATTTGATGGTTTCAACATTTGGTCTTTCGTAGTCCATGTCAATATCCATCTACTGGGGGCTGCAAGAAGAGACCAGAACTCTGGTTACCACCTCAGACAAGCTTCTCACTTGGCTAGCTGCCTCTTTGGCTTTTTGAAGACCAGGATGGGATCTGCCTCTTGTTGAGGCTGACTTATAAACCTCACTCAGTTCATAAACCAGGCAGGCCCGTCCCTTCATTCAGTTTTCTATAAACACAAGCTTGCTTAGAGAAGAGAAAACAGGACAGAGTACAGGTTACTGGCTGGACAGCAGAAGTCTCAGCCTGCAAGCTGCTCGACGCTTGAAGTTTCAATCATGTTTATACCAGTCCTCAGGAATATGCCTCCAAGGCAAAATCAAAAGGCAAAGTTAGGAAGTTACAAAACAAAACAGCTGCATATTACCAGAGAAAACAAATCAAGAGTCTTCATTAGCACAAGATTCTGAGTAAGCCCCAAACTGGTGGTTCAAAAAATAATCCAACATGTCTCTGCGTAAAATAGAGCCCCCTTCCCCCCAAGACCCCCCACCCAAGAGCTTTTCCTGACCCAAGTCAAGCATTTTAGCTACAAGGCTGCAATGCTCTGAACTTGGGTCAATGAAAATTAATGCGCAAATATAAAATTGAGAGGGTTCACCTTTAGTCTTTTGAAAGAACAGAAAGAAATCAAAGAAAATTCACCTCTATTTAAGATCAGTGGAAAATCCAATCCACTGTATTGTATAATACACTGTTAAAAAAAAAAATTAAACAAATACTTTTGGAAATATTTGATGGGTGTCTGAACCTTTCACTGTTACAATTTATTTTCCTACACAGACAATCAATTTCAAAGTTAAGTAACAGGTATAATTGCAGAGTTGAGAAATGTCTGTTTTATTGGTGGCATATATAATCACATTTTTTTTACTTATCAGAGATATGGAAAAAGCATTCCTCAAGTAACTTTAAGTGCTATTTTGCTCTTAGTATTCACCGTGTCTCATCAAATATATTGTCTAAGGTACATATGAATGTTCTAAAAATCAATGGACTGTAATTTTAATTACATCTTACCTTTATTTGCCA
>JAOYMU010000002.1:42209715-42221547 GCA_025802295.1 Psammodynastes pulverulentus
CAACTTTAAGACTTGTGGACTTCAACTCTCAGAGTTCCTCAGCCAGCAAAGCTGGGAGTTGAAGTCCACAAGTCTTAAAGTTGCCAAGGTTGGAGACCCCTGCCCTAAAGGATTATTTTCTGCTGGCAAGGCACATTATAAAAAACTGATACAATCCTAATGGTCAGGGACAGGGGATTCTAGTGCCCACAATGATTCTATCTGTTTCCAGGATCCCTTTCTGACAGTTGGCAATTTTTGAGAGTATGTCTTTTGCTCCAATTGGACAGATGAAGATAGAAATTCTGTCCATGTTCTAAGAGCCTGCAAAATCACTGGCTGAATTGACTTAAAGGTAAGTCGGAGTTTGGTCTGAGAATGTTGGTCTTGGGACTTATTCATACTGAAGATGATTTGACAGAAGCAAGTGAGCAGTTTGTATCCTCTGTGACTCTTACAGCTTAATATAATCATGATTAAGATTAGACTTAACTTAGAACACTTAGAATTGCTATTAAGAGGCAGCCTTTCAAAACCATTGGGATGATTTTGTTGGAAGACATCCTGGGTTTTTTCCCCAGTTATGTCATCCTAAACAGTTAATGAATTAATAAACAACACATTTTTCTTGGTCCATAAGGATAATCTAGCCTCTAAAGACATCCATTGAAATCCACAGAATGAGACATATTAATCATAGTTTATGATTACCTTTAATCATAGTTTACTGGACTGAAAAAAGCCAGAAATGACTTCATGAAAAATTAATAACTTACTGGCATTGGGAACCCATATTTCTCCCTTCTCTGAGGTTCACTGGAATGATTAGCTTCCATAAAACATAACATAATGGAGATTAAACTATAAAGTGCCTTTAGTGTTGTCCCTACTCTGCACAATTCTAAAACAAAGCTAGAAATAGTGAGAAAGAACAAACAACCCTGAAAAGTTACATACAAACCATAATGATGATAAATGATATTTAAATCTGGCCATAATGAAGCCAGAAACCCAGTGATAGATCTCTAAAAATGAAATAGTGTGATGAAGCCTGCAATATTAATAACATCCTAATAGTTCAATAATTCTCTTGGTGAAAGGTATTTTCAAGAAGCATTTGAGAGCTAGTAAGCAGAAATTCAGGGTTTCAATGCAATGGTTTCATAATGACTTTTGTGATTGATAATTAGATAGATATAGATTATAGATTATAGGTAGATAGAGATGTAGGTGATATAGGTATAGATATAGATGATGAGATATAGAGGTGATAGAGATATGGGGTTGTTTATATACATTTTTATATATGTATATATGTGGGGTATTTAAATATCAAATAGATTGCAAAGCTCGATATATGACAGCTTTTGCCAGGGAATGTAAAGCAGGGGGTTGCACTAGATGACCTCTAGGGTCCCTTCCAACTGTGATTTTATTATTCTGTAAGGGTCTCCTGCTTGAGCAGAGGATTGGACTAAATGATCTTCAGGATCCCTCCCTTCTGTGATTCTGTTATATAAATATATTTGGTTTGCTATTTAGTTATCAACACTCAATAGCTAATTACTAGCAGCAGCCAACTTTCATAGGCTCCACTACATAGTGTTACCTTTTAAAAATATCTCAATATTTTTATGCATTTATTCAAATAGCATGCTTATTGTACTTCACTCCTGCCACCCAACCATTCAGTTACATAGACATTTGTAGAAACTTTTCTAGAAAAGAAGAGTGTGTGTGTGTGGAGACAACACATATAAATATTTACGTACCATATAATTCTAAATATATGAAGCAATTCATACTGAGGGGGGGAAAGGAAAACTTCCAGCATATCAGTAAATGAAGAAATATAAGTCAAACAATGAGACAGATGGATATTTTTCATTGTCTATACATCTCATATCTTAGATGACTGGATTATAACACTGCAGAATCATCACACATTGTTTTAACTTCTGTTGCTTCCACACAGCGGATTATCATTATGTTGATCACATATTCAGCCAGATGATTAAAGTGGATCTGGCAGTTTTATCCACCTATTGAGTCCTTCACAAGGACCTGGGTTAGGCAGATGTGGATGTTTGATGGCGTTGGAGGTATTGTCGCAGGATATAAGTGGTTCCAAGTAAAGCTGTCTTTTAAATGATGGTGATTTTGTCAATGCCTAAGATGCTGAAGTAGTAGTGCTCCAGATGTTTTGGGATTGCACCCAATGCAACTGTTGGGAATACAAAATAGACAAAGTAATAGAAAATGAAGAAGCTAAAATATTCTGGACCTTTAAAATTTAAACAAACAAGCATCTGTCAAACAACAGCCCAGACTTAATAACTTGAGAATTGTTGAGAAGAAAGACAAAAAAAGTCTGGATAGGGATGTGGAGACAGCCAAATAAAAGAGAAAGATTTGGGGAAAATTACAAAATATGAAGACTTGCAAATAGAAGTAGTACAACTGTGGCAAAAGAAAGCACATTTTAGCTAAGTACAATAGCTAGCAATAGCACTTAGACTAAAAATATATATACCACTTCATAGTGCTTTACAGCCCTCTCTAAGTGGTTTACAGAGTCAGCATATTGCCCCCAAGAATCTGGGTCCTCATTTTTCCCACCTCGGAAAGATGGAAGGCTGAGTCAACCTTGAGCCAGTCAAGATCGAACTCCTGGAGTGAGCAGTGACAGTACTGCATTCTAACCACTGCGCCACCATGGCTCATTCAGATTAGATTAACTTTCTGAATTATATTTTATAGAGAAGAAAAAAAGGGTATCTTTAAGAATGATTTTTTTTAATAATGTTGTCCATCTGATGTTTTTGTCTAAGAGTCACTCTGCTCAAATGTTAGCTACTGTTACATTGTTCATTGATGAAACACTGAAAGGAGGAAAATGTAATGTCTCCCCAATGAATGAGCAGAATTGTGTTTAAATAATTTACTTCCTACTATAATTTCTTCAAGGGTAGTAATATGCCTTTCTATAAATGATAAAAATTGGTGAGTATGCATTTGATGAGAATGCTTGCCCAGTTTTGGTCTGTTATTTTTTGCTCGAGCCACATAATTTCTTCCCTCATCCTCTTGTCATTTTTTGTTTATTTCTAGAGAATCAATGCTTAGTGCTAGCAGATACGCTTTCTACTTATCAAGTGCTATTCTAGCACATCAGGGGATTAAACAAGGCTGCAGCCTTGTTCCACTTTTGTTCATTTCAGTACCCTAGTGGGCTGTTTAGGCAATCTGAATTTTCATCCTCCTAAAGTGGCAGATAAGCAGATCTACATCCTTCTGATGCAATAATTTTTGTCAAGGCAGCATTTAGGCCTTAGAAGAGCTTTGTGTTTCTGCTATATTGCTGCAAGGAAGACTAATCAAAGATCAATATTAATAAACAGGGTGTTACATTTTTTACAAAGAGGCCAAAAATTCACATATGATGCATAAATGACAAATTAAACAAATCTCATGGTATAAAATACCCAGGGGTTGTTGTCTTTACTTCTGGATGGTATGATATTTATATAGCTCTGAAGAACCAGTGGAATGCCACAGCTATTCATACATTTTTCCATACAAGATGGGTCATTATGTGTCAAATTATTAACAGCCAAACTGATAATATAGCTCCTGTCTGGATCACAGCTGGTCTTTTCTCAAGTTTTGCACCTCTCAAGCTTGTTCATCAATTTCTTAGAGCAATACTTCAGTTGCCCTGCTATATTTTTAATTTATCCTTATTATTAGAGAGGAGAGTGATGAGAGTAGGCAGCAGATTCTGATGAAGTACAGTATATCTTTAGCAGCTGGCTTAGACCTTGTTTTATCACAGTAGGTCTTGCCTTCTTAACTTCAGCAGTTGGTTTTCAATCCAATCAGAAGAGACTTTTTTTAATCTATCAAAACTGTCCTTGTTTATAACTTATCAACTTTCTCATAGATATGAGTAGGGACAATAATTTCTTAAGCAGTGTATTAGAATAGAATCTGATTTAACCAGATCTCAAAACTTCCTTTTCTTATAAGAAAACTTGTAACTTGTGCTACCTTATACAACAAACAGTCTCTTCCCACAGTATATGCTCTCCTTCATCTCTGTTAGGTAAATGTTCCCCTCGCGCATATGTGCTAGTCATTCCCGACTCTAGGGGGCGGTACTCATCTCTGTTTCAAGGCCAAAGAGCCAGCGGTGTCCGAAGATGTCTCCATGGTCATGTGGCTGGCATGACTAAATGCCAAAGGCACATGGAACACTGTTCCCTTCCCTTCTACTTGCATTTTTTACATGCTTTCAAACGGCTAGGTTGGCAGAAACTGGGACAAGTAATGGGAGCTCATCTCATTACGTGGCACTAGGGCTTCGAACTGCTGAACTGCCACCCTTTTGATCGACAAGCTCAGTATCTTAGCCACTGAGCCACCCTGTCAGTATATGCTGTCCTTCATCTCTGTTACAGGGAAGACATATTATTCTCCTGTGGTGCTGGACAAGTAGAGATAGTTGATAATATTCTTTATACTGTCAATTTAATAAAGATGTTTGTAGTGCCCTTATTTTCCCATTTTGGATCGGAATGCCAGATTTGAGTCAACCATGTGTGAATAACTTCTTGACAGTAATTGTTTTATAACATATATTATAGCAGAGTACAGCAGCATGTTTAATACATAGAACACTGGTATATATTAACTTTTTTGTTGGTGTATAGATGCTACACTTTTCTTTCAAAGTTATTAAAATACTTCACTTTCTTCTATTTGTAATTGACAACTATAATATTGTTATAAATCTTGTTTTTAATAGTTTCTTTGTTACCTGAAGTTTTTTTTCTTTTATATAGCAGGCTTAAACTATCTTCTCATTTATTTATTTAATTGTATATAACTAGATAATATTTTCATCTTATGGTTGTCAAAGGCCATAATAAAATAATGATAACTATATGAAAGAACCCTAATGAAGTTTGTTTAAAATAATGGTATATATATGAATCAATACACAAGGTACAATTATTTTGACAGCCTGAGATATTTTTTTTCTGCTCTAACAAAGAATATTTCAAGAAGGAAGTTCCCATACTGCTTATCTTCTTCACAACTTTTCCAGAGTAAATCAATTATAGGCAGAAAACACAATATGGGACTGTCCCAGGTGATCTGGATCTTTTCACAATTTGCTGGCAGAATAGAAATGAGCCATGTCATATTTCCTCCTAGGAAGAAAGTTTCAAAATCCATGTAACACAGGGGTGTCAAACTCATGGTATCATGGTGGCATCACGTGATGTATTGGGACTTCCCCCCCTTCGCTAAACGAGGTGGAAGGGGGGCCAGCATGTGACGCATCTTGCCTGCAAGTTTGACACCCCTGATGTAACATGTTGGATAAATTGGAGTGATAATTTCAGTCTTGGTCTGTCCATTACTCCAACTTGTATGTATGCAATTCGTGAACAAACAGCGTCATTTTTCCTCTCAGTTTCCCTTATATGATGATCAGATAAGGAGCACTTGTCATTTCCTTCATTTTCCAAAACGAATGGTTCCAGGCACATCTAGTCTGCTATATTTCCAGTTTATATCATTGTTTTTCATTTCAGCAACTGGCATCCACTTGACTCCCAGGGCACTGTAGTTGCCAGCTAGATCAGAAGTGTTGTTTTATGGAGCATGATAAGTGATGTGAATGCACAGAATGCAGCATGTTCTCTCCCCAAAAACATTACTAGTTTTCCCTCAAGTGGCAACACAAATAATGAACCAATCAGTTAATGCAAGCTTCATGCACACAGAGAAAAATAGACAATGCATTCTAAGGTTTCATGGCATAGAATAGCAGAGAACTTTTAACTATTCTTCATTATTTTAGTTTTGAGCTGTACATAAATGGCCCTTTGAAATTCTGCCCTAGAGAAGAGAAAACTTGCCCCAAACTTTTTGGGAGAAGATTACCACACGCTGTTTTAACTTCTGTTAAAAAGCATCAACATTTTCCTTGGTGTGAGGCTTAGCAATAGCAATAAATCCCCTTTTCGTAATGAGCTTTAATCTTTTTTTGCTATTGTTTTTGGAACACATACATTGATGGCAGCATCATTTTTCATCTCCCACAATGCCTGGACCTAATGTCATTGAAGGTCATGATGTGCACAGAAAGGAATGGAGTCCATCATCCAACAATAGTCTGAATAATAATTGGAAAAACATTTTCTTCATTTTGGCGAGGTTGGGAAGGAAAGATGGCATAAATTTTCAGAAAAATTGCAGTTGAAATCTGTTAAAATACTTTAGCATCATCATTCTATTTGGAATCTCAGGTGGTAATCATTATACAACAGAGATATAATCATAAAACAGAATCCTAAATGTTGGAAGTTAACATTTAACTAAAGTTTAGGTTGGTGCCAAAAAGACTGCAATGGAAGTACCAAGTTGACCTCTGTGGAATGGTCATTGAGATGTTTCGGATAAAAAAAAGATATTAAAGTTTTTGCAACAAAGGGTGTGTCAATTCACTAATCCAGGTGTGTCAAACTCAAGTCCCAATCGGACCCATGGGGTGTCCTGATCTGGCCCACAGGACTGGAAATAGTGAAGAACCAGCTCATGATGTCACTGCCAGTGAAAACAAAGATTGCAAGGGCCATGTGCAGCGCTCCCGAACTTCATTTTCACTGGCAGAGGGTTGCAGGAGGCCATCCCAACCAAAAACGGAGTTTGTGAGGGCCACGTGTGGCTCCCCCAGTTCCATTTTTGCTGATAGAGGGTTGCAGGAGGCTGTCATGGCCTGAAACAGAGCTCAGAGCCCATTTTTGCATGGCAGAGTGATCAGGCCACCAAAGATGCCCCTAACACAAGTGATACGCTGGCCATGCCCCCCCAGGCCACACCCCCAAGACCTCCCAAGGTCAAACACAACCGTGATGCAGCCCTCAATGAAATCAAGTTTGACACCCCTGGACTAAACAGACGGTCATAATGCAGCAACAGGCACTGTATTACAGAATAACAAAATCAAAAGGGATCTTGCAGGTCTTCTAGCCTAACCTCCTGTTCAAGCAGGAGACTCTATACCATTTCAGACAAATGGTTGTCCAATGTCTTCTTTAAAACCTCTAGTGTGGGAACACCCACAACTGTGATTGACCTGAAACCCAATCTATACCCTAGAAGTAGGAATGGGGTGCCAATGAAATAGGAATGGAGTTAAATAAAGTGGTATCAATCTTTCATTCAACCATGACATTTGACAAACTTCCTTTCTCTGTTCTAGGGTAGATGAAGAAGTATTACTCTGATGTAGTGGTTAAGGTGCTGGATTAAAAAAAATAGAGATACTGTGAGTTCTAATCCTTCCTTAGGTGGGGAAGCTGGCTAGGTGATTTTAGACCAGTAACACTCTTTCAGCCCCACTTAATCCACAGGGTTATTATGGAATAATAAGAGAAAGGAGAATTATGTAAAGCATGTTGAGATGAATCAAACAAAGATGGGATCAAAATATATACTGTAAGTAATACTGTGTTATCCGTCACAGAGAAAAGAGACAGTGTGATGTCTTCTGATTGGTTTTATTCTATCTCTATCTGATCTCATACATTCATTCATTCATCCATCCATTCCCCCATCCATCCTTTCCTGTTTTTGAATTCAGGTCATGATGTCAAACAATTCTTGAAACAGCTGTTTCTTGACAAGTGGAGACCACTGATTTATAAAGTTGCCATACGAGCAAAATCAAAGGCTCAGAAATTGAAAACATCAGAATTTTTAATGCAATATAATGAAATATTGCAATACAATTTTTAGCCCAATATAATAATAAGTTTCAACTTTTCCTTATGCATATTACCTCTGAATCTTTATGAAAGTTGACAATTATATTAAACATTTCCAGGTATTTCCTACTAATACTTCTGGTGAGCAGAACACATATAAAGTGAAACTTCTAAGAATGTATATATGAATATTTTGAGTATGTCTGACAAACAATATCCAACAAACTTCTGGAAAAGATCTGTTCTATAAATAGTATTCTAAATCAATATTAATCAATAGTGTATTAAGTAGTATAGTGGTTGAACAGAAATCAGAGCTGCAATCCATGGCATATGGTACAGCTCTTTAAAAAATGTTAGGGCTTTTGATGTCACAAATAAATTGCTCTCCAATTCACAGCCCTTATTCTTTATAAATACTTTTCACTTCTCACTTAATAATCAACTGTTCAGGTTTAAAACATAATGATTAGGCTGAATGAATATATTTTGATCAATCTTTTTCAACAAGTCTTACACTGGAAGTATATTTGTCCAAATAATTGGTTTTCTAGCACCGAATAGCTTTATACAAGTATTTATATAGAAGTATTTTCATATATACTGCTATAAGAATGCACTTAAAAAATCTATATGGGAATAAGTGTAATTGAACCAAACTTCTGGATTTATATTCTTAGATTTTGAGCTGAGAGTAATCCCAAATTGGCCCATCAAGTATGATCATTGTTGAAACATGTTAATAGCTGCAGTACAACAGTGTCTGAAGATTCAAAAGTTCTCCACCCTTACTTTTTTATTACAAACTTCACTTTATATGCAATAAGAGTTTAAATCATCAAACTTTTATTGTGTTCTCTGCAGTTTACACCACAGTTAATCTTGATCATTGTCTATTTGTCTATTTGAGAATTAAGACTATTATGAAACAGTGAACTAAAATTAAAACCATCACCTAAAATGCTTTAGGCCCTCAAAACAGCCACCTGTTTATGGTGAGGGATAATGGCGATCTTAGGATGCTATACATCAGAATATAGAAAGTGGAAAATATGGAGAGGTTGTGCATTTCACAGATAAATTAATATTCTGCAAAATGGTTTATCTTAGGATCTAACCGCAGTACTAAGGAGAGATACAAAATAAAACAAAACAAGAAGATATATAGAAATAATGGAAAGCATACAGGAGTTTACAGAAAAGGAGTGGAGCTTGTGACACTTTTTAAATAAATGCTTTTGTACAAGCAAAGCCTAGTAGATGGGAAGTAAATTTTATACAGAAGTGGGTAGTAAGTCATAATAGGCAAGCTGACTTCTCAAATCAGTTTGGTTTGGAAATAGACTGATCTATTTCTCAAAATGCCATTTCTAAAACAAATCAAATGTCATATCCAAGATAAATTCATTGCATCACCTCTCTTCTTTCCAATTTTCTCTTCCTACCCTTCTCTTTCCTTCATTTTTGCTGACTGATTAGGACCAGCAATTCACTGTCCACACTGGAAAAAAATCCTTTTTTTCCAATTCTGAAGCTGCCATGTTTGGTGGACTTCAATAATTGTACAGAAATATAATTTTCATAAAAGAATGGACATTACAGTGTCAATACTATACAGTTTCCCCCAAACTTATCGTGATCCAAAGGTAGCAGATTAGCACCATAAACTATCCAGACAGAAACCTTGACAACGTTTTCTGGTGTTCCCTCAAAACCTCATCACTTGTATGTGCATATGTGTTCAGAAAAAGAATTGATTGAGTAGGAAGACAAGGGAATAATGAGTAAGAGAGGTATGTGTCTATGTTATATTTTTTGTCTGAGAAATTAAATTTAGAATGTCATCTCCACTTTCAATCTTAATTTGATGTGCTTTTGTCTAGGTGAGAAGTCAGAATGAAATAAAGCAAAGCAAAACCCACAACAGGATAACATTTACTGAAGAGCATTTGTGGTCCATATACAGTCATAGCTAATGAATTAGAAAAGATAGATAGGTTCATCCATCCACCTTTTCCCAGTCTTCCAAAGATGCTTTGAAAACTGCTTGGCTGTCTCATAAAGAACAGGGTTTTGTTTTTGTTTTTTGAGTGGGTAGGTGGAGGAGGGTCACATATTACCGTATTGTTCTGACTATAAGATGCACCGGAGTATAAGACGTACCTAACTTTTAGGGGAGGAAAACAAGAAAAAAAATCTTACCTCAGCTTTTGCTTCCCAGCAATTTGCCTCGTGCAGCAAGCAGAAATAGTTTCACTTTCACTTTCCCAGCAGAGGCTAATTAGCACATGGCTCTGCTGTTTCAGGCTGCAGTCTGAACTAGCTGATGGTCAGGCCCGATCCAAAGGACCATCAGCTGCTTATGCTAATTGGGCTGTGCTGAAGCTGCAAAGAGGTAAATTACTGGTGGGCGGGGCTTCTGCAACATTCAGTGTATAAGACACACCCAAATTTTCACCCACTTTGGGGGTGGAAAAAGTGCGTCTTATACTCCGAAAAGTACAGTAAGTAAGAAAACAAGAAAAAGATACAAATAAATCAGGACAATAGGACAGGGATGGTAGGCACGATTGTGCGCTGATGCACGCCCGTTACAGACCTCTTAGGAATGGGGTGAGGTCAATAGTGGTTAATTTGAGGGTAAAAGAGTGAGGATTAGAAGATGTGACAACAGCATCAGGTAGGCATTAACCACTCTGTTGCAAAGTCGTACTTTCTGCAATCAAGTTTACAGTGGTTTACCTTAAGTTTGTATCTGTTGTGTGATCTTGTGTTGTTACGGTTGAAGATAAAAAAGTCATTGACTGGTAGAACATTGTAACAGATAATTTTATGTGCAATGCTTAAATCTAACTCTAAGCAGCGTAGTTCAAGGTTGTCCAAACCTAAAATTTCAATTATCTGGTGATAAATTGCCAAGATTGGAGACCCCTACTCTAATCCATGACCAAGTCAGGCATGAGGGTGCCTTATTATAGATTAACTTGGCATTCAGCAGCAGCAGCAGACAACGGAAGGCCTTGGAGGTCTGCCAAATTGAACCCAGGAGTGAGACCAGGACCTGGAATGGACCACAGGTACAATAAGCCTGTGGGACAGCACCTGTGAATGGCCTCTATCCTGCCATATCTCCCCCTTCCCCATCACTACTCAGGTGCTATGAAGAACGATTGCAGGAACTAGGTATGTTTAGTCTAGTGAAAAGAAGGACTGGGGAGGGAAGTGAGATGATACCACTTTTCCAGTATTTGAGGGGCTGCCACAGAGAAGAGAGGGTCAACCTATTTTCCAAAGGACCTGAAGGCAAGACAAGAAATAATGAATGGAAACTAAAGAAGGAAAGAAGCAACCTAGAACTAGGGAGAAAATTCCTGACAGAACAATCAACCAGTGGAAGTTGTGGGTGATTCATCACTGGAGGCTTTAAAGAAGAGACTGGACAGCAATTTGTCTGAAATGATATAGGGTCTCCTGCTCAAGCAGGGCATTGGACTAGATGACCTCCAGGGTCCATTCTCACTGTTATTCTATGTTATTGCCCACTTCCATCCCTCCTTGCACTCCCTTGTGCAAATTAGCCCATGCCCAGACCTAGTCCCTCCTATCATTGCCAACTACCCCAAAGACCCTAAATCCAGAAGTACTTCTTTCAACTTTTATTAACGATGGACTCGGATGGAAATGATGTGGCATGGGGTCACATCTGCTTTTTTTCCCCTGTCCAAATTGAATTATTGATTTCCATGTCAGGAATATATTTGCCGTGTTTGCTCAGAGAAACAAGGGATGGACATAGAATAATAGGATTGGAAGGATTGGAATCAGAGGTGGTATTCAGCAGGTTCTGACCAGTTCTGGAGTGGAAATTTTGAGTAGTTTGTATAACCTCTGACTGGCCCTGCCCCCATCTATGCCTCCCAAGTCCCAGCTGATTGGCTGGGTCTTCTTTGGTTGCTTTGCACAGGAGAATGGAGCTGGAAAGCAGGTTAGTGGGATGTGGAGCAGAGGTGGTATTCAGCAGGTTCTGACCAGTTCTGGAGAACCAGTAGCGGAAATTTTGAGTAGTTTGGAG
>JAOYMU010000002.1:42308289-42321197 GCA_025802295.1 Psammodynastes pulverulentus
TGAGCTGTAAGCCATAATCATCAAAATTATGACAAATCAAGGCTTGAACTATCTCGCTTTGCATGTAATGAGTCTATCTCATATATTAGTTTCACCTTTTAAGTTGCATGAACTTTTGCATGATATTCTAATTTTTCGAGTTTCACCTGTCCATTCTATGTAACTATAATTTATTTAAATTTTAGATATGTATTGTAGATGTTATATTTAATATAATTTAGTCTTTACATTATAAAATTAATACAGGCTACATCCTGGACCTCACTTGTAGAGGTTAGCAAGGTTGTTTTATAACTTAAAACAATAAAATTGTTTTATAATGTTAACTTTGTCTTAAACTTTATTTTATTGTCATCTACTGTTAGATTAGTTACCTATGAAGTCACAGTAAAGTATTTATGCTTGTTACCTCTTTGTGAGAAATTCTGACATATAGATAAATAACAGTTTTCATGTTTCTTAGCTAAAATGGCAAGGAATTATACTGTATTTTTTTTTCAGTCATGGTGAAAGAATTCCAAAAACCACAAAAAAGGAAAGTTGACATTGTTTGCAGCCCAACCCCTGCTTTAAACAATCTACAGACCTGGAAAAGTGTCTTTCATTTATTTCCATGCTTCCACAATGCAGATTAAATGTCTGCAGAGGAGTTATTAAGATCCTGTGAAAGATTTAACCTGTGATATATTTCATCTCAAGTAACATAACCATACCCAAAAATATGCACTTAATTGCCACTGGTTTTTATTTCTTTCAAAGAACAAGTTTTCTTTTGCATACAGAATGTTTTGTCTTAAAACGTTGGAAAGAATGTATACACCATGAAAAATAAAGTCTTTTTTTTACGTCACTGATGGTATTTTGGATTTCTTGTTATCTACCTGCATTCTAGGTTACCATGTAGAATACGAGATTGTATACAGATCCATACCTAGAAGAGGTTTTCCAATACCTGTTGGTTAACTGAACAAGTATATTTTTGCTAAAGATTCTCTAGATTTCATGAATATTTGACTTTTATTGTAAAACATCTTTTCTAGTAGCAATATCCTATAACAGGTAGAGTGTATAATTGTACTATGGAAGGTGGGAATAAGCCACATTACATCTGAAAATCATGATGAATTTCATGTACAGTTGTATGTAGACTTGCAGGGCCAGTGCAATGTGCAACATGTTCATACCGATATAATATAATATAAAGTTACATACATATAGGTATATGGAGATGTGTGTTAGTTATTACTTATTTCAGTTTAGGGATTCTATTTCTTTCATTTATTGAGTTATTGAGACTTATTTTGTGTTTCAGTGGGGCTGCACCAAGGGAGGCTCATTCAATTTCATTGTACACATGTTGTGTATTGACAATAAAGGTTCAATTTTATATGCATTTTTGCTGCCCTTGTCCTTTTGGATGCAAGAAAATAGTTAATATAAATGATTGTGTTTATTATATTAATAATGATCCAGAAAGTAAAATCCTCTGAAACTTCATGTTATGTTTCTTTGAAATATTATGGATTTGTCCCATTTGTTGTTTTATAGGTGGAAAGTTTGTGAGATCATCTCAAGGGAGGAAAGGTTTTTATATTTAGTTTGTTTAAGATTTAGCATTTTCCTCTTAAAATAGGTTTTGGTATTCTGACATCCCAGTCTTAGGAATGTTTACTCCAAAATAAATATTTCTTTTCCTGGTGAGGATGATTTCTTACATAAGCATGCATAAAATGGTCTCTTGCGGTATGTTTCACATATACCACAATATGAAACACACATATACTTATGTATAAAGCCATTTGCACACGTTTAAAAAGACACATTCCACTGCCTTTGAACCCGTGTCACAGTTTTTTAATTTTTATAAAAGCTGCAATGCAAAAGTTATACCACATTAACTAGTTTGAAGCATCGAGTAGCAATAGTGAAAGGAAGAACTCATGAATAATTCAAACGAGACTCGGGAGTTTGTCTTGCAAGGCTGATGAATGAAAAAGATGAGGCTTTAGGACAGATCAGCTTATATTCTTTTAACGCTGTGAAAAGCTCACCATCCATCTGGAGGGTTAAGGCAAGTTCATGCGATGTAATGAACCAGCTCATCACTCCAAGAAAAGATTGCATTGAAATCTATTGGCACAAGGTTGGGTTCAGTGGGAGCCCGACAGCTGCCTAGTCTGCATGTTTGATGCCAAGTGCATTGGAGTCTATTTTTGAACTCAACTTCCATATCCTAAAGGAATGGTTATCAAAAGGAAAGAGATGATGAACAATACTCTAGGCAGCCCTATGGAGAACAGGGCTCTATTTATTCTACTGAAATGACTGGAATTCTTTACAAAATGGCTTGAAAGAGAAGGTCTCTTTATAGAAGATGAATGTGAGTATTGCTAAGTGTGTGAGAGGGAGGGGGGAAAGAGAAGAGAGAATGGTGTGTTTTCACATCATTCTGGGCTATAATAATGGTTTTCTTTAAATTTCCCCTGAAACTGACAATAGCCATAGAAGTAAATTGTTTAAAGTGTGCATGGACTACTTGAGACTCCTTTAGAAAGGAACTTTTGCTTGGCTTTGGGTTTTTTTTAATGTGTCTTGTGTATATATTAGCTCTAGGTTAGAAGGAAATTTAAGAAATGTCAACAAATAATGTCCCAGTCTGATGAACTGTTGCAGTCCTTAATTGTATCTGTAGCGGTACCTAATCTACAAGAAAGCAATTTTATTTTGAGAATTTCACATCTCTAAAGTGCCCATTAAAAGAAACATACCCTAGTTAGCTTTCTCAGCTGCTTTAAAGATAGAAAATAAATAGCAAATCTATGATTTGGCACAATTCATAATCACTTTTGCAGGCTTTGCAGCTTCGACTGGTAGGAAAACAGAATCCTCTGGGTCTGCCTGCTTAGAAGAGCAATTAATAATTACACAGCAAAATCGTGTTAAAATGGGAAATTTAAAAATTAAGCACAGTTTAAACAAACAGAATATCTGCAAGATGCATCTGGGGGTAAATCCTAAATGACTCTTTAAATGAGATCCTCTCTGCTGGATTCATCCCTTCTCTTACTCATACTGTTCTCTTACTCATACTGTTTTTAAGTACTGGGTATGCACAATATCTTAAACTCTAAATTTTCCATTCTAGGTGGATTGCTTTGCGATCCTGCAGTTTTGGCTAGAAAATAAAACTGAATAATGCAACTCAGATAAATTTTCACTGGTGCAAAATCAAAACCATAATGTTCACTTCCTGCTTCCTTAACATCCCACTGTAGCTAGTTAGATATATAATTGATTTATACTTAACTTGCTTTTAAAAATTAGATTCACAGTTCATGATAGGAAATGCTCTTATAGATCTAGTATGTGTTCCCATAAATCATTGCCTCCTATTAGGATTATTTGTCCTTTGAAATCCATTAGAGACAACATTAGCTTTTAGTTCATTCTGTCATTAAGTTCAATTTCCATAGGATCTAATGATTAAAGGATAAATCTTGATTCCTTCCCTGCCCCATAAAAGAGCTCTTCATTTTGTAATCTGTAAATATAAAAATAAATGCCACTACAAATAACCTCTGTGTTGTTGTCTGACTACTATTTATAACACACTGGGCTGTGTTGCATAAGACAAAATAAATTCAGGGTCTACAGCCCTCTAAAGTTCACAGTAACACAGTCTTACTATTCAGTATTTTTTTCAGTACTACAAATAGAAGAATAGTAGGAGAACTGAGAATTTACTTACAAAATGTTGATTTATGGCAAAGTTGAACCAAGAAGAGTTTCTAATTTCTTAATTTACACTCTTAATTATTTTCCTGTTTATTATTCAGTTTACGAGTAGTAAAATTAGTACTTATTCAAACAAAGCAAGGTCTATGTGAATGAACAATAGTATTTTCTAATTTTCCATGAAAAATGGTAGAAAGCTTGTGTGGGGGTATCTATGAATGTCATAGGTTTTTCTCTATGTTGTATATTAAGCAGAGTTATGGCTGAATCAGGTTAATAAAATTGGAAAGAACCATTTAGCTCAGGTCCAATACCTTATTCATTGAAGACATTCATATCAGTTTTAAGAAGAGATTGGATAACCATTTGTCTGAAATGATACAGGGTTATCAGCCTAAGCAGAGGGCTGGACTATAAGACCTCCAAGGTCCCTTCCAACTCTGTTATTCTATTCTATATTAAAGCATTCCTAAGAACAGTTAATTAGATTTGAATATATGCAATGAAAGGATACATATCCAATGAAAGGATATGAAAGGATATGAATTGTTCTTACTATGTGTAGAGATTTTGTCCTAACACTTAATTGAAATTTGATTTCCTGTAACCTAACTCTATTATTCTATGTTTCCACTTAAGACAATAGAAATTGATCTTGACTTCCTTGTCACATCCCTTCTAAATATTTGAAGAGTGCCATCATATCCCCCAATTTTCTTTTCCTAGGGTTAAAAATACCCAGTTCCTTATTCTTCATAACACTTCATTCTCATTGTCCTTTGAACTTGTTTCAATTTATCTGAATCAATTTCTTAAAGTAAAATACCTAGAATAATACTGAGGAAGTTAATCATAGCAGATAACGAATACTATAATTTTTTGGGAAATTCTATTTCTGTTGATGAAGATAGATCATATTTGCCTTTGTTACATCTTCATGTTGATGATCCACCATAATTTTGCAAACAATCCTACAGGTTATATCCCATCCAATTCCTATGGTTTTGATTTTTATATCCTGAATATGCATATACAGTATAATGTTATGTTAAACTTTTCCTTCCAACACAATATTTATTTATTAATTGGGTGGATGGAGAGAGAATACATATTGTTTTAGAGCCGGGGAAAAAATGTGGTATACCTGGCAGCACAATTCTGTGGATTAGAATAATTGCAAGCATGTGACTAGTTTAACATATTACATGAAGCTATTATGTGGCGTGCCTGATTTTAACCTGATATGTTTATGAACCCAATGTGGTTTTATAGAGCAGGATAATGTGCCCACCAAAAATAAACTGAATTCCCCCAAAAAATTCCAGATGCAAAACACATAATACACTATCTAAATTGACTTCTTCTTCAATCTGTAGTAGGGAAAGAGCACATGCATTGAATCAATGTAATTTATAGACACTTACATTGATTGGATTATGCTGTTCCCAGATTTGTCTGCACACTGTAGATTTCAACCAACTGAGATTTGAATACCAATCTGTATCCTAGCCATGACATTTAATTCCAAAACCAACTGATAATGCTGCATTATCTTGGTGCATACCATACTTACATGCCATCATGTCAAGACAGCTGTGTGGACAAATGCCAACCATTTTGACCTGTCTCTGGTGATAATCTAGAACTTTTCCAACAACATTCCAGTCTACTAATGGAATAAATGGATCCTATTATCCATCCACTGCATATGCTAAGTTTTTGATTGCTCGTCATCTTTTCAGGCAAGCAATCTGGCTTCTTCCACCAGACCTATTGATTGTTTTTCTCTTGCAGTTTATTGGTACTCATAGTCCTCTATCTTTGCTCTCACTCTTTCTCATTCTGTCAGCTTTCATAACAACAGCACTAGAGGATACTACTTAACTAGAAACCATTACTGGATGGGGATTGTTTCTTCAGTAGTCGATAGATGTATGGATTGTAGTTGTTTTGTTGTATGTTTTATAATGTTTATGAGATGTAAGCTGCCAATAATCTTTGGATAAGCCAATATACAAACAGGTATAAAAATGAATGATTTTCCTCTATTAAATCTCTTCCTTTATTAGTCTTGTTTAACCCTGACAACTTCACTTCTTAAAAACATCTCTTATTTTTCTTTTCCCTGTTAATTTCCTCAATTTGTTGACATTCTTGACCAAGATGCTGTATCTTGCTTTGCCTTTTCTTGTCTGATGTTGAACATCTCTTCTTGTTGCTCAAGGCTTTTATTCTCTATCCTACACAGATTGTGACAGCTTTTTCTGAAAGCCACTTGATTTTTTTTTTTTTTTAGAAATGCTGATTATTTTTTTCTGCCTCAGTTTTCAGCTTTCAGTGATGTGACTCCTTTCTTCCTTTAGGATTCTTTTTTGCATAAATTAAAACATACTGATTTTTTTCCTTATGCTGATTTTATATTGTGAACATATGTCCTTCAAATCATGTTGTCACTCCCGCTCTCTTTAATATTCTGAGTTATGTATTTGCAGATTGTAGAAAAGACTATGAATTATAGTAATTCATAGTCTTTTCTACAATCAGCATCTGGAAATATCCAGGTTTATAGGATTATATTTCTCCTTCTGTTTTTCATTTTTAGAATAATTGAATCTAATGTCCATTCAGTAATGTACAAGGGTAACATTATATGTAGAGTACTTGAAGCAGATGTTTTAGAAATGAGCAAAATAATTCTCTTCACAAACTCTGCAAAGCTATTTCTTGCCTTAATGCATTTGGCCAATTGAAATCTTCCTATAATTCCAGGATTCTCCGTTTTTCCAACTTTTGCAATCCAATCATTAACTTTATTGTTTTCTTCTTCTCTGGCATTGCATTGCTTGCAACTTGCCAGAAAGTTCTTCAGTGCCTTCCACTGCTGAATCTGTACTAAGGGTACTCATAACTCTGCTGTTCACTGGATAGTCATTGATTTGAATAGACATGACCTTTTATTCACTGGATTAAAGCCAAGCACTTACCTGCTTGAGTATCACAGCCAGCATATTCCCTTATATGATCTCAAGCCTTGAGCTGTAAATCTTGTAATCAAGTGGTACCAATAAAGTAGAATATTTCTAGCTTAGAGTTTAAATGAGGAGTTCTTGGTGTTCTCTGAGCTTGGTTGCTTTCTTGCAGATGTTTCAATACCCAAAGTAGGTAACATCATCAGTGCTAGTCTAATGTGATTTAAATGAACCCATTCTGGTCTACTAGTGTTATTAATTTATTTTATTTATTTATTTTCATATTTATAGCCCGCCCCATCTCCACGCCTTCATAAACTTTTGATGATTTTAAGTTTTGTTTGTTCTATGCTTCTCACATTCCACAACCCAATTGTATGTGTCCATATAAAATGTGAAATAATGTTTTCAGTATCATTAGTGAGGGCTCTGAATTCCTTACAGCACTGGTCTAAACCAGGGGTATCAAACTTGTACTGTCATGGCAGCATCACATGACATATTGTGACTTTTTCCCCCTTCACTAAACCAGACATGAGTGTGGCCAGCACATGACACATCCAGCCCATGGGCCGTGATTTTTACAATCCTGGTCTAAACAAAATATCACCTCTAGGTATACTGGTATTAATGACATTTTGACATTCTTCCTCAGTAACAAAAGTAGCATCTTCCAGTCTCAGGACTTATCATTTGACGCCCAAAAATATTTAAATGTTTGAGTCATGTCACTTTTTTTTTGACAAGACTACAGAAATAATTTCCTAATGCTTTCTTCTAGGTTTTATGGTGGAGTTCTTTCTCTTTAGTAGGTTGGTCCACTCATGCCTGCAAAGCCCCATCTGCCGTTACCTCTTTGCTTTACTCTTTTCTTTTGCCCTTATCAAGATGACATTACCAGGAACACTCATTCCCAAGGGTATTGTTCTCAGGATCAGTGAGGCCACTAAAGCTCCCCACTCATGTGAGTGGCAACCCCCTGGGAAGCTATAGAACAGAGCATCTCCATAAGCTTGGGAACTGTCTTTTTAACTGTGATAATAAAGAGGAGGCATAATAGAGTTGCCAAAGGACAACAGAAGGGAATATGAAATCACCCATTCATCTTCTTGCCCAGTTGGAGTCTCACTGGCCCATGCAAAATGCCAAAGAAACAGTTTGTGCCATGACAAAACTTAATGGGAAAGCGAAGGATGAAAATCTGATATTAAAATGGGAAGTAACTTGTGCAGAATTTATCTGTAGGCCAGGAGAACATAATCAAAAGCAGGCAAAAGACAAGCATACACTGAAATTTGCATAACAGTTTCAGAAGAGATGCGCATTACAATAATTGTTTAGTAGACAGCAGATTATTAAGTATGATAATTTAATATAGCCATCAAAATGCCATCAACCTTTGATAACATTTTGTGGCAAGGAACAAGGGAGGGCTTTTTCCTTAATACAGTATCACTGAGCTTCCTAAAAGCATCTGTTTGGTCACTGTTAGAGCATTGAAGTTGATAAAGTCTGTGATTTGATTCTCAATTTGTATTAAGATATTGTTTGTTGACCATTGTTTATGGAATAAAGCATAGTTGGCTAGATTTACCCAATATTCTTAGCCATAAACCATAGTTTGTAAGTCACAACAACATTAACCCAGTACGTTAAGCCAACACACTTTTTATGTTTTAGCCTGTTGGGTAAACTAGACCATACTTTGACAGCTAGAGCCATAACTCATAAATACAACTTCTTACTCTAAAACAGGGGTGTCAAACTTATGACTCACAGGCCGGATGCATCACGCACTGGCCATGCCCGCCCCCACTTTAGCGAAGGGGAGAAAGTCATGATACATTATGTGATGATGATATGATAATGTGAGTTTGACACCCCTGTGAGCAGGTCTTTCTCACTGGTTTTTCCCTAGTGTGTATTTTTTTTTGCCACAGTCCATTCCACTCCATGCACTGGAAGGGAAGATCTAAGCAAAAACCCTACTGGGATCCAGCAAGAAGTTGATGTGAAGCTATTAGTATCCCTGTTTTGCCTCCAGCATGTTGAGAGTGGCAGATCCAAGTCAGAGGAGGAGTGTTAATTAGCTGATCTCCCTCCTTCATGCAAGTCTAATCATTGGGATGTCAGCTGAAGTCTAAAGCCGACTAATAGCCTGAAAGAGAGAAACCTCCCTTGCCTTCAGGGATAAAGGAGACTTCTCCACCCAGTTAATTACATAATTTCAATTGAATGAACTACAATTGGCTGACTTTACAAAAGACAACTCTACTGTAAACCATAGTATACAATCAGTAACGGTTGGGGTTACACGTAATGCCAAGACAAACTCAGACAAACAATGTTCCTTGGTGTGTTGTATGAAGCAGGTTTCAATTTGATTAAGTATTTTTTTTTTGTTTTACAGTAAAAAAAAAAGACAATAACTTACCGCAGCTGTTCAGTTTGTTTATCAAGTGTTAAAAAGTGTACACAAGGGCTCAAATTCAAGCTTTGCTCCCAGTATTCCCATTCACTCAGTCCTTAATTTTCTAGATTCTGATCAAGCTCATTGGAAGAGTATGGGAGGTTGAATTGGGTTTTCTGATCGTATCAAGGCCTTTCCTTGAGTTGAAGCAAATACAAAATTTGAGTTTTGTAAAGACTCCCCATAATCCTGTACAGTGGGTATGATGTGTGTTTTTATATTTCTGAACAATTCAACAAAGTCTCTGGTTTTCTTCAAACCATTAAAAAAATCTCCAGTTGCGTCTTATAAAAAAATCTTCGCATTTTCTGTATCCTTTTGCAACCATTCTCCAGATATAAATCCTATAAATCCTAGAATTCCTAACCAGTATTGGCATTACTGATTTATGCTCTTTTTTAAAAAATAAAGCTAGAACACCCACTTTCCTTTTCACTGTGCATTCGGGGTCAGTGATACAATCAGGACATTATTAAATGAGCAAGGAACGAAAAGGAAACAGACATTTAAAGTGGCCTTTTCTAATTAGATTTATAGGCAGCTATCATTTTCAATTGGTATCTGTCCCTGACAATATAATCTAGGGAAATCAAAGTAGCCAAGCCCTGCATGGAATGTCAGATGCATTTAACTAGTTACATGGATGTGAAATATATAACATACAGTTTGCAACCTGAGACCTCCCTTCTCTCCAAGCTTGAACAAAGCTCCCTTAGTCTGTAATCTTATCTGAAAGATAATCTATATTGCATCATCTGCACAGTTCATATTTCACCTGGATTCTTTTGCAAAGAGAGATCTGCCGATTACTGAAGGGACAATACCAGGAAGTTGATGCATCCTATACAAGCTAATTGGTAGAACTAATTCTCAAGATCATTAGTTTGTAGCACTAGCTGATTGGATGGTTTAAATGACCCTTCCAGGTCTATGATGCTCCCTTTGCAGCAAAGTGATCATGCAGCTTATTAGGTTGATCCTTTATGTGTCACTTCAGAAATTCAAATAAGGAAACTTTGCTTTGGGCAATATATATTGATATACAGAAAACTAATCTAAAACATGATTTATATTCATCAGACCTGGTAAAATCCTTCATGGTAACTGAGCACATATATGTTGAACCATTATCGTTTATAAATGATGTCGGTTGGACTTGCTGATTATGCAAAACCAAACAAATTACATTACAGTTTAGTGTGACTGATCCATGTAGTCTAGTGCTCTTTAGTGCTCGGAAATAGTTGTAGTGGGAAAAGTAGTAATTGCAACAGGAAAGAACTCAGGCAGGATCTTTTCCATTAGCTGTAGGCCAGTGGCACCTACTAGTAAAAATAAGATGGCAATTACAGCCACAAATTGAAGCCCCGTCTTTTCTACAACAACACACATATGAAAGGGTCAGTGCTTTAATTGGGTCTGCCCCACCACCCACTAGACATTGCCCTGTAAGTTGGTCTTTTCAAACTGTTAACTAAGAAATTGAGCCCATAGGTCTTTTTGGGCTCTGCCTTGTTGAATGTAAATGCCATATTTACATATAACTATCTGTTTGCTGTATTCCTTTAGCTTTTACAGACAGCAGGTCCCAGAGATGTTCAGGTCATATGTGTGCCAGTGAAAAACACTATGTAACTTAAGGTAGATCTAGATCAGGGGTGCCAAACTTGCATCGTCATGGCATCGTCACATGATGTATCAGGACTTTTTCCCCCTTTGCTAAACCAGGTGGGGGTGGGGCCAGCACATCCATGGGCCGGGAGTTTGACACCCCTGATCTAAATCCTCTAATATTCAGATCTAGTCAAGGCCAAAATGAATCCCAAATAAGCAAATCAGGATTCTCACTTCGGTCAAAGTCATTTTATTTTAACTATATTAACATCTGAACTAATGTTGAGAATTTAGGAAACTTATAGAAGAGCAGAAGCAGCATTATTAATGTAGTTTGCATTCCACAATAAACTCAGATAATGATAAAGCAATATTATGATGTGTCCTTCATACCCTTGCAAAAACAACCTCCTGATGTGCTTGAACTAACATGCAAAAAATTCTTGTGCTCAGATTTTACCTTTAAGGCTGCTGGCAATTGTTTTCATACAGTATGCATGCTGCTAATTGTTTGTGTAGAACACAGGGCTGGTACATTTTTCAGGGATAATACTAGCCCTGTATAGTTATAACCATTGTTCAGTCATCTGGACTTTCAGTGTGGGTGTACATGCATGTTTTAAAGGACTCTGACTCTTATAGAGTTCACACATCATACAAAGATGCAATTTAAGCATGGTTATTAAAGTATGGTTAATTAACTGAATTACATGTGGCTTGGCTGACATAACACAATAGGCCTTCACTAAATAATCTTATTCAGGGCTGTCAAACTCCCAGCCCGAGGGCTGGATGCGTCACATGCTGGCCACACCAATACCTGGCTTAGTGAATGGGGGGAAAGTCCTGATATATCATGTGATGTTGCTGTGATGACGTGAGTTTGACACCTCTGAGCTAGTTGAAACAAGCATCCAAATAAGCAGAATCAGGAGAAAACTGCCTGAAAACCAAAAAGTTATGTTAACATGAAGTTCTTACTTACTTCCAGTACACCAGTACTATATTTATATAAATTGATCTAGATCTTCTATACAATGGTGCTCTCTTCTTTGTTTCTAAGCAGGAAATAAACTATACTAACATCATTACTGCATTCTCTACCACTCTATTGAAAGATACTCAGGAGGGGGAGAGGGTAGGCAAGCTTTCCAACCTGCTGGACACTAGCAACCTGTAAATCTACAAAATCTTATATCCTGTGTCAAGTCAATAGCCTGCTGACATGCTGATAGTTCTTCAAGTCCAGCTGTCAGTTATGTTTTAAGATACCCTGCAGAACTTAAGCTTTCAAGATATAAATACAGCCAGCTTGTCTTGACAAAGTGGTTTTATTTGCCGTCCAGCAAAACAGAAACAGAAAAAATGAAATTTTATCACCTAACTCTGCTGTTTGTACTATGTAGGTCAGTGTGTATTATGAGAAAAGGTATGAAGCTGATATAATTATGATTCTAATTGTTTTTAGCACTCTTTTTATATTAACATCTTCACCCTAACCTGTGACCAGACATTTTAATTATCTAATTAAGTGTTGATTTATTGTGCATTTTTGTAGGAATTGATCCAAAGTTGATCCCAGATTGCAGAGCTCTTCTAATGCAGGCCAAACAGTTGCTCTTAACAGATTGTTAGCCCATTAAGTCCAATCAGGCAGTCTAGTGGACAATGTAAACATTAGAAAATAAATTAGTTGGTAATAAATGTCCCAAATGATCAATTTATGTGCATGTTGCATGTGCTTTGCAGATGTTATTTCTTCTATTGAATATTATTAGTATAGGTTCCTTGGAGCAATAGAAACAGGTTTTTGTGTTGTCTTAACCAGTGTTTGTCAACTTCAGCAACTTTAAAATATGTGGACAAGATCTGGCTGGGGAATTCTAAGAGTTGAAGTCCATGCATCTTAAAGTTGTTAAGGTTGAAAAACATTGGTCTAAACTAGACCTGGGCATTTTATGGCCCCTGGGCCACAACTAGACCTTTGGCTGTCCCTGTCTGATTGCTTTTATTTTGAAGGCAACTGTTTTTTTTTCAAATGTACATATGATATGTCCATGCATGCATGCCTACACACCTTCACAACCGCATTGGTTCAGGCCTCTAAAACAATCCCAGTT
>JAOYMU010000002.1:42321297-42332108 GCA_025802295.1 Psammodynastes pulverulentus
GCTATGCTGGCTGGGGAATTCTGGGAGTTGAAGTCCACAAGTCTTAAAGCTGACAAGTTTGGACATCCCTGCTATAAACCATTCTTTCTCTGAACAGAATAAGAGAGTCGGAAGGGACCTTAGGGGTCATCTAGTCCCACCCAAGATCATAGAATCATAGGCCTGGAAGGGACCTTGGAGGTCTTCCAATTCAACCCCCTGCTCAAGTCAAGGAGACCTGCACTGTCTGCGTTGGCTTTTTTGGTAGCTGCCGCCGCGCACGGCTGGCTCCTATTTAGAAGATGAAGTTCGGTCAGAAGCTCAAAGATATTAGACAGTCCTTAAGACAACATTGCATTTTTGGAGCCCATAAACTGACACATACCTTTCTTCCTTGGGACCCCAGGAAAAGTATCCAGGTGCAGACTCAGCAACCACCTTCTGTATTACCTCAAGAGGCCCCTTGCCTGCCGATTCAGCAGGGTGACCGAGGTCTCTATGGGGCTCCTATCTTGGCAGGATCCTGCCTTAACCCTCCATGCTGACTTTAGGGAAGGAGGCGAGGGGGGTGGCCCTCACTCCGCAGGTGGTTGGAGGCTCCAAGATTTTGCCTCTCTGCAAAAAAACCTTTGCAGTGCTTAAAAAGTGGATTAAGAGCATTATAGGTAGTCCTCAGTTTATGACCACCACTCAGCCCCAAATCTCTGTTACAAATGTTAAGTGAGTTTTGCCCCACTCTACAAACTTCCTTGTCACAGTTGTTAAGTGAATTGCTGCAATTGTTCAGCTAATAACCCGGTTGTTAAGTGAATCTGCCTTCCCCCTTGACTTCGCAAAAGGGGAATCACGTGAGCTCAGGACACTGCAACCGTCATAAGTACATGCCAGTTGCCAAGCATCTGGATTTGGATCATGTGACCATGGGGATGCTGCAGCGGTCGTAAGTATGAAAAAAAGTTCAATCATAAGACACTTTTTTCAGTGCCATAACTTCAGTCACTAAGCAAACAGTTGTAAGTCAAGGACTATCTGTAATGACTCCCCTTCCCTTCAGGACAGGGGTCTCCAGCCTTGGCAACTTTAAGACTTGTGGATTTCAACTCCCAGAATTCTTCGGCTAGTCATGCCGGCTGAGGAATTCTGGGAGTTGAAGTCCACAAGTCTTAAACTTGCCAGGGTTGGAGACCCCTGGTCTAAACTATATCAGCAAGTATTGTTCCTGTGAAAACATGTATTGATAGTTTTTCATGTGTGCTTAATTCATTTTTGCTGTATCTAGTGTATTTTAAAGAGTATGTTCAAGAAAACATGTACTTAGTATAATCATAGTGTCTTCAAATATGCTAGATTTCTCTTGGCACATCTCTGGTAAATATCAATTATAATGAGAATAAAAGAAAGTCATTTCTTGCTTCAACGATTTCCCAAGAGGATAATGGTAGTATTTGTCATATTTTTTTATCAATTTCTTCCTTTTTCTGAGACCAAGGTAGGTGGATACCCAAGAGATATGACTTTAGTGCTTCTCTGGTAACTGTATTCTGAGTACATAGTTATATTCTCAGACATTTTTCCAATGTCTTCCTTTTGATTCTATTTTTCCAAAAGTTGAGGACTTGCATCTGTTTCATAAGCCAAGGTCATAGGTATTTAAACTTCATTTTCTCTCTATGCAAACAAACCTTTGACTGTGCATTTTTGCGAAATCATTCCGTGCTTTCTGGCTTATACTGGTATGTACATTAGACTCTGTTTCTTTCAAGAAACAACGTACATTTGCAAAAAAGCATCAAAAGTTACAGTGTGCTATAGTGGTTAAAATCAGGAAAATCCACATGATCTAATTCTTTTACCAAACTGATAACAACTTTGCCTCATGACTCCAATGTTTTTGTTCATGTTTGCATAGTCAAAAGGGGATAACACTTTTACATGCAATACACTTTTTGCTATTCTTCTTTGTGACACCCACTCCCTCCTCCCTCCCCATGCAGAATCCTCATTAACCCAAATATTCACCCAGGACTAGAGAAACCTTTAGACACTCCCATCTATCTTCAGCCATGAAAACTCCCTGAGTGACTTTTGATCAGTTCTTCTATCTCAGTCCAACTTATTCCACAGAGCTTTCATTGTTGCAGTAAAAGGAATGGTAAATGTTACATGAACTGCCTTCAGCTGCTCAAGGAAAGATGAGATATATTGTATATCTAACAAACACTATTTAATGTCAGCTGTGTATTATCAGATACTCACCATCTTCCACTCTGTACTTTCTTCCAGCTGTTAGGCTGCTATGCTTCCTTTAAAAAAAGAGGTCATATATAAATTAAACTAAATTAAACTAAAATAAACAGAAAATTAGAATAAATTTGGAATTTTAAGCATACTCTATGAAACTTAGCTTGGTTAACTTTAATACATACTATTTCCTGTCATTTGGCCTAACAATTCTATTGTTTGGTGGCTAGCCAGTAAGCAATAGATTCTGGATTAAAGGGCGGGGGGGGGCAACCACCTCCACTACTGTAAATGCCCCCCCCAAAATTTATTGGGCATAAATTAAGAGAGTTACAGAAAAATTTAGGAAACTACGTCCTTTCAGTTTATGCAGAACTCTTGCACCCTTTTTCAAAGGACAAGGAAGGGCTGTAGGCACATTTTATCAGGAACTTGGTCACAACTCAGACAGCTGATTGTCTGCCCAAGATACGCCAACATTGTCATTAGTATGCCACTGTTTATCTTTCTTTTCTGCAGGTCTTGGACTAAGGAGTACATGTTGCTCTTTTTATCTTAATTGTTTCAAAAGGTAATGCAGAAAGAAGGCCCAGAGCTGAATATGATTATACAACAGTAATATGCAGTTGATAAATCTGACTTAGTAGCTCTTTTTAAGTAGAGGCATGGAAGAATCTATTACACCACCTTGGCATCCCTTCTGCAAGGACACTACATAGTAAAGACTTCACTTTTTCCTTTCTGTCCCTTTAATCCTTTTTAACTATTGGTTTAATGGTTAAGGTGCTGGACTGAAAACCAGGAAAGTGTGAGTTCTGCTCCTTCCTTAGGTATGAAAGCCAGCTGGGGTGACTTTGTGTCACTCACACTTAGTGCACAATGTATTGAGTTACATCATCTTTCGCCAATAAAATCAATAGCCCTCCCAGTTGGAGATGAAGTGAATTATAATCAAACATTTCTGGGGGGGGACTCAATTACAGAACATTAAACAAAACCAGGTTAAAATATTTAACAAAATAATCTTTTCATTCATTTAGTTTGTGCTCAAAAGTGGAATTGGATCCTATTTAGCAAATATTATATGATGCAATTAAAGTCATACTTATAGCAGCTCTATTTTTGTATGTTTGCTTCATACACCAAATACAGTTGCATCACACTATTTTTTGCGTGAATGCAATACCCAATAGTGCATCTCCATCTACAAATGAAAGAAGAGCAACAACATTTCCATTTTTTTCTAGATAGGGATTTGCATTTATTTATTATATACACTATAGTCCAAATCAGGGATTGGCAAACTTTTTCTGTAAAGGGCCGTATCCTGTCTTCCATGGGCAGCTAGCATACCTGCTGGCCAAAGTATGATTCAGTCATTGAAAAGTGCCGACTTTCCAGCAAGGCTGGTGATTGGTCATGTCTGCTGTCCAATATGCTCTGCCCCCAGTCCTTGGTCCCACCTCTTATCTAAAAAACTCAGTTGAGGCTCAAGCCTGGTGATCTGCCATCCCCACATTAATTCATTCTTAACTCATGGTCTACTCTATACAAAGAGAGATGGTGGATCATATTTGGCACACAAACCATAATTTACTGACTTGGCTATTAATGTAAAGTTGAATTAATGTTTGTTTGTTTGTTTAGCCATTCATCTCACTATCCAAAACAACTCTGGACATATTTAATCTCTAAGTGTTTTTTTTTTTTGAAGATATACTCCAGCTGATCAATAAGAAAGTGTTTTCTTACCAAAGATGCAAATGTGCAAATCACACATGCTGACTGCATTTTCTAAAATATGTCATCTGTCTACATTTGCAATTTGGGAATTCTTGAAAAATGAGGTTTCAGCCTTGGAACACCTGTGTAAAACAAACAGATACAGCTATCAAAATGTGGATTAAATTTTTACTGATCCTAATATAATTGAAGTGCTACACGTTGAGTGCCGATTATGAAGGCATTTGAACGGACAGAATTGTTTTATTCGATATGCTTTGAGCCATAAATACCTGCAGGAAATACATACTATACTTTCCTTTGAGAACTTTAGTAGTACAGTATGTCTAAACAGCACATACCTTTGCTGTTTTCTAATTAAAATTTATTCCTTTTGTTTTTGTGATTTCTTTAAGGCAGATTCCAAAAGAAATGCACAATTGTTTTAGTTGGGCTTGCATTTTTATTTTTATTTTTTTGAGCAGAGATAAACAAATGGTCTACTTGTGGACTTGCCAGAAGTTTTGTTGGAAATTAGACACCGTTCTTTGTAGATCTTCTTAGACACTGGAGGAAGTTCTCATTCCAAGTTTGTGTCCAAACCAAACAGCCCCTACTGGTTAGTTTTGGGCTTAGCTTGTCACCTGAAGATGATACACATGTTTATGTCTGCTCTTGCTAACTAGAGAATGTCGATACAAATATACTTTTTGCAAACACTTGTTACATTCTGTGTTTGGGCAAATGCAAAAATAGAATGAGCTCTATATTCAGATAGCACATTAAATTCTAGCTGAACAATTATTCTTTGCCAGCTGAGTTGTCTGTGGGAGTGGAGGGGACAAGGCAGAAGTATTTGCTTTCTTAATGATACACAAATAAAGTGAAGTAATCAAAGTTTCTGATTAGGTCATGCTTCATTTAAACATGGTTCAGTGAATAATCCATAATCGGTTGGGTTCACATTCTTGTTAAGTTAATTTAGTTAATTGTTGGTTGATATAATTTAACATTTATTTGCTCAAAGTGAGATTTGTAAACAAGATATTTGAATTTCAAGACCTGTCTTAGCTTTGGGACTCTTTATTGAAAGATAAAGTTTCCCAATGAAATATTTTGGCAGGGGAAACATTATCTCATCTGAAAGAATACTGGTGAATCAAACACATATAGCCTTCAGTAGAACAACATTTTGCCATACAATATAGGCCAGATAGCATTCAGGAAAAGTTTATTAATAGAGAATCACAATGAATTGGACAAAAACCATCCTGAATTTCTTTGCCTGACATCTGGGGAAACTGGCTAACAGAAACTAGCACAAAAAGAACCATAAAATCTAGACCAGGGGTACCAAACTCAAGGCCCATGGGCTAAATCTGGCCCATGGGGTGCTTAAATCTGGCCTATGGGGCCACCCTGGAAACAGTGACAGATCGGTCCTCAAGGCCTCTGCTACCAAAAATGGACTCCCAAGCTCCATTTTCAGCTGTGATGGCCTCCTGCAACGCTCTGCCAGCAAAGACGGCAGAGGGTTACAGGAGGCCATTGCAGCCAAAAATGAAGCTCGAGAGCCCATTTTTGCCGGAAGAGCACTCGGGCCACCACAGGCATCCCTGACATGAGTGATGTCAAGCTGGCCATGCCCACCCCAGCCCCCCAAGGTCAAACACAATCCTGATGTGGCCCTCAATGCAATCGAGTTTGACACCCCTGATCTAGATTGTCAAGAGATTGATTGTGTGCATTTTTAGTTTAACTGACCTCTAGTTAGAAAAAGAAAAGTGTGAAAAGAATGACTGAAAACAATGCACAGTGATCCTGTTCTAAACTACTATGAGTTGCAACATTCTGTAGTATATAAATTTAAAGTCTGATGATACCTAACGTATATTAAAAGGAAGTTACATTTTATCTCAAAAATGTAGCTATCAGGTTAAAAAATTGAAACAATAATATACTATTATCTTAAGTTATCTGTCAAAGGTAACCTGATTTGTTAAAGAATAATTTAGTTAGAAAAATGTATAAAGGAAAATTTAAGCAAAAGTCATTCCAGGATAACTCATCCTTCCTTGCTAGTGCAAGCAAAAGAAATATAGAAATATGTTAATCTTTTAATTAGAAGAATGTTATGCAATGCAAATCTATTTTTGAATGTTTTTATACCATTAGACTTCTTTAACCCACATTTGGTTTGTGCTTCAGTAAAAATGATTTGTATCCAAAAATGATTTAAACATAAATCTTATAAATCTAAGACAGGTTTTACACATTAGGCTTGTTAATCATTTGGATATTTTGTTCTTGTTTTTTCTGAAGGCATTTCCTTGCAGCCTCTTGGCTGCAGACATTCTGCATGTGATGTCTGTGATGCAGACAAATAACCATTTGGCAAATAAGAAATATCAGGGGAAAAGTCTGCTAAACAGAAACCTATAACACTTTAAAGCAAAAAATAAAGATTTCATAAGGATAACATATGTCAGAAACCTCATATTGTTAGTATCTATTTCCCTATTTGCACTTTCATTCTAGCTGATTTATAGCATAATTACGTATGTGTAAAACAATAATTTTTAAATCTTTTTCTTTATTTTTGTATCTTTTTAAGCAATTTCTGTCCCTTGCTTATGTGCAGTTACCACTTTACAGTTGACACTGAAAAAGACAGACAGGGGTTTACAGATAATTACTGGAAACCACTTTGAAATGTTTTGAATAAGAAATGATATGTGCATGTTCTTTAAACAAAATAGTGCACTGAATTATGCACTTATTTATCTATAAAAATATTAATCCTTCAAAACAGTCCTTTAAAAATGTGAAAATGCCAATAACATTGATGTGTTCTTAGTAGCTACCTTGGTAATCTGCCAAAGCCCTGAATCAGAGGGAAAGAGAAGATAAAATTTATGATAGAGTGGATCACAGCACACTAGGGGAAACGAGAAATAAAAGGCAAACGCATAGCAAGCCATATCGCTATATAGCTGTTCGTACCCATGAGTTTCAAACGTATAGGCTACCAAGCTTCATGGCTGAAGTTCACTGAATGATGATATATGGTTAATTTCACTTTGAAGGGGAGTAATCAAAAAAGCCAACACAATCCTAGGCTGCATTAACAGAGGCATAGAATCAAGATCATGTGAAGTACTACTACCACTCTACAAAGCCTTGGTAAGACCACATTTAGAATATTGCATCCAGTTTTGGTCACCCCAATACAAAAAAAGATGCTGAGACTTTGGAAAGAGTTCAGAGAAGAGCAATGAAAATGATAAGGGACCTAAAAACTAAAACAATACAAAGAACAATTGAAGAAACTGGGTATACCTAGTCTACTGAACAGAAGGACCAGGGATTACATAGCAGCATTATTCCAATATTTGAAGGGTTGCCACACAGAAGAGAGAGGCAACTTATTTAACAAAGCACCTTTAGGCAGGATCAGAAACAATGGATGGAAACTAATCAAGGACAGAAGCAACCTAGAACTAAGGAGATATTTCTTGACAGTGAGGACAATTAACCAATGGAACAAATTGCCTTCAGAAGTTGTTGTCCCATCACTTTTAAGAAGAGACTGGACAGCAATTTATCAGAAATAGTATAGATGTCCTGAGAGAGTAGGGGGTTGGACCAGATGATCTCTAAAGTCCTTTCCAATTCTTTACTGTTATTATTACAGTGTAATGGAAAAAAAGATGTTGAGACTCTAGGAAAAAGTGCAAAGAAGAGCAACTAGGATGATTAGGGGACTGGAGACTAAAACATATGAAGAATGGTTACAGGGACTGGCTTGGCTAGTCTACTGAAGAGAAGGACCAGGAGAGACATTATAGCAGTATTCCAATATTGTATTCCAGTATTCCAATATTCCAATATTTGAGTTGCTGCCACAGAGAAGGGAGTCACAGAGGGGCTGCTACAGAGGAAGGGGTCAAGCTATTTTCCAAAGCACCCAAAGGCCAGACAAGGAATAATGGATGGAAACTGATCAAGGAGAGATTCAACCTGGACATAAGGAGAGATTTTCTGACGGAGAACAATCAACCCATGGAACAGAAGTTGCCTTCGGAAGTTGTAGGAGCTTCATCACTGGAGGTTTTCAAGGATAGATTGGATTGACACCTATCAGAAATGGCGTAGGGTCTCCTGCTTGGGTAGGTGACCTACAAGGTCCCTTCCAACTCTGTTAATCTGAAGATCTGGTCACCTCTCAGCCCCAGCTGCCCTTCACAATCGCTTCATCTGTTTTTCTCACTTTTCTTTGATCGCCACTGCCCACATCTGGACTTTCTTAGAGCAAAAGCCTACTTAGACAGATGTCACTGGGGAAGCATTGTGTTTGTGGATACCTTGCTGACATAAACGAAACAAATTTAGTCACAATCTCTCTAGGAGCTGGAAGCAAGTTGCTTTATTCTCTCGAGTCAGACAAAGCCCTCCACTTCAAGTGGTCAGTTGCAGCCAAGACAAATTTAAGGGTATCTAAGAAGATCTTTGAACCTTCTGCCGCCTGTTCCTTGGAAAAGGATTGAGACATCAAGTGTGAAAGATCAACAACAAGCTAATCTTTGTACCGTGCGAAGAAAGGACGACATCAATTAGATAGCCTTTTGTAGACGGCCACTAATTAGGATTACATGCCAGCCAAAAGATTAATTCCTTCCACAAACACCGGAAAATGGCAAATCCTTTCCTAGCAGGAAACTGGAAAGGCCAAATTTTGTGGAGAGCTGAAGAAGCAGATGAAACATCTTGTTCTTTACCAGCTGTCTGCTTCGGGTTTTGTTTGAGTCTAAATAAATGCGCTCCACCTTACAAATCAATTTGCCACCCTCTTAATTAAAAGATTCAAGCACCATGAATGTCAAGGCGCTTTGTTGTCTTGTTGCAATAAAAGCAAAGGCAATGTTACACCCTTTCCTGACCAGCCACTCTTGGGGGGTTCATTGACTTGGCTCCAAAGAGAGAGAGGTCAGCCAAGGGACAGAAAAGATGATTCAGCCTTCAGAGGTGACAGGAAGGAAGACCATTGGTCACCAGATACATCAGGGGTGGGCTTCAAAACATTGAACAACTGGTTCTCTGCTCGGTTGCTGAGTGGGCGTGTCCATGGTGGGCGTGGCCTAGTCGGCCTCCTGCACCACCATTTTTCACCCTTCCTGGACTCCGGAGGGTTTCCTCGAGCTTCCGGGAGGGTGAAAATGGCTTCCCTGGCCTTCCAGAAGACCCATTTTTCATCCTGAGCCTCCGCGTGCGTCCTGCACTTACCTGCATCCAAAATGGGCCACCTGAAGAATCCTGGGAGGGGCGGGGCAGGATGGGCGGAACCAGCCAGCGGTGGGAACTACTGGTTCGCTGAACTGGCCATAAAATCAAAAACCGGTTCTGAAGGTCAAAGACAGCCTAGGAGAGAGAGACCCTTTGAGGAAGGTCAACCATAGCTTTGATTCTACATTATACGAGAAGAGAAACCTGGAAAACGGAGAAGGTTGCACAAGAGCCTTCAAGTTTGTTCTTCCCAAGAGCACCTGAGACGGCCGTGACCCCACTCTTAACTCACCCCTCAGGTCCACAAATCAAAATCCCAGGAAAGCCCATTTCCATGTCATTTTATTAGTCGGCTTGTACAGTTTCTGCAGCATCTTACAAAAATACTGTGAATTTGGTAAAGGGTAACAATAACAGCATCGGCCACGGATGGGTTTGACCATTCTCCCTCATGACTTGACGATGGTTTTTGTTTTTCCTAGAGGGGGAGGTTGAAAAGGTTTCAGCATTTAAGTGTTTTTTCCATCACCCCAACCAGGGTTAACTGACCAGAGACCACACTGAATTTTTTGATCCTAACTGTCAGTCACCATTTTGTACAGAAAAGACATTTAAGGGACTCTGGCTATCGCGTGAGCATTCAAGATAGAAATATGAGGAAGATCTACACGGACTTTATTTGGTTTCCCTAAGAAATGGCCAGAAATATATTTCAGGAAATTCAAAGGAAGATGTCAATACTTCTTAAAATTTAACGGAAGGTCTGGGAAGAGGAAAAAAAACCCACCAAAATAAAACCCCTTCAACCTGCAACTGTGTTATTTAGATTTTTCTGCCCTAAAGAAAATGAGTCTCAGTTTTTTTTTTCCTGAAAAACTTCTTGAAAACACCAAGGCCCAGATGTTTTGCTTTAAGGGAAATACAGTCTTGACAGAAGTGAAGTCAGCACGCCAGACAGAAATCATGTCTGATGCAGCTTCATCAAAATAACCTTTCCAATGACTTTTTCTCCTGGGTGGGTGGACTTGCAAAGTTGCACGACATTAGGAAAAAAGCAGGTGGAATCCTGAAACATGTCAGTGTGTCACCTGTCTCAACAGGTGTGCCCACCAAGCAGTGCAGATGATGCCAGCTAGATTTTTTTCTGATCACCCAAGAGATGTAGGGTACATTATATCATTGGGGGGGGCAGGTCTCTCCATCTGCGTCACCCCTTCTAATATTCCTTCCGACAGATTCCCTAGGACAAAAATAAAATCTAAGATAGTCTAGAACAGGGGTCGGCAACTCACGCTCTGGAGCTGCATGTGGCTTTTTCATCCCTCTGCTGTGGCTCCCTGTTGTCAGTTGGCTCCACAATTGATAGGGCTTTTGGTTAAGACAGGTAGAGGAAAAAGGACGCCGTGCTAGGAGGAGACTCTATGGTGGGGGAACCAGACTTCTGGTCAACAGAGAAAAAAGGATGCTGTGCTAGGAGAAGACTCTATGATGGGGGAACTGGACTTCCGGTTGGCTCCACAATTGATAGGGCTTTTGGTTAGGACAGGTAGAGGAAAAAGGACGCCGTGCTAGGAGGAGACTCTATG